>MU225326.1:3332423-3365543 GCA_018584345.1 Thuja plicata | reverse complement strand
AGAGGCCCACTTTTCTCACACATGTGTGAGCAACTTTGGATGTGATGGGTCAAAGTGTACTTAAAGTACACATGTGAAAGATCTTGTAAGAAGGTGTAAGAGGGTGTAAGAGTTTTGGACCAATGAGTCACTTTTGGAAAGTGTAAGAATGTGTCATCATAGGTGTAAGAAACCTTGTTGGCACCAAATAAGAATTATTTGGAAAAGTCAATTTTTAGAAATTTGCTCACACATGTGTGAGCAAATAATTAGGGCTGATTGTTGTAGGAATAAAAAAACTATCTATTAATTAACCTTAGTTAATTAATAGATAGTTTTATTTGGTGAGAGTGATGTGAGGTAGGGTAGGATCTAGGTTCAAATTAGCTTAATCCAAATTAGATTTAGATTAATTGTGGTTTAGTAGAATTTAGGTCATGTGAAGGAATAAATAAATTAAAAATTTATTTAAAGGGAATCAATGAGGGATAATGTATTAAATAAGATTTAATACATAAAAAAGAGGGTAGTATTTAAATTAAATTCAAATACTAAGGAGAGTGAATCATTTTTAATTAAATAAATTTAATTAAATAGATAGAAGAATATAATAAATATAATTAATTAAAATTAACTATAATGTCATGGGAATATTAATTAAATTAATATAAGGACGATTTTAGACGTCTACAATTCTAATCTTGACTTATTGAATCAAATCATCAATCATCAAAAGCCTAAATCTTAAAAAGCATAAAACATTGGGATAAATCAAAAAGCCCTAAGTTCCCTTTTGTGAGCACATGAAAATCAAAATATAACAAATAAAATAGAAAATACCAAATTTGTCTCATTCTCCACAAAGTTAACCAATCAAAATCACTTTATCATCTCACATGGATTGAGGGAAGCTGCATCTCCACCATTGATCATTCCTTTTTACCTCTTAATCTCAACCACTCATCTCTTGGAATTTCCTATAAAAGGGATATCTCCTCTTGCTTATGGCTAGACCTAATAGACATGCTAGAGATAAGACAAGAAGATTTGAAGTAGAGTTATAATGCTATTTTCATTCTAGAGTTTCATTGTGCACTTGTAGTTTTTACTTGCATAGTAGTTTATTTGCATTGTTACATTGTTAAAATTAATTTCTTAGTTTAATGGCATCTTAGTTTCCCTTCATAGCTTAATGGTAGATGCATTGTTCTTATCATTGATAGTTTAATATTGCATTTTAGTCTCATTCCTCATAGTCTCTATACATTTAGTTTGCTAGTTCATGCATTTTCATTTTCAAAGCTTTCAAGAGAAAAGTATGCAAGTCTATGCATCTTGCTCTCTCTTGCATTGAATCTTCCATTTTAGAGTAGTCAAGTCACTAATTTTCTATGTCCAATCTGATGGACATCTTATGAGAATCACACTCGCTTTAACTAGGAAGAAATAAGCCGATTTCAAGGATTTTTATGCTATATTTGATCTTCATTTTAATACTAACCCTTTTGATATAATAGTTTATTGAAGTGTTTGGTTGCAGATTCTAATCACACATTTTACCACACACACAAGTATGAGCGATTTCTACATTCGTCCATGAGGGTTTATGTAAGGTGAATCAAACATTTATATTTTTACATACTTTCCTTTATGTAATTTCATTTCATTTTCAAAGTTGATTCCTAAAGAAGGGTTTGACCAAGACAATCCCCTTTAGACAACCTTTTTCCCTATTTTTTTGTGTGAAGGAACATGTTACAAAATTGTTAGAGAAAATCTAGGAAGATCGAGAACTATTAGAAGACCCACAAAAAATTCATTAAGAAACACTAGGTACAAAATGACTAAAGCATTTTGTACCCATGTACAAAATGCCAAAAATGTTCTATAGCCTGCATTTTGTTCTTAGATTTTAGGCATAGGTCAGATCTGCATTCTGGTTTCCATTTCAGTACTTTTTAGCTCTCTATTAGTTTGTATCAGTCTGTTATTTTTATTTAACTTACATTTTCCCATCATTTCCATTTTCATGAATTCATATTTAGTGAAGGATCATTGTCTTATTTAGTGATTGAGTCTCCTCTTGAGCCTAGTGGGGTATTTTCCTTCCGAATGTGTGATTGTGAAAAGGGAGGTGTGAATTTAACCACTTATCCCATCTCCCTATTTCCTACTCTACAAAAGGAATAATGTAAAATAGAATCACCAATATAGTTAGTAACATTGCCCATTCACAATTGGAAATTAGAATTGTGTGGAAAGAGGTTTCTTGCTTCTTGGACCCCATAATAGGAGGAGATATGAACTAGGTCTACTATAGATGTTGAAAAAGTAGATTCGGTGTCATGGAAACAAGAACGGGCCCTGTTGGCATGATTACTAGAGAAAGACCCAAAGTGTGTAGGGTTATGTTCAATCTAGAGATAGTAAACCCTACCCCTAAAATGGGTTGGGGTAGGTTTGACTGGGATGACGATAAATGCAATGTAATGATCATTGATTCCACATTGGAAAGGATGGGGGTCACTACTAATTTTGTCAGTCTGACAAAGAACCCAATTAATGTTGGGTCTAAATGGTCTAGGATGGAAGGCCTGAGACCCTTGATTAACACTATGGGAAATGTCATTGCCTTGGACAAAAGTGGTGTGGACAAAGAAGGAAGAAACAAGGTCATTCATGGTATTGAAGATGAAAGAGGTGCAAGGCACCACAAAAAGGGTAAATAAAAAGATGTCAAAGGGCATATAGAGGAGACTAATGAGAGGAGCTTGAGCAGTGGTAGTAGAACACATATCTCTGATACTTTGAAGGTTGGAGCCTTAGATGCTAGGGAGAAAGATGATGACTAGACATCCTTTAAGGGTTGTGAGGGGTGCCTTGCACCCTCTAATGAGGTGAATACGGTCAAAGATAAAGTTGACTTATTGAGGAACCAATTTTTAGAATTGGAGAACTCTATGAGGAGTGTTACTTGAATCAGATATAGAGTCATGCATAGTTCTATTACTACACTTATCCTCTTACAACAAAGAATTGTTACTGATGATGAGTGAGGTGATTTCTGAGAGGTCCACAATTTCCTCAGGGAGGATAGAAGTAGAGTTTTTTTGCGGCGATCTCTGGTCTGGACCCTATTCATTTGGCCCTTATGTTTGGTCACGCAGACATTTTTTGTGTTTCTATTGATAGTCCATTGTTGTTAGTCTTCGCTACATGGGTTTTTTTATGGGTTGTATTTCCTCTATCAAACATTTGGTTGAATGTTGTTAATGTTGCTATTGCGATGTTTGGTCTAAGTGGCTCATCCAACTTCTACACCCCTAGGACATTTTCTTTGTAAGGTTCAACACCCTTGTTATGCTACCACTATAATTAAGACTTGCTAAATAAAAAAGAGGCGAGAAGGCTGGCTCAAGGAATAGGCTATAATATGGATGAGAAAACACAGTAATTGATTAAATTTGATTCGTAGAGGAAAGAAAAAACATAATATTATAAATTTTTTATTCGCCAAAGATGATATTGTATTCCTCTTAAAAATAGCAAGGAGTTCAACATATATTTTTATGAGCATAAGTATGAATTATTAGGTGTCTTGTAAATAAAAGAAAAGTAGACGTGCTTCTACCTATATATAGTAATGATCCAAAAAATTAAGCAACAGGTGAGCTATTCTTTCCAAGTTTTCTCCTTGGATAGTGGATAAGGCAATAACCACTCATTTCAATGATCACAATTATAGGGTGTTTTTTTTTACATAATAGTACGATCAAAAATTTGATCAAATACAAAATAGATGAACAAATCTCTCTTTTTTTCTCCAAAAACAAATGCTAATGAATAATTTGTCAAAATATTTTTTTTCCTCCCCCTTTGTTTTTTTTTTTTCTTTTCTTTTCTTGTTATGTCCTGTTGACCTTCCTCTCCTTGTTCCTCATGCCCTCCCTCTCTCTTTTTAGTCTCCCTGATCTGCTACATTCTTTCCTCCTCTCTTTTCTAGCTATCATCCTAATGATGGATCATGGAGTGTGATCTGAAATGTTGATGGAAAAAATGCTACACAGTCAAAATCCAGAAGCCATAACTACTAATTTTGAATTTACTTATGTACATTTACTAGCCTTTACATTTCATAAATAAATATTTTATTCTTTATTTATGGATAAATAGATGATTTCATATTTATCAATGCGATAGTTTATTATTAAATCATTTGTTTATCACATATACTACAAGTAGAATATTCTCAATGCAATATAAGGCATATCCTTCATAAGTAACTCTAAAAATTAACTTGAGATAAATCATGATGTTCTTTCCCTTTATTCTAGCTAGTTCATAAGGACAACTTGAAAATAGGCATTTAAACTAGAGGTACCAAATATTTTAAGACATTTTTTTGGGTTTTAAATGTACATCAAGGCATTGTATGAAAATAAGTGTTGGAACTAGATGAGAAATGTCACGGGTCCACAAATTTCATGATTACAACAAGACACACCAAACAATACCTCATCAAAATTTAGTAGAAGAGATTTCGCTAATTTTAATATCAAGTAATAACATACATAATTTTAACATCAAGTAATAACATGCCAACTAACCTATTTATGAGCCACATTTCAGTGAATGTCCTAATTGTGATGACCATTTCTAAAAAGTAGTCACCATGGTGTAATTGCAAGCTTAATATAAATTTTAGATGTAATTTAATTAGATTACGTGATATCAAACTTATGATGTAATTAAAATTATGAAATCCCAAATTCAAATCATGGATTAACTTGAATGTGTTTTCCTTTTAAGTCCATCGATAATGAGATGTCTTTATGTGGGAAATGGTCATTATATATTGTTAAAAACAAGACCCTCCCAACAAGGCATTCACACTTTCCAAATTGGGTGATACATCATAACAAGATGATGGCGATTATAATTGTTGTTATTTTTAAGAACTATCACCCCTACCATTTTCATTAGAGTTATTTCATATGCGTGATTGCCACATTGTATGTAAATTTAACTATAATTATGTTTGAGAAAAACTTAGAAGAATGAATATGAGCTGACATTTGCTTTAAAAGAGAAATATAAAAATATTTGTAATATCTTCAAATACTTTATCTCATTAATCACCTACTATAGGATTTATGAATGTTCTAAGAATTTCCATGTTTGAGAAGGTGTAATACATAATACCAATAACATATGCTAGGATAGTTCGCGGCAATTCCTTGGAAATATTAAGACTTCCTTCCAATGTATAGCAGGCCTTGAGTTATATGATTTTAAATTTTTTTCTTGAGAGATAGTGGCTTCTGCTAGTTTCATTCTTACAAAAGATATCTTATATTTTTATTGATATGAATGCTTACAAGGCACATACTACATAAACAAAACTAAGAGACTATTAACATCTAAGTGAACAATTGTTACTAGATAGTAAAAATAATTTGAGTGTCCGACTCTAATTTACTAGGCATATTGAACATAGTTTATAACCCTTACATCAATTCTTGTATGTATAGATCAAGACTCCATACATAAATGATGTCATACGTACTAATCAAATTGTTTTCTTGGACTATGAGGAGTCTACGTGCCTAGTACGTTGAAAAAATCTAATCTCCGATTTAAAAAGTATTTCTTAACATGGGAGATATTATCATTACTTAGGAAATTCATTTTCTCTATTTAGCAATATAATATCCTCTATCTTGGTTTCTACATTCATTTAGTGTGCAGAAGTGACAATGAGAGTCTCTTTAAAATCTTTTATTTCACTCCTTTTTATTTGACATGTGTGAGAATCACTAGGTACAATGGTTAAGAAAAGGCATTGTTCCAGTCCCACCACTTCATTGTCTGTAAGCAATGAAACCATAATCTCCTTCATTTGAACTATATTCTAATGACATACCACAACAATTTCAATGAGAAAAATTATGCAATGTAATATATTAGGTAAAAATTCATTAACTATAAGCAATAAAGCCATAATCTCCTTCATTGGAACTATATTCCAATGACATACAACAAAAATTTCACAAAGCAAACTGTGCAATGAGTTATATTAGGTAAAAATTCATTGTCTATAAGCAATGCAACCATAATCTCCTCCATTGGAACTATATTCTAATGACGTACAACAACAATTTTACAAAGTAAACTGTGCAATAAGTTATATAAGTTAAATTAGGTAAAAATTTATTGTCTATAAGAAATGAAACCATAATCTCCTCCATTGAAACTATATTCCAATAACATACAACAAAAACATTCACAAAACAAACTATGTAATGAATTATATTAGTAAAAATTCATCAATGAATTGGTAGATATTTGATTGACTAAATGAGTCCAGGTTTGGATGATAAAGTAAGTGTTTTTGAATAAGGTAAAAATAGGTTTTGAAGGGGCCCTGAAACCCTGTACAATATGGTCAATAAAGATTTTCAAATAAGCACTCTAAAATGGTACAAAGCAAGACCACCACGAGAGTTTTGAAACAAGCTCCCTCAACCTAGACTCAAAAAAGATACTAAAAAAAGGATCTAGCACCCAAACAAGAACAAACGTTTCTTAAAAAGAATTACATAAAAAAACCAGCAGCCCAATAACTTCCAGCAAACAGCAACACATCTGCCAGCAAAGGAAAGCTCAAACAAGTTATTTCTTCCCCTTCTGGGAACAAAGAGACATCAAAAGAGGGTGGACAATTTGATTTTTTCTTTCCTTTTACAAAAGTCCAACCACCCTCCACATCCTTAGCCAATTTCAGCATAGTATTCGAATTCAGGACCCCCAAAACCTGAGGTTGTCCCAGGAAAGGGCTAGGAGAATCCAAGAGGCAGCTTCAGAAGAAGACTCAGTAGCAACCATTCCAGAAGAAACCAGCGGGGGGTTGCCAATAAGAGGAGTAGAAGCCCCACTACCCACAGAGCCACGAACAATAGATTCGGGAACAACTCCCAGGGAAGAGCCATCAGTGGACCCAAGAGGCACATTAGACTCATCTAACTCTTGAGAAGAAGAGACAACCTGAGAAAAGCTTTTGATAGAAGATGATAAAGTAAGTGTTATCACCGCTAAAGCCATATGATTTAAGTGTTGCCTAAATCTTTTGGTATGTGGCTCAATGTAAGGGGTACAATGCTTGCTAAATATTTTTCTCATATTTGTCATTTGTGCCTCTACATTGAAAATTAAATAACTCAATAAAATATTGAAAGGATTTACTAGCGTAATGCATGGAGTAAAGATGTTTATTTAGGTTCTAAGACCAATTAATACGATCATACTTTTGAGGCACTCATCCCTTAAGAGACAAACACATCTTTTGATTTTTTTATGGAAGACTTGGGCTATTAAGGAGAGTGCGAATGTAAATGTAGTATCTCATGCATTATTTTAAAAATAATATCACACGAGTCTTTAACATGTATTATGTTAGGGATTTTAAACATTTATTATAATGTCTATTCATTCAAATGTAAAATATAGTTGGTAGTTTTAAGGTGTTGGATATATGATGAATATATTTTGATTAATAAACTATATAATAATATCTATATTTTTATTATCTGATAGACTTCTCTTTTGAGGTTGCTTGCAATCGAAAGTTGTCCCATGTCGAAAAACAACTGCACAAAATAGTTTTCAGATCATGGTTTACAGTTTTTATGCTACGCTATTTATATATATGACATTAATTTTTTTTAGGCCATCAAGAAACTAAAATAGAAAAAGGGAAATATAACCAATGGGATAATATGCTAGCATGGATTGAATGTTTGTTGTATTGATTTGATTTTTCCTATGAAAAGAGGGAATTTGACTCTTCATTTTTAGTTCAAGCTTAATTATTGCATGACTTACTATTGGGCAATGTTGATGCTTTGGCCTTTTCCTTTAGCAGTGATTGTAGTCTTTTACAATCATATGCCTCAAGAGTAGTTTATTGTTTAATGACTCATCAATGTAGAGTTCACTGAAAGAGATTCTGGGCAGCACATGAATATTTATATTGTGAATTAGAGAAAGTATGACATCTTAATATATTCCATGTTGAAGTTTGTTGATGTCTACTTACTCAATTAAGTGTTGGCAATGAACTTTACAAGGACATTAATCATGGAGCTTTTATGTATATATGTAATATGGGATGCCAAAGTATATTTTCCTCTCATTACTCTTAGCCTTAGATGACGGATTATCTCAAAGTCTTGAATTATACAAGGCCTTTGGTGACGAGGGAAATTTCTATTATTTATATACTTTTGCTTGGTTCTAGATGATTAATTTGTAGGGTATCTATTGTTAAAAGATAAACAATATAATTCTTATATTATTTTGTATTATAATTTCTTTTCAGAAGAAATATTGGGTTGAGAATAGAGTACATAAAATGGTTAAGTAGCATCTTTAGGAGCACAAACAAAGGTAAATAAATTTGATTTCAATTAAGATTGTATCATTTATTATCCTGTATAAATATTTTATTAAAATTACATTAAAAATATTTAAAAATAACTTCAGTCACATGAATATTATATAACTTAAAAATTATAATAATTCAAATTTCATAATATTTAAATTGTATATGAAAATTAGAAATTAAAATTGATACCTTTAAATATAATTAAATAATAATAATAATAATAATAAGTTCAATAATTTTGCTTTTCTAAGAAATGATTCATAAGAAACATGGTTCATTAGAAAAACATTAAGTAAAATTGAGATACCTAACCATTAGCAATTTCCATCACACCAACAATATATAATATTATATAATTAATCAATGTAAATATCACAACTTATTCTCATATTCACAAGAACGACCTTTAATCTTCTCAGTCCATTTTTATGCATTATACCTGACTTCTTGCTATATTAATCCTAAAAGCTCTTTCACTTTATAATATTTAAGCTATTACTTATAATTTTTAGTATATTAGTTTACGAATAAATCTATTTAGCACTTAAATTTAATTTCTTTTTTTTTTTAATATTTTTTTATAATATATAAGTTTTATCTTAATATTTTTTAAATCTAGTCTGCTATGCATTAAGTTGCATACTTGGATGAACCATCAAGCATGCAATTGTATTGAGAATGATTATAATCTTAATGTTACATTGATAATTACTTAAAAGAATAATCACATTAAGCTCTTCCAAGAAAATGCACCCAACAATGTTCAACCATGTTAGTGTTCTTTTCCTATTATTTTATTCTTAAAAATAGAACATGCTATATGTAGCAAAAAATGTTTTATTTATGATTGCTTCAATGTTTTTAAATGTTTATTATATTTAACAGAAATCCTAACAAGTTAAATAGTAAATGACTAAATCTTTTTATCACGTTGAAATAGAATTTTTAGTTTAAAATTTTAAAGTGTAATTTTTTTGTTGCACATGTCTTTGGTTGTAGGAACTGTCATGGACACATAAATATTTTGATTTCATTGTGTGACCACAAAACGATGTTTTGTTTCTCAAGATGCACGTTACATCTTTTTGCTGCTTTGCTTCCTCTTTTGATGATTTCACTATATGAACCATCCAAACCTACACATCAACATGTATTATTCAATGAAAACAAGTTTGATATAGACAATATTCAAATTCTTGTTCATTCATTATCATGTGTAAGAATAAATGATTTTTTCCTATTTGATTGCAATGTTATTTCTATTTTAGTGTACAAAATTATTGTGATATATATTTTCTATCATGTGTATCAAAAACTACTACACCAATATTTGTTGATAAGTTTGGATTTTCTAAAGTATTATGAAGTAGTTTCATTGAGTTTTCCCTTCCAAGTATTGAATTTTGATTTTGAAAGTCATGATTCTAATATTTATGCTTGAATTATATATAGTGGCTCCAATGCTCATCTAACTTCGACACAAATGCAACAATTTTTAAAGGTTAAGATCCTATTTGAATCTACCATGACAATGAGAAGAAGGGATCGCTGCAGAATTATCATGGGTTTGTATATGATCTGATTTCTCTATCATTGTCGTTCAAATTATGGATAAACACATCAAGCTCTTAATGTGCATTGATCAATCCTTCAATGAAATTAAGGATAAAATTACCTATGGGATTAGGGCGTTTGTATTGCAATCACAAACCATTTTTTTTTTTAACAAAATATTTTCATTCAATTAAATTTTATCTTTAATTTCCTATCGTTGTATCCCTTGAACCTCTAATGGGTACAAGTGCTAGTATATAATCAATATATGTATAGTAGAGTATAACAAGTGGTAGTTAAAAAGTGAGAAAATGTTTTGATAAGTGAAGTTTTTTTCAGAGAATTTCATGAGTACATGAAAAGGGATTAGTAGGACTTATGTATATTCTAAATAATTTGATATATAATGAGTTAGACTATGTTAAATTTTATGAAAGATGAGTTTATGTTAAATATAACAAGACTGCAGATAGGAATATTGTTATGAAAAAAGTTCTTAAAATTTATTTCTAAAGATGCATTGGATGACTCAATTTTTTGAAAAGATGACATTCCCACTTGTATTCTATGTCATAAAACTAATATTTTAAAAGATTCAAAATTCTTACGATAATATCAAAATTCTATCATAATAGAATGATTTGAATTGATAAGATTATGAAATATAATACACAAGAACATAATGCATTACCAAATTGTGTATAAGCACTTGAAATTCCTTGAAAAAATAATCTAAGCTTGTTGGAATTAAGCAACTTAAATAATGCAACATGCCATAACTTGCACCTTTCACAAATCTTAAAAAATATTGTTGTTAACCTGGTCCAAACTTTATGATACATGTAATGATGATCATATTTTTTCATTAGTATACAAAGGAAACAATTTTTGAACTGTCAGTAACATGATCGCCAAAAGACATGTTATAGTGCAACCCGACACAACAGTTTACAAAGGTCACCGAAAATGCTAAGTGCACTATCACTAACATAATAGTTATAGTGTAAATTGACAACATAGTTTATAGTTTAAACTGACAACACAGCCTACAGAGTAACCGGACATAGTAGTTCATAGAGGAACCCGATAGAAAAGTTCACAAAGGAACCCGACAAACAAGTTCACAGTGAACACTGACAGTCAGTCTACAAAGCTACCCGAGCACCAGTCTACGGAGAGACAACTTTATTCTGAGAAATGTGGATTTGAGTTACACGTCAGATAAAACACTTAAGTTTTATATTTATCTTTAAAGCATATCTTTAAAACCATTTCTTGAGGGACAAGTAAAGCATATGTAATTTTTTTAATCAGTTTAACTGATTGAAAATATGTAAACTAGGAGATCAAGGTCAAGTTTTAAACCTTTGATCATAGAGTTATCATTGAAAACTATGAAACTTATTTAGGTCAATTCATTGTATAAATAGATCTGTAATCAATTAGAACAAGTGGATTTGATGATGATTGTAGCCAAAGAGCACATCTATGGATCAAATACAAAGTTTTATGCAGAAGGACAACATAATATGAAATCAGTTATAAAGAACAAGATCCAAGGCTACCAAGTAGAATAGAGGTATTAATCAATCACTATAGGTGATACATATACATGTGTACTTAAAGGATCTATACTTAGCAATTCAGGATTGCAATTTTATCAGGTCAACAAGTATTTTTGACTATATTCTAACAAGTGTAGAAAATAGAAGAAATCCTTTACGAAGGTAGATTTAACAATCCTTTTGTAAATATCTTAACAGAGTGCACACTATACAGTGTTGCTAAATATCTTAATAGAGTAGACCTTAACCAGTCTAAACATGTTACTCCTAATAGGGTAAGATCATAACAAGTGATCAAACTTGCAAGCCTTAACTGACCCCTTCCATTCTACAGATAGTGAAGTTTTGTGGGTTTCATCCCCACCACAGTTTTTACCTTTTAACAGGGGTTTTCTACGTTACCAAATCTTGTGTCATGTGTCATTACATTTCATGAATGTTTTTATGAATGTTTATATGCAAATTAAGTTTATTATTTGATATTATATACACAAAGATATAACAACACATATGGTCGGTAATGCAAGGATTTGATTACTAAAGGATTAAGGTTAATTGACAAAAAGTTTTAAGGGTATTGATTCACCCCTCCCCTCTCAGTACACACTGTTCCATTATTCCAGCAATTGGTATTAGAGCTAGATCTCTTATTTTGAAAAGTTTAAATCACTTGAGAGAAAAGATCATACAATGTAAAGGTATAAGATAGACAAGAGTATTGAGAATCAAAAGTTAGAGATACAAATGTTCTATGAGAAATATAAAGAAGCAAGAATCAAGATGAGAGAGCTACTAGATGAAAGAAAGGTTATGGAATCTTGCTACAATGAAATAGACTATCATGAAGAGGAGATACCTGATTTATTTGGGTCACCAAGATCTACATCTAGCAATACATCAGACACATTTGAAGGAAGCATCACAATTCTGAATGTAATCAGTCATCTAACAGAACAAGTAAAGATACTGCAAATCGGTCAAGAGACATAGATGGTAAGGATGATTGATGTTATGAATAATGATAAACAAGATGAGCAAGAAATAACACTATCTATTGATGATAGGAGGAAGATCAATGAAAAGCTACAAGAAAGAGAGTTAGAAATACAAATACTTACTGAACATCATCATGAGATCACCAATCAAATAGTTCTTATGAGTCATGAGGCAAAATGAGTGAACATAAAACTCAATGGGAAAATGGAAGCTATTGGTGAGATAAGATAAGAAAATAAAATACTGAAGCATGAAGTAAGGATTCAGCAACAACACAATTATATGATCAAGAAAGCTAAAGAGAGTACCAAAAGAATGGATGATTTTCTGAATGGACAAAGAAGAGTCAACAACAATACCAGTCTATGGTATACCAAGCATGGAGAATCATCATACCAAGCTGATCAAAAAGATGTCTACACACATCCAAGACCAAAGAAGAAGTAATGCAATCACTATGGAAAACCAAGCCACACACCAAATGTTTGCACAAGAAAAATTAAAGGTAATCCTAAATCCACATCTACATTCATAGGGAATTGTTATAACTATAAAAAGAAAGGACATAAAGCATATGAATGTAAATCTAAGGTGAAACAACCAAAGAAGGAATCCTACATGGAAAAATATTGTTCCACTTGCAAAATGCATGGCCACACATCTCTTGATTGCAGGAAGAAGAAAAAGCAAGCATGGAAGCCAAAAGAATAAGAAAATGTTTATCAACTGAAAAGAGTCGGTAACTCATATGTCTGGGATTAAGACAAATGGACAAATTTCACAACATGTGGTAGATATGGATACATAGCTGTAAACTACATGATAAAATGGATAAGAAGGTATAGAAGCTAGACAAGCCCCAGAATGACACGCTTACACTGTCATAGGGTCAGTCATCTAAGAAAGGACTGCAGAGACCGAGTGATAGAGACAATCACTTTTGTCAATGACAATACCATTGAATACATCAGGAAGATGAGAAACAAAGTGTGGAGGAAAGATACAAACACTGATGATGCTAGACCAAACAATACAATAGGTGACACCTTATCCAATGGATCTGGTGATATCACCACCCCCCTAAGTAGAACAAGTAAGTATGGAACTGCACTACACCAAGTTATATTTTACATCAGTTCCATTATACATTGATAATATGCCAAACTAGCATGATTAAATATGCACTATGGTATTACTTGTTAAGAATTTGTGAATCCAATCTTGTTGGTCAATGCATATCGAGAATCATTGATGTACATACAAAAACCAAGTTGTTAGTGTAAACCGAGCATCATCGATAATCAATATAAAAGATAATAAGTTTTCACTCCATACCGAGAACCATCGGTGAACAAGTGAAAGGTCAATCGAGTTGACACTTACCCCAAGCATCGCACTCTCAGCGAGAATAAAGCTACTATGTTCCCCAAGAAACTCCATCTTCAAACACTGAGAAGTGGGCAAGGCATTAAATGCACCACTTAGGGGATCATCTATAAAAGGAAACAAAAAGATCATTCATTCACAAAGCGATTAAGAGTGAAGTACAACAAACCAATTGCAGAGCAAATCACAAAAAAATTCATGGTATTTAGATAGATCCACAACATCTACATCAGATCAAGTCAGTAACTAAAGACTCACCAAGCTCACAGTCTATTTATGAGAAAAGCCCTAATTTCCAGAAACAATGGCAACCACATCTCGCATTTCCAAGATCAAGAATGCCAAAGATAAAAAAGTAAATTTAATGAAGAACACTACATGTGAAGAGCTAAAATATAAATTATTTCCAGAGGTTGCTTCACAATCTGACGACGCTAGTGCATTCTCAAGCATACCACCTAGGGTTTAGCTAATTGAGGATGTCCGAGCCTACATCCACTGCAAAGCTACAAAAATGAGAGATCTGGAAGTTGAGGAAGCTTATAAGAATCTTTGCATAGATGAAACCATCAAGGATGAACATAAACACATCGAAGTGAAAGGGCTAACAAATTCCCTAATGTTCCTGAAGGAGTTCAAGACCGAATGGATCCAGATAGTTCTTAGCTGGGTATACGACTGAAAGATGTGGCTAGATGAGCCAAAACATATCACTAAGGATGTAATACACACAATGACCGGTTATCTAGTAACCAACAAGGAAAAAAAATCAAACATCCTCCTCGCCTTGACATAGAAAAGATGACAGGTGCAGTATGCAATGGCAAAGGATTGAAGGTAAACTCCATCACTGATATAGAAATGAAATTCAGTGCATTTGTGCTGGGATACAAGATATTCAAAGCCAACAGAATGAATATTATTGCATGTAGAGAAGTAGACACTGCTCACAAGATTGTGAAGAAGGGTCTAAAATTGGATCTATCCAAGCTTCTACTGAAGCAACTAGAGGAGAAAATGAGAACCATTAGACCAGAAAAATCTAATTCATGTAAGTTTGGTTCACTCCTCATGTGTATATTCTACTTTCAATAATTCTTCCCATCTGTCAGTAATGTCAATTGGCACACTACCCGACCAGTGACAATTTAGATTAGTGAATTTATTAATTCACTAGGATACAACTTTACATCAGTTATGGATGCATATTTCACTAGATTCAAGGACAAAATGCAAAAAAGGATGAGGATACTAGAACAACTGGTCATCAATATAAATATGATATTTGCTTCATGGTGGAAACCTACACAACTTGGATCAAACCACCTGTACCAAGGAAAACATGGTTAGCACCACTTGACTATGAGATAAACATAGATTAGGCCACAAATGCTATTGAAGCATTGTTGAATGAACCACTAGATAAATCATTACCAAGATTTGGCACCTATGAAGAAGCTAAGGCCAGGATAAAAACATGCTTAGTTTTCGAAAACATAGATAGAAAGAAGACCAAAATGGTAAAGACACTTAAAAAGAAGTTGTCGGTTAATGAAGAAGAATCAGAAAAACAAGAAGACACTGAGGGACAGTCACCCATTGGTGAAGGTGAAAAATTGAGCGACTCTGAATCAACAGAGTATGATGCACCACCCCCAAAGAAACCAAGGACAACTACTGTATAAAGAACAAGGAGTCAAACTACAAAAGAAGACTCACCATCGGTTATAAATGGACAAGTGGGGAATTATAAAAGAAAGCCTCAAATAGGGCAAACATAAGAATCAAAGAGGAGAAGGAGATTAATTTGAAGCAAGGAAGATAAGGAAGACACTGAACAAGATGAAAAACCTGTAAAGAACAAAGTTCCTACCACAATTGATGAGATTTTTGCATCAATCATCATGTAAGGTACAATATCTGATCCTAAGGTTAGACAATGGCTAACTCTAAAACCCAAGGATCAGAATAAGATAGAAGAAGCCATCATCCAGGCAATGTGTATATTTAAATATATACCTATACAGTTTGATAAGATGATGCCACAACAAATTATAGATAGGTTATCAACAAGGTGTACATTTGCACTGAATTCTAAAAGACAGATAAGGGAAAGATCCCTAGTTTCCATTATGCCACCCGAGTCAAAGATGGAAGAAATTGATGAAATGATGAAGTTACATTCAAAGTTCTCAGCAAAATTGAGAGCCTACAAAGTACTTTAGGAAAGCTTAATAGAGATTGACAAAGAAAGTAATGATGCTTGGAGAAAAATACTCAATGTACCTAAAGAGGATACAAGCCCCAAGGAGGTAATAGCCATTACTAAAACACCTCAAAATGAAGATAAAGAGGCAACACCGAGCCCTAAACACATCTTAATAAATGATGCTAAGGATGTCAATATAGTTGATCTAACAACACAGGCAAACAAGGCCATGGATGACATTCCAAAAATTTTGCAATCATTAGGAGACACAACGGATGTCACAACCCAAGATGTGACAATAATAGATATCACTGGAAGTGATCCTGCCAATAAAGAAAAGGCAGATGAAGATGCCATTTTTACCATCGTACAAACCAAGGAACAAGACACATCAAAGGATGATGCATAGGTTAATACACTAGTCCAAATGCCATTATTGATACAAGCTATCAATATCATCTCAGAAAAGGAGAAGTCACCCAACCTTGATGCAAGAATACCCAAGGATAAGGGTGAAGAGGAGCAGAAAAGAACAAATGAAGAACATAAGTTAACAGATGGAGAGAAAAAACATATAAGTAAAGAAGAGAAGCAAGGTGATGCCACTCCAAAGGATACTGAAGGATAAGTTGTAGATAAAGCTAAGGTTGATGTGGAGACATCTACATCCAACCGAAAAGTGAATACCGAGTAGTAGGTAAAAGGTACAACACCTCCAAAGCCTTCATCAAGTACATCATACCAAACAAAGAAACTTGCTATGGTACTACATACAAGTGCCTCCACTACTCTTTCAAAGAAGAAGAAGAAAAAGAAAAAGAATCCAGTCACCCTGGACGAGATAATAGAAATACCTTCCTGTGATCCAAGGACATTGGATCTAGAGTCACTTACAAAGTATGCAAAACTTTGTAAAAGGAAAGATATACAAGACAAGCTCAAAAAGGAGCACAAGGACACACAGGTACTAGAAACAACCAAGGATATACTCTTGCAAATTGTACCTGATACTAACATTGATCAAAATGCTCCTATACTTGATCAATTAGCACTTCTTATCGAAGCTATCACATCACATAATGTAGATGTAGAGAAAGCAATAGAAGAAAGTGCAGAGCAGAAGTACCAATACAAGCTAACAGAGAAAATCAGCCAA
The DNA here is from genome assembly GCA_018584345.1 of Thuja plicata. Lineage (NCBI taxonomy): Eukaryota > Viridiplantae > Streptophyta > Pinopsida > Cupressales > Cupressaceae > Thuja > Thuja plicata. Next base: position 3,348,255 of record MU225326.1, on the reverse strand, counting down.
GAAGTGGCAGAGAACAAGGTAAAGCTATTTGAACTAGTCAATGCATTGGAACCAATAATTTCAGAAGCTATAACCTTAGTTCAAAAGTTATGCACAATAGAGAAATTTACTAAGGATAGTAGTGAAAAGATTGCAAAGATAGATGTAGATCTTAATGCTAGTGCACAAGGTCTCACAACCAATGACAATGCATTCAAGTTGCATTATGACAAGATTATGGAAGAAAAAAGGTTGAGACTTGAGATTATAGAGGAAGAATCCAAATTTAGAGATGAGGTAACTAAGCTGCAGGCTCTACTTCTACGAAATATCACATTACTACAACAACATATGACTTCGGGAAGACAATTGATTGCCACCCCGAAAATGTCTGTAATAGAAAGCATATATGATATGCATGAAAGAATCACCTTGGAGATCATGACCCTTGCGCACCTAAGAGAACAATGGGAGAAGAAAATGGAGGACATTCAACAATCCCATTCCAACATTTTTGACAAGTTGTAAGTATTACACCTTTGTCATTATTATTAAAAAAAGGGGGAATTGATATGATACAAGGGGAAAATGAAATTGATATGATACAAGGGGAAAATGATTTAGTGTGATAAGGTGAAAGGGGGAAATATGTGTATAAAGGAAAGTGTATATACATGTACATATACCGAGGCATACACATAGGGGGAGTCATATTGACAAGGTAAACACATGGTGTATATACTAAACATTTTTAGTTTTGCACATATCAGTTTTTTGATACTAATGTCAAAGGGGGAGATTGGTGATAATATTTTTCTATTAGTATACAAAGGAAATATTTTTTGAACCGTTGGTAACATGATCACCGAAAGACAGGTTATAGTGCAACCCAACACAACAGTTTACAGAGGTCACCAAAAATGCTAAGTGCACAATCACCGAAAGAATGGTTACAATGTAAACTGACAACATAGTTTACAATGTAAACCAAAAAAATAACCTAAAGAGTAACTCGATAGAGTAGTTCACAGAGGAACCCAACATACAGGTTCACAGTGAACACCAAAAGCCAGTCTATAGAGCAACCCGAGCACCAGTCTACCAAGAGACTCTTTATTCTGTGAAATGTGGATCTGAGTTACACGTCAGATAAAACACTTAAGTTTTATATTTAGGTTTAAAGCATATCTTTAAAACCATTTATTGAGGGACAAGTAAAGCATATGTAATTTTTTTAATTAGTCTAACTGATTGAAAACATGAAAACTAGGAGATCAAGGTCAAGTTGTAAACCTTTGATCATATAGTTATCATTGAAAAGAGTGAAATTTATTTAGGTCAATTCATTGTATAAATAGATGTGTAATCAATCAGAGCAAGTGGATGTGATGATGATTGTAGCCGAAGATCACATCTATGGATAAATATAGAGTTTTATGCAGAAGGACAACAAAAGATGAAATCAGTTATAAAGAACAAGATCCAAGACTACCGAGCATAACAGAGGTATTAATCAATCACTATAGGTGATATTTATACTCAACAATTTAGGATTACAATTTTATCAGGTCAATGAGTATTTTATACTACATTCTAACAAGTGTAGCAAATAAAAGAAATCCTTTAAGAAGGTGGATTTAACAATCCTTTTGTAAATCTCTTAACTGAGTGCACACTAAACAATGTTGCTAAATCTCTTAACAAAGTAGACCTTGAAAAATCTAAACATGTTACTCCTAATAGGGTAAGATCATCAGAAGTGATCAAACTTTTAAGCCTTAACCAACCCCTTCCATTCTACAGATAGTGAAGTTTTGTGGGTTTCATCCCCACTGTAGTTTTTACCTTCTAACATTGGTTTTTTGTGTTACCAAATCTTGTGTCATGTGTCATTACATTTCATGAATGTTTACATGCAAATTAAGTTTATGATTTGATAGTACATACACAAAGATAAAATAGTACATATGGTCAGTAATGCAAGGAATTGATTACTAAAGGATTAAGGTTAATTGACAAATTTTTTTAAGGGAACTGATTCACCCTCCCCTCTCAGTACACACCATTCCATTATTCCAACATGTAATTCCAAAAATAAGCAATTAAATTAGATTTTTACATAGTAAATGATTAGTACAACCTAATTGGCTCGGATACCATGTTAGAAATTAGGATCTTAGGATACAAATCATTATAAACAATATATAAATTCAATAAGATGAGAACCATACAGGCATAAATGTACACATTACACAAGATAGACATGGGGAAAACCTTTTGGATAAAAATCTCCATAAAGCATCATTTTATTAAAACATTTACAAATGTAGTCTATCATAAAATAGACTAGAACTTGGGGACACTTCTCCTTATTTCCACGTGGCCATAACACCTTATGTGCATAGTGATATAAATCACTATAAAGCTCCAAATTTACATTCCTCTCAAATGAGAGAGAACCTCCTTAAATATAGGAAGGGTGACTTCACTAGTCACACCTTTTCAATAACCCCCATTCATAAATAGCTAATAATCTAATAGTTATGAGATTATAATTATTTTAAATGATATGTTTGTAAAGCATATAATACATATGGTTTTATAACCTTATATTAGAACATTATATATAATTCTTATAAGGATATTGTCCCCTAATAAAAATTATGCTTTGATAGAAATATTATTGGATAATACAACGATCTCCCCTTTCATTTTTGGGAGGATTCTTTTTTTGAAGGTAATTGGAAACTACATCCGTTTATTTTTAAAGGCGGATGATACCACTTCCTTCATGGGACTTTCTAATTTTGCACACATTTTGGTTGATATTGAAATCTCCATACCTCTTCCTGGGGATGTGGTTCTCATGGTTGGGGATAGGCCATGGATTCAACCATTAGATTATGAGGGTCTTCTCTTTCAGTGTCGGCAGTGCTTCTCTACTAGTTGGTCACAAATTATTCTCTCTTGCATCATAAAGGTACTGCCACTTTGTGGAAGGACACTAATGGTGATCACCTAACAGTCTTAGCTTCTGATTCCTCCTCTGATGTCTCTTCACAAGATGATGATTAATCCTCTCAGGATGATGCTCTTGCTGCTGGTTTGGCTTCCTTGGGCCATGTGGATACCACAAGGTCTTCACTAAAGGGGCGATACACTATCATGTGCGTTCATATTGGGGGTTTAAAATGGGCAAAAAAAGGGGCAATATATTGCCTAATTAGGGGGAGGGGTTGTTTTTTGGGGTGGGGGGTGGGGGTTTATATAGGAAAATACTTGTAGGGGGTATTGGAGGGGGATGACAAAAGGGAGTTTGGGGCTATATTTTTTGAAAATAGAGGGATTGTTTATTATGCTACAAACATATGTTCTATGATTCATGTTCACTAAGTGAAGCCCCCTTGGTGGATACTGATCCACCTTTTGCTGCTAGCACGACCCCCTTTAGCTACGTGGATCATTCTTTTCCATTTTATCTTGTTCTAATTAAACTTTTTGCATAATGTGCAACCTCAACATTAATTTTTCCCTTGTACTGATAGTCTCACGAAGAGGATTTCACCACTTTTTCCCCCTTGTGGTGAGTTTCATAATGATAGTATTTCTTGTATAGTTGTCCATAAGCGTAGGAAATATCAAATTATTCCTCATCTTCCCATTCTCTTATCCACGTTGTGGGTAATTTGTCTACCCACTCTTGATATAGTTTACTAGCTAATCTGCTAGTGTGCTATAAATGGTGTGCCTTTTCTGTCTGTGGCTTGTTCTTGACCAAGTTTTTAAATGACCTTCTTGTCTTGTCTTTGTAAGGGCCAACACCCTTGTTTTTTTGCTATTATTATAAAAAGAAATGATTAAAATAAATTGGTGTATTATTGCTTTTAGTGTTAGCCCAATTAAATGACTTTGATAATCTTTATGCTTAAGCTTTTGCAAACTATTCAAGTTGGGACTTTAATAGTAGCATGAATTAGAATGAAATTTAACGTTCTCTTTTCAAATATTATTGCGTAGGTATAAGAGGGTAAATGATGTAAGCCAAATCAAAATTCCCTTGAGACACGTCATCTATAATTGAAATTATTGTGGTAGTTCCAATAGCTCTTGGGGATTTATTCAAGAAATTTGGACAATTACCATATACGATAACCTAATGATTTGTGGCTCTTCCTAATAAGAAAAATCATGTTACATAGAATTAATAAAATTACCCATCTTATCTCAATCCAAAAAAATTATATGCAAATAACCCAAAAATTTCTTTAACAACTTTAAATTAATGATAACAACAAAATGGATCATGTGTATAAACTAGCTACAAAGATAGAGGGAGTTGAATGCAATCATTCTATAGGTGAGATTAGAAGATCAAATTAAATATGAGAGAATATATTTTCACAAGATTTGTAGGTGTTTCAAATTAAATATTGTATGCAAATTTTTTTGAGTTGAGAAAGCTCTCATAAGGAAAAGTGATGTTAGGGTTTTAATGATGACTTTCATGACTTGAGATAGCATAAAATGTGGATTATGATACACTTTTATTGTGTAGTACATGATGCATTTATTTCATAGTTACTAAATTGTTTTCCTTTACAACTCTTTAGATTCAATCATGTATTTTCTTTATTAAAAAATTGTATTTTGTGACATGCAAGACAAAATATGTGCAAAAAAAATGGTACACACTTCTATCTATTACTGTTTTTATCATAAATTTGTATGAGAAAGAGTTATTCTCTTTTCATTATCTTTGGTTTTATTTCAAGAAAGAATCTAAAAGTAGAGTGCAAAATATAGATGGCAACATGCTTCAAAAGAATGAGCTTTCTGTCCAACTTCATATGATGTGTTAAAAAGGCAATACAACCATTAAGCCATTCTTCTTTCTTGGAGACTTTCACTCTCTATTTTTGAAGTCATATATTTTTTCATTATGTAGATCTTATGTAGTGTTCTTATTTTGATAATTAGAGTTTCTTGTTTTCACTATTCAGTCCAAATGAACTAGTTCTCATTTTGGGAATCATAATTTCTCATTAGAAGCTTTTAAATCAGTATTGATTGGAAGGATTAAAATTAGTTTAAAGTTGTGTAAGAAGGAAAATTAAATTTACAAAAAGTAAAATTATTTAACTCAAAAATTGAAATTTCTACTATATTCAAATGAATTAAATATTACTTAACAACTTTCTCAGTACTTGGTGGATGATATATTATCAGATTGCTATGACGATTAAATAATTTACATATATATAAAATATAACATGATTATGTATTATGATAGCATCCCTCAAAGTAATTGCATGATTGAAGGAGTGAAAGTTAATTTAAAGAGAAGAAATGAACCATTAAATGATACAAAAATTGTAAGGTAGGATGCTACAATATGAAACACATTAAACTAGTATACTTATGAATGACATCATACCACACTAGGTATGCCACAAAAACTACATTACTTGTGAAGGGACTTAGAGAACCAAAGACTTGGGGTTAGTATTATTCAATATTAATAATAAAATATATGTAACTATTATTATTGAACTGATATCACTTCCCACGTACAATGGAATAAAAAATACAAAAGAAGATGAATAAAAAATAAACAAATTTTTTGGATCAACATGAAAGAGATCTAATTGTCTTATTGTCATTGTAAGAAAAAGGAAATAATAATACAACATAGAGAATATTGATGATTATCATTCACTGATATTGTGTCATTCTTTCATGTCATCATCACTAATTTTTGTCCCTAATTGGCATCATTTTCTAATCGATTCAATCTTTTGATCATGTCTAATCATGTCATTTTTCATCATTAATCATTTTAATCTTGTCAATCAATTAATTCATCTTCTACAGGGTAAAATAATCAATAATGTATCCCCTATTCCAAGTCCTAACCTTTGATAAATAAATAAACTTTACTTATCCTAATGTTCCCCCTTTTCTCCATAATTAATTAATTATCTAATTTTAAATATGAGAATTATTATTAATTTCTTATTTCTAATTTGTAATTTTTTGTATTTCCTGATTCCTAATTTACTAACATGAGTGGAATTAATTTAAAAATTAATTATCCACTCATCCCCATTTTCTAGTCCCCACTTCCTAAATTCTAGCCTCCACCTCCTATTAAATGGCCATGTATATGTAGCACAATATTTGTACCTTAGTTAACAAAATATGTTGTTAACATAATATTTTGTTAACATGTATGTTAGTGTATTGTCTTTGTTTACAAATCACTAACACATGTTAACACAATAGGCTAACATACATTTTGTTAACAACATATTGTGTTAACATATGTTTACTAAGGTGCAAATATTGTGCTGCATAGACATGGCCCTATTAAATAGCCTCCACTTCTTACACCTTCCTTTTTTACATTTGTCATAATTGTCATAGTTTTTGATAATTTTCCTTTTTCCTTTTGTCATAATTGTCATAGTTTATGGCAATTTTCCTTTTTCCATTTGTCATACTTTATGACAAATTTCCCTTTATTCACTCACTAATTTTTAATTGTGCATCAAACTTGTCATAATTTGACATAATTTATGACATATTTAATTTTTCCAATTTGTCAATTGTCATGGCTTATGAAAATTTCCCTTTTGCACACTTAATTGCTAAATTTGCAATTTCTCTTGCAAATTCTATAAATTGAGATGAATTTCTCTCATTTTGCTAATCACATTTTTGAGTATTCTTGCTATCATTTTGCTTTCATGAATAGGTGCATATTATTTCATAGCTTTAATGTTAGGATAGGAACTATTTTGTATGTATTTAGTGTTGGTTACTGAGAGGGGGGAGGGGGTGAATCAGAAAATAGTGTTTCTTTAAACCTTAAAACTTAAACTCTAATTCAGTTTGGTAAGACAAGCTTCAACATTAACCGAATCAACAATAACTTCACTTTTTCGATCAACAACTTAAGTAATCATAAAATAACATGCACAATAAAAATTCAATGCATATGACACTAGTATTTAACAAGGAAACCCAATTTGGAAAAAACCTCTATGGGAATTCTCACCCGCAAATAAAAATACTCTTCTGAAGTACACTTGGTTAAGATCCAATCCTGTTAAAGATTATAATGCACATTGTTAGATGTGACCCTGCTAGGGGATTTGATTCAGATATGTTAGGATCTTCACCCTGTTAGGAGTGGCTTGGTTAAAGGGCTTTAAACACTCTTGTAGAGTGTCACCTTTCACAAGGATTTATAATAAGACTGTTAAGTCCACTCGATTAAGAGATTTTCTACTACAACTGTTAATAAGAAGCAATATAAAATTTGATCTATAATACTGCAACTACCTCTTTCTTTATCATATCCCTTATGTGCTTTTTGACTACTGACCTAAAAAATTCATCAGTCTCTTCTCTAGATTTGAATTTCCACCTTTTCCTTCTTCATTGCATTACTCGGTAGCACATCCACACTTCAACTTGCTAGCTTCTCTATTATTCAAATTCATCCTTTAAATAGACTTAGTTTTGCCTCTTAATCTCCTTGATTAGGTTATCCTTCATTTACTATCAGCCCTCAGATCAACTTTATGAGTTGATTCAATGAACTTGATACTTAGTTAAGTGTGTTATCATCACCTCATAACTTAAACTTTTTTTGGAAGTGATACTATCACTTTTTTCACTTAATCTTTACCATAGGTCATCACCTTGAATTTTCCTTATTGTAGATCTTTGTACCTAACTCTTCTTTATCCTTGGAATCTTCTAGAACACTGTGGCTCTTCATTAAATGTCATTATAATCCTTGAACATACATTCTATTCCATGATTGGTAACTAACCTTCATGTACTTGGTGTCTCGGTATCTTTACTGAAAAACACTTTCCTTTTACTGACAAACTTCTTTCTACTCAGTAAATGAATTATTTCCTTTACCAACTTGACCATTCTCCTTTACCAACTCAATAACATCAAATTTAAAGTAGAAAAAAAATATACCAATATTACCTTATCATTGTCTGATCCGTATTAGCTTCCCAATTAAGTTCTTCAGCTTCACAACTTTTCACTTCCTCTTTTCCTTAACTCACTCAACTAATATCATACTCTGAATGATATGTCAACTCAATAAAAATTAGAAATCAATATCTTGACATCAATGACAAAATAACAATTGATCTAATCATTTTACAATATTGTATACCTCTTATCTCAGTCTTCATTACCATCACAATCATTTGGTTAACAATCTCCCTCTTTGGCATTGAGGGAAACACTGTCAATTGATGATGGCATGTTCTGATATCTCTATTCTATCTTTTCTCCCTCTTAGCTGCTTATTATTGTTCTGCCTCTTTGTGTTCATCAACATGCTTCATTTCTCATTCTGTCTTTTCTCTGTAATCACCAATCACTTATGCTCCCTCTTTGACAACAATGCCAAAGATACATACTCTTGAAATCTTTGTTCAGGCAGTGTATCATACCTAGCATGTACTGATATCTCATTGCATACATAATTTTTTTTTTACAGATTCAAGCATCACATAAAGTGTGAACACTAGCATCAAATCACAAAATAGATATTCTAATAAATCCTAGAATTGATGCAACATGCATATTTCTCTAGTGAAAGTTGGAGAGAGGCATGACCCCTAATTTACCTCTGAGATACTCAAAAGAATCCTTCAGTAGTTGCTTGGTGAATATATTTACTATCTGCTCCTTTGAATTCACATACTCCAATATCACATGCTTATCTTTAACTTTTTCTCTCAAGTAATTATACTTGATAGAAATGTGCTTGATCTTAGAATGCATCACTGGTTCCTTTGATATGTTCATAGCACTAGTGTTATCACAAAAAATAGTAATTGGATGGTAATGTCCTCTTGCATACCTTCAAGTAGTTGTTTGATCCATACAATGTTTAGACAATTCATAGTTACAACAATATATTCTTCCTTGGTAGTAGATTGTGATATACAACTTTGTTTCTTACTCAACCATGTCACTAATCTTTCTTATAAAAAGAAATCTCCTCCACTTGTACTTTTCCTATCATCAATGTTTCCAGCTGATTGGGCTTCAAAATCTCCTCCAAAAATAATGTCATCAACAAATATTTCAAAAATTAAACATGTATTATCTCTTTCCTTAATTCTTATCATAACTCCAACATTCTTGTCTCCAATAATATTTTTCGACGAGTGGTGTCTTCTCACATACTTGGCTAGAAAAAGCTTGACAGGTGGTGAAAGTTCTTCATTTTAATTATTCGGTGTTGGTTCTCTATGTTTAGCTTCCTCCACAGTTTATGATTTAGGTAAGGTATTAGGAATATCAGATTGAACATATACAAATCTCTGGTAGTCCTCGGGTTCCTTATTTATCTCTTGATCATTTTTCTTTGCAAATTCATGAACCCTTGCATTTGCACTTTCTACAATTTTGTTAGTAGACTTTCTCAAACACTTGTATGCTTTTCTCTTTATAGAATACCCTAAGAATATTCTTTCATCTCCTTTAGAATAAAACTTTCCATCTCTAGCATCTTTTAGAATGTAACATCTACTTCTGAATACTTTGAAATAACTTACATTCGGTTTATGATCATACCAGATCTCATATGGAGTCTTGTTTGTACCTTTCTTCAGTTGTACTCAGTTTAGTGTATAAGCTACAGTGCTGACTGCTTCTCTCCAAAATGTTTGAGAAATACCCTTCTCAATCATTAATGTTCTTGTACAATCAACAATGGATCTATTTCTTCTTTTTTCTATACCATTTTGTTGTGGTGTCCTCGGTGCAGACATTTGTCTCTTTATTTCATGTTCATTGCAGAAGTGTGTAACTCATCATATGTAAAATCACCTCCTCTATCAGATCTCAGACACTTCAATTGTCTTCCAGTCACCTTTTTAACTCTAGCCTTATACCAATTAAACATTTGAAAAGCATCATATTTTTATTTCAAAAATATGACATACATCATTCTTGAGTAATCATCAACAAATAAAAAAAATGTCATGCCCAAATCTGCATGTAAAATGCAACTAATTTTTTTTTGAAAAGTTTACTAAGGGTTGAAGTGACTGTACTCTCTAGCTTACTAGTACCAATAAGAGTAGCAAGTTAAGACGAAGGGGTTGAATTCAAGGGGTAGAAGGTCAAATGCCGATAGCTAGGGTTGAGGGGTAATCATGATGTGAGTCAACGTCCCTCAACCCATGAGTTTCACAAGGGTCTAGTTTTATCAAATGTAATCGATAGTTTCCTAGAGTTAAATCCAAACTTAGTTTCTCAACTACTTGTTCACATTAGCTTTAAAATGAATCAATTTTTTTGAAAAATTAGTTAACTAATTAATCCATTACATTATTTTTACGCTGGCCAATACACTGGCCACATGTATTGACCATGTAAATATAACATTACCTAGTTGAGTACATATTCAATTGATGTCCATAAATCTCCTAATTCAACCTATTGTTATAGTATTCATAAGGAGATCCTAAGCGATAACTTTATTAAGGATTAAGCAACTCTCATACTCAATAGATCAAAATCTAATATTAAAAAAAAGACCTTAATGGTTTATAATTACTCAATTTACTTTATCCCTATTACACTTAGGAAGACTTAATTAAGTTGTCCATTCATGATATATTAAAATTTAATTATTTCTTACTCCCACATTTTAATTTATCTACACATAAAATGGTTGCGTTAATATTTTCATTTCCTAATACTAAATTAATTAAAGTTACCATATCTAATAAAATTATCCATTTAAATCTCCACATTCTTTACATTAGATTTTTCTAATAAATTTAATTTATATGTTCTAATAATGTCTTATTTATTTAAATAACATCTACGATTTATTATACTAATAATACTAATCATTTAGTTTTATACTCTATTTAAATGTATGGGTAATATAAGAAACTTATTAATAACGCATATAGATTAAAAGATCTCCCAATAAAAAAATCCAAAAAAAATTACATCCCCACAAAAGGGAAATCCACTAAAGCAAGAAATAAAATAAAATTTAATTAAACTAACCTAATCTACTCTCTTTGGAGAATCCCTAACCCTAATTCAAAATTAGGGTTAGGGCTCCAAATAAGAGTGTCAAAGAAATGATTTAACTTCTTTGTTTCCCATCTTTCTTTTCTTTCCTCCATGGTTGGAAATCTTAAAAAAAAACCAGACCTGCAACACTTAGCCATTCTAAAACCAATCCTAGGGTTAGGTCACTATTTTAGAAAAAAGATATAACTTTAATTTAATCAAATAATAATGTTTCCTTACTAAAGAAGGTTACATAAAGTCAAGCATGAATAAATTATTATGGATTATGCAACTCTCAAAATATCCTTAGAGATTATTAGATCCATTAGTTGTATTAGGAAATCATTGGTCAATTATTTATATATGTACTTAACTAGGAAATGTTATTTTTATTGGGTCAATACATGTGGCCAGTGTAAAAATAATGTTATGAAATAAATTAGATAACTAAGATAAAAATATCGACTTAATTTTAACTGATGTGAAGAGGTAGTTGTAAAAATAAGATTAGATTTAACTCTAGGAAACTTACGAAAATTCATTGAATCAAGCTAGACCCTTGTAAACTCATGGGTTGAGCGATGTTGACTCACGTCATGATTTCCCCTCAACCCTAGCTATTGAAATTTGACTTTCTACCCCTCTTGAACTCAACCCCTTCGTCTTAACTTGTTACTCTTATTGGCACTTAGTAAGTTAGAGAGTACAGTCACTTCATCCCTTAGTAAACTTTTCAAAATTTTTTTTTTGCATTTTTTACATGCAAATTTGGGCATGACATTTTGGTATCAAGATGAATATATTTGGATGATGTTTCGATGTATTGTTTTATACATATGATTCTCAGATCTTGATGACATGTTTGAATAGTTCCATTTTTATGTTTCTAAATTTTCAGCTAGATCATGTGACATGTAAATACAGATTTGGGTTCCTATTCTGCAAATGTTCGATATTGATTTAAGTTAATATGTTAGATAAGTGATTTCCAAGGATTCTATAATTTATTAGTTATATTATATGGATGACCTAGTTCTAGAAAGTGATGCATAGTTTATGGTTAGATGAATATATATTATAATATATAATATCATGAATGTGTGATTTCTTCCTTGGACTACTGATGCTCTATTCAAGTGTGGAGATGAATAAACCATGGTTCCAAGGTTAACCCTACAGAGGGAAATAACCTAATTGTAATGTAATATATGTTGAAAATGTAATTATACATGGTTGTAAATTTATTTTCTTCTATTTTTGTGAATTCCTTTTAGGCATTCTAATGTTTAAATGTGATGTGCAATTCTAGTTCCAATTGGAACATGTAGTCTGAGATGGCATGCCCATGTAGAGTTACTTGTCTTGGAAACCCAAATCATGAGTACTATCTTGGAAAGTCGTAGGTAAACTCTAAGTGAGTTTTTGAAAGGTTAGGATGAGTACAAAATGGTAGTCAGAGAAAAATGTCTATTTCTTTAGTTATACCTTGGGTTAGGGGTTGTTTTTTAATGTTTTTAGTGTCAAAATATCATTTATGACCCTTCTAAAGTACCATTCTTGGTTAGTGGTGAAAACTAGGAAGAGAAAGACCATCTCCTTCTTCAAGATAGTAAAGTCTCTTCCATGCATGAAATTAGACAAATGTTAGTGAAGAGGACTCGTGTCACCTCTCTTCTTGTTGGGAAAGAGGTAAGAGATGGGGAGAGAGCCTTTTTAGGGAGGAAGGAGAGGAGAGTTTGAGTTGATTTATCACTCTCCATTTTTGAGAGACTTGTAGAATGCACTTAGAAAGATTTACTAGTTGAAATTCAAGGAAGGAGAGATAGGAAAGAAAAAGATCATCTCAACCAAAATCCATTTGCTAGGAGTAAGGTTGGTACTCCTAAATTCCATGTGTGGTATTCTTTGTATTTCTTGTTTTAAGATCTTATTGAATTTTGTTTATTAAAAATTTCATGTTGTGTAAATGTTGTTCTTGTGATAGAATGTTAGTGAAAGAATTACATTTGATCTTCTATTTTTTTTGTTTTATGTTTGTGTTGTTCATGGGAGTGAATGACATATATCGCCCTTGGGAGGGAAGAGAGTCATTGTGGGTGAAGGGCTTAGTTGGGAAACCATGTTAGTGTAGAGTCTCTTCTTGGGAAGAAGAGGGATGTTTCATGGATGTTATGGGCTCCATGTGCCAAATTTTCTTGTGATTTCTCATGGGGTGATAAGGGTTTATGGAGCTTTTTGGTTGTAGTAAAATCCTTGGGAAGACTTGTGAATTTTGTGCATATTTGAGGTATTCTAGCTTTGGCATTCTCCTACATGATTGTTCCACCTTCACCCCTAATTGAGTCCATTATGACCCAATTGTGTATAAGCTTGGAGGGAGTTATGTGTTTTTTTTTAGAGATTTTTATATGTGTGTTGTTTGCTTGTATGTCACCCAACCTCTTCTTGTTCTCCTAGATCGGGGGTGGTCTCATAGAGGCTTAGGATGGGAGGTGAGCTACCATGGTTTATTCCCAATATTTTTGGTTCGCAGATTTGTAGTTGTCCCTCTACTTGGAAGGATTTATGTTCAAAGCTGGAAAGAGGAATTCAGTTGATTATAATTTTGCATTTTGTGAAATTAAGTTTCTCCTCAAGCCATAGGGCTGGGTCTTGTAAAATTGAAATTCTTGAATTTGGCTTAAAATTTATGTAGCATGTAATTGTAATAAGGTTGCTGAAAGGGAAGAAGTGTAATGTTTTGTTTTCTGTTTTAAGAAATACATATAGAAACTCATCACTTTTTTATAGTGTACCCAACAAAGGAAATATTTTTCCCTTTATGTAATTTTTGAGTTAAATCTGTATCCAAAAATGATTAATAGTTGTTTTGTCTTAAGTAGTCATTTTTGTAAGAAAGCTACAATGTAAACAATTATTGTTTTGTCATTGATGTCAAACCTTAACTGGTGAGACTATTGCTATTTGTTTAAGTACCATATCTATTGATTGTTGAAGAAGATTTGAAGGCAAGGATAACAAGAAGACCAAGTGAAATAGATGAGTTATGAGAAATTACAAGGGTACTTGATCAGTTGGCACATTGGCAAAGTAATGTGTTGTTTATCCATTACACTAAGTCAAGATGTTAGTTTACTGGGAACAGTATATGCCGAGTGAAGTTTGTGTCAACTGAGAACCAGTGTATGCCAAGCACAATTTCTTAGTGTTGACCGAGTGCCAGTAAATTGCTGAGGAAAATAATGATGACCAAGTGGAAGAACACAGTGTTGGCCGAGAAGTAGTATTTTGGTAATTATTGAGATTAGAGATCTCTGGCTGACATAATTGAATTTATTGGGATATGTAAAGTTAATTAAGGATAAGCACGATTGGCCCACACTATTTAAATACACAGGTAACCGTAATTAATGCATGAACCCAAGATTTAATTAGTGATTACTTTGGAACAATAAATTAAATGTAAATGATGGAAAGATCTGTTGGATTTGACCTAACCTAAGATTTATGATCTTGATTAAGCGGAAAATATTTATTTTACCTAGATGAAGAGGTATAAGATAACCTCAGGGGTTATTTAAGATGTATGTGTATGTGTATGTGAAAAGTGTATGCAAGAGGATTGCATGGTTAATTGACTAATTGGCATGATCTAGTAAAGAAGGTTGAACAGAGAAGCAGAGAGTTGTGAAAGTGATTGCTTGACGAATTTCCAAGCAGATCTGAAGATTGACATGAGAATGGAGGCCACTCAGTGAATTAGCATAAGAGCTGAATTAGATTTGGATTTGCAAAGCAAGTTGTATGTATCAAATCACACCTGTTGATTACTTTCTAACCATTGTATTAGTCAAAATCCTTTAACCAGGTTGACCTAACAGTCATTGTATAAATCCTTTGAGCAAGGTGACATTCAGGTGGAATGTTCTAAGACCTCTATTAAGGCCACTCCTGACAGGGTGTTTAAATCCTTTAACCTAGTCACATTTAGCAATGTGTTTTGTAACCTTTAACAGGGATGGCTCCTAGCAGAGATCACTTCAAAAGAGTGAAAAATTGGTAGCATGTTACTAGTAGGTTTTCCCAATTTGGTTTTCCACGTTAAATACTAGTGTCAACTTGTTTTAATGTTTATGTTGTGTTTACTGTTAAGTTTCTACAAGTTGATTACATTTGAACAGTAAACTGCATATTTATGTTGTTGACTTATGCTATTGCTGCCAAACATATCTGAGTTGTTTAAAGTGCTATAAAGTTTCAATTGGTACATATAGACCTGAGGATAACCGATTCACCCCCCCTCTTAGTTATTCTAAATTCATTTTAACAATTTTCTGAATTATTGAGCTCCTAAAGAATATCTCTGTTCACAAATTGTAACAGTTTTATTAAGATGTTATTATCTTCTTATTAAGTTGTTGCCTTATTTATGCAATATTAAATTTACTTATGCCTATAATTGCATGTATTATGTTTATTTCAAATATATACTATTCTGTTTATCAAAAGTAGTCTCCCTGTTTATCTTATCATCAGTTTTCTACAAAAGAAATTTTATGTTTCCTCTATTTTGTATACATAGTCAATAATGCTTTAGAAAGGCATATCACATAGATGTTAAAAGAAATTTGATATATTCTTCATATTATAATTTTTTTTTGCATAGAATAGAAATAAATCTGCATACCTTATTTCAGTCTGTTAAAATAAAAGTTGGTATAGCAACATTTAGATTTTGAAGCCCATGAAGAAAATTTTATTTTCTATATATATA
>MU225326.1:3299276-3320710 GCA_018584345.1 Thuja plicata | reverse complement strand
TATTAAGTCTTGATTTGGATAATTGAGATTTAATAAATATTAAATTTAATTAATTGTAATTAGTTGTGCAAAATTGATTTATTGAGTATTGCTTTAGTTGCATGATTAATTGAAATTATCTCTCATGTATTTTCAATTAAACACTTTGCTTTGATATTATAAAGTCGAGTTATGCATGTGCTTTAAATGAAAATTAAAAATAAATGAATTATTTTAATTAATAATTAGATAATTTATATTCCCTTTAGGTTTTTCACTTTTTGAAAATCTAATTGCTTGATTTTTTATATTCTTGGATTGAAAGCCATTTTGGGAGATTATTCAATCAAGTGATGAAGGATTTGTGAAAGCTTGAGAGCATTTTGGAGCACATTTGAAATTTTTCTTTGCTTGGATTTGTGGATTGTGTTCCTCTTATCAGTTATTGAGGTAGGATCTTATTCATGTCAATTCTAGCTTTCGGATCCCCATCTTTCATGCATCCGAAAAGCTAGGATCCTTTGTGTGATATTCCTTGTTTGATTATTGTGTGGTTTATTGATTTAAAATTTAACAAAATATGTTCTTGTTTCAATTTTGTATTTTCCTTCAAGTTTGCATGTCAGATCTGTGCTTGTGGGCATAAAGATTTTATTTTTGGGTGTTAGTTACAAAATGGGCATTAGGGTTTTCATGTGGAAATGAATTTGTTCAAAATTGCCTTTAGGGTTTTAATTTGGGAAAAATATCATTTTTAAAAAAAATTGATAATTATTGTCAAGATAGGGTTTAACCCTCATATATGTGAATATCTTACCTTGAAAGTGAAAAATTTACCTTTGTCATGTTCTTGCCAAAATCGGGTCTAGATTTGCATGAAAACAAAACAATTGAGTTAAAATTGCATGCTTGAAAAATAAACTCTTCTTGAAAATAAATTAAAATATTAGAGTTAGAATGTCTCTTGATATTATTAATTTGCATGCTTAAAAGAAAGAAAACTCTTTTTGAAAAAAATAAATAAATAAATATTAAATTAGACATCTTTCTTGTTTTTTTATCAATTTGCATGCTTAGAAAATCCTTTTAAGAAAATAAAGAGTTATTAATAAATTTAGAATATTTCCCTTGTTTGCATAAGATTGCATGTTTTATTATTTAAGTGATTTAATATTACTGCATGCAAATATAAAATAAGGATAAATGCATGTTCTCTTTTATTATGAAAATTAATTAAATAAGATTTTTTTTTTAAAGAATAAGTATTTATAAGATATATTTATTTACATGTTATTTAAGAAAGTATTATTTATTTGTATTAAAATAATTCTTGTTGGAATTTGCATGCAATAGTATTCTATTTTTAGAAATTATATTTTTTCAAAAAGAAAAAAAAAAGATTTTGTTTTAGAATTCACATGGAGTGGTATTCTATTTTTAGAAATTATATTTTTCAAAAAAAAAAAAAAAAAATTTAAAATTCGCATGGAGTGGTATTCTATTTTTAGAAATTATATTTTTTCAAAAAAATAAAAATAAAAAATTTAGAATTCGCATGGAGTAGTATTCTATTTTTAGAAATTATAATTCTTTTTAAAAAAATAAAAAAAAAATTTAGAATTCACATGGAGTGGTATTCTATTTTTAGAAATTATATTTAAAAAAAAAAAAGATTTTTTTTAGAATTTGCATGGAGTGGTATTCTATTTTTAGAAATTATATTTTCAAAAAAAATAAAAATAAAATTACTTGTAATTATATTTGGTTTTTTAGTAATTATTAAATAGATTAATTTATATGAGGTGGATTTTATAAATTGGTCTATATAGGCTTGATGTGCATTTTCTTTGGAAAATTGAATTATATTGTTGATAGTAATTTTATCAGATAAACTAATTTACATAGTGTTACTATAAATGAGTTTATCACTGAATGTTATTGCCTTTCTGGAATCGTACTCATTATGTGATGATGTGTCTTTTGAGTGACTAATTAAAAGATTGTGTGTTTCTTTCCCTTTTACGATACTGCTATTTGTTGGTTGTCTGTGGGCATTAGTTTGCTATCAGGGGGTAAAACTAGAGGTTTGGGTTTTCTATCTCTATGATGTTTTGTATGCTTCAGTACATCTTTATGTTGTTATCGATTTTGGGTCTCAATTTTTTTTACCCAACCTGGTTGTTGATCTTATCTATGTGATCATGTGATAGTACTTTATGTAGTGTTGGTTAATTGAGAACCAATAGTTCTTGTATAGGCAAGAACCAAATTTGAGAGTTTTGATCTTGTTTTGATATTCTTTATGATTCTCTGAGGGTGTATCCCTATACAAGCATGAATTAGTGATGAGGTTTGTGATATACCTTTGTGATGTTCCTGTGTGAACCTAGGGTAGGTTACCTAGTTGTATAGTAGGAGGTGGCTTGCAATAAGTGCTGGAGCCCACAAGTGGCTGCTAGAATTCACTTATTGTAAGTAATGGTAACAAGTGATAACATAATAATTTATTAGGATTGGGATAGTATAATCTAATAAGATAATGTCTCGCCTATGCTTGAGCGCTAGTATAGGCTAAGATGGAGGATGAGATGATGCTTGCCCCCTTTCAAGGTGCGGGTTCGGGCATAGTTAGTGGCCTTGTCAGTTTGAGAGGTCATTGATGCTGTGTATAGTCACTTGGGTGTTGAAATCCATTAAGGGATTGTTAGGACTTAACTCAAGGATGCGACATACATGATGATACCTTCCTATATACAGCTTAGGTTATCCTACGTGTGTCAGTACTTTTGGTGTTGTTTAGTGTTCCTTGTTATGGTTTAGAGTGCTTCTAGGATCTTCCTATGCATTTGAGTATGAGGTCATGTTTACCTTGTTTGTGTTCTTGTTGTTTACCCCGTGTGATGGGCCTATTACTATCTCCTCAGCACAGTGGGAGTGGACCTTTGGTTCCACGTGGTCAGGTGACAGTGATTCTTATTACCATTGAGATTCTAACGGATTCTTCTTCATGCTTGGATGTTCCTTGTTATAGTTTCATCTTCCTAGTCTTTTGGAGACTTGATCGATTACTTGAGATGTGTATTTGTACCATATGTATATATTGGTTATATCCTTGGAGGATGCATTGTATTGTTTATTATGTATTATTACATACCCTGCGATTTATGCAGTGGATGTTGATTAGGTAGTATACCTTATGGTATCAGATGTATATGTAATCATTTATTATGAGATGTATATAATTGGTTTCAGATTATGTAACCTTTATGTTAGTTCTTATATTTTTTAATCGTAGATTAGTTTGTTTAAGTAATTGTACATCAAGGAACCCTCGAGAAATGTTATCTATGTATAAGTTGTATTTCATGTATGTCATGTACTTCATTGTGTTGCTTTCGCATTGTTATCATTATGGTTTGTAAACATTTAAAAAAAAAATATTCCATAAACTTAGTGCCATGTTTAGGTTAAGTTCTTCTAGGTTCCCTGATAGGGCATTACACTATATTAGCTTCCCAATTAAGTTCTTCAGCTTCACAACTTTTCATTTCCTCTTTTACTTAACTCACTCAACTTATATCATACTCTGAATGATATGGCAATTCAATAAAAGCCATAAATTAATTGCTTGACATCAATGAGAAAATAAAAATTGATCTAATCCTTCTATAGTATTGTATACCTCTAATCTCGATCTTAATCATCATCACTAGCAGTTGGTTAACATTTAGAATAAGTGGTTCCTCTAGCATGCAATTATTTCTGATTTTTCCTCTCCTACACACACAAACATTATGATTATGCATATACTATAAAAGGTTTGTAAAATAAAAAATTTAGCTCAAAGCACTGCTCATAGATCTTATAGAAAGAGCACATTTAAGTGATAGATTCTTTCAAGTTTTTTTTTAACAAACAAAGAAATGGTAATTTGTTCTTGTTTAATGTATGTTATCCCAAAAATTTCATTTTTTTTTTTTTTTTGTGTTGAGTGTGATGCTTTTGGCGAGAGAATTAGAGCAATTCTGATGTATCAATAGCATTCCATTTCTTTTAAAAGCAGAAAAATAATAAAGATAGAGAATACATTTTCTAAATTTGATAAGGAGATGCTAGCACTCATGCATGCCTTACAAATTTTAGACAATACTAGGTATGTGGATTTTTTTTGTTAACACTAATAATAATAGTCTTATGTGCTTTTAATAATTAGAAAGACCCAAACAATAGACAAAATAAGTGGATAAGAAAGTTGCAAGCATATGATTTTATCATTGAATATGTGAAGCATATACCTATTATAGTTGTTGATGCATTATCTTAGAAACCCACTTTATGTGTTGAAAATAAATCTATTAATTGGGTCACTACCATCATATCCAAGTGTACCAAGAATAATTTTACTACTAGTGTAGTAGATGGAAGAGTAGGTCACATGTAAAAACTAGTAGGAGACCTAATTTTTAATAGAGTTAAAGATGAAAAAAAAAAAAGGTTCATGCATGATACCCCATTAACTATTTAGATACATACAAATAGATCAAAGATAGATTCTCCTAGAAAGGAATGTAAAGGGATGCACTCAAGCACATTAATGAATGTTCATCTTGCCAAAAAAGGAGGAAAAACACGTCCATCTTTCATTCCTTATTTAGCCATTACCCATTCTTATAAAAAATGAGAAAGCATATCTATTGATTTTATCAGTTGGCTACCCAAGATAAATGGAAATGACTTCATATTTATGGTGGTGGATAGCTCACCAAGCATGAACATTTTTATGTCATATATTTTTATTCCAAGGCTTCCCAAAATATTTATTTGCTCTTCAAGAAGGTTTTTTAGATTACATGGGCTACCTAAGAATATTGTTAGTGATCAAGAAAATATGTTTTGAGTCACTTTTGGTAAGAATGATTTTGTTTGGAAACAATAAATCTCACCCCTAGCACAAGTTATCACCCCCAAATAGATGGAGAAATTGAAATTGTCAATAAATGGACTGAAGGGTACCCGAGAAAGTATATGTTTTTGGTAGAAAACAACTTGGATCTAGTGCTTAGATTTGGAAGAACATTTTGATAACACTTTTCACCATATGGACATAAGTATTCCATATTTCATGGCCATGTATGAATGTAATGATCCAACCAGTGTAGATCTTGAAATAACAAATAGGGTACCTAAAGCAATACGTATGATCAAGAAGAGTCAAGATGTCTTGGGATTGATCAAGGACCATCTATAACATGTACAAGACCCAAAGCATCTATATAGATAAGCTACATACTAAAAGAGTTTTTGAAGTTAGAGACATGGGTTACCTTGGGCTACAAACCTATTGCAATTTTTCATTGAAGAATAAATGAGAAAATAAGTTAAAATCCATTATTCTATGAACCCTACAAGATTATAATAAAGGTAGAAGAATCAACCTATGAACTAGATCTATTTGAGAATAGTGTAATCTATAACCCTTTTCAATTTTCTTACCTTAAAAAGGCATTGGGACATCACATTGTATTGTCCAAAGACTTGCTACCTTTAGATAATGAAGACTCATTCTAATACAAGAAGCTATCATGGATACTCAAAAAATAAATATGGGGGATAAAACCATTAGTGAGTATTTGGTGAGATGGAAGGATTTTTTTTGGAAGACATTGCATGGGAAGGATTCAACATTCTAAAGCATTCAAATTTGAATTTCTCAAGGGAAAGAAACCTCAAGGAGGGAGAATTATCACGCCCTCCTTTTCCACAAGGTGCTAGACTAAAACTAGTAGGATGATTTTCCATTCGTCTTAGGCTTAGGTAAAATAAATTAGGGAATTGTGAATGTTTATGTTTGGCATCTTGATTATGGGGTCATTGGTGTTACATAGTAAGCTAACATTTTAATGGTGTCAAACAATGATTGTGTGCAGGTATATTTTGGAGGGAAAGGAAACAAATTTGAAATTTGTTCATTTAATTAAGAAAAGGTCCAAGAGAAGATATGCTTGTTTGACCATTGATTTCACTTGATTAGATGAGACATCTTATTCATCTATCATTTAAGATTGGAGGACAAAGACCCCCTCATTAATTTTTACAATTGATTAGTGGACACAAACCCCTCATTTAATCATAGTAGTCTCATATAGGAATTATATCTAGGATTCATTGATTTTCTTTTTCAAATGACTTCAACAATTCTTGTTTGTCTAAGAGATAGGAAACTCTCTTAGCACCTAAGAACTATATTTTTATTTCTATAGATTTTCTCTATTTATTATAATAATATTGCTATATTTCTTGAAATCAAGTGTATTTCTCACTATAATAAGAGATTTAATAGCTATCACGAATTGTTGTCACATTGTTCATTGAGTTTATCATCATTTCTAAATAGGTTGTTAGGTATATTAGTTGTTGTAGTAGATCTAATTTGGAATAAGATATAAACATGTGTTTCTCGTGGAGTTAAATTAATTAGAAATATACAATATCCCTCATTTTAAGATATTACACACTTTTCTATTATACAAGTGATCTTGGATGTTACATAAACTACAGAACTTGGATGTAAAAATCTTATGTAACGCTATGTCAACACCTTGAATCTCTTAATCATCCTTTATGATTTTTCTCCCTTTGTCCAATTAACGTGGTTCTAAATCATCTTTTTAAAAATCATTTAGGATTGACATGTTTTCATTACATATGCTTATCTTAGTGGATTTTGCTCATCTAATTAAGAAATTTATATTGATTTGGTATTATTTTTTCCAATTTATCTTTTAGTTATGCACAAATAGAAATGATATTATTTTCTTAAGCACAGGTTTAATACCAGTTATGTAATTCGAATGTTATGTTGCTAATACATGTCTAAATTTGAAGAATTAGTCTTGATGCACTAACACACAATAATGTGATTGCAAACGATATGCTACAAATATAGATTTGAATGAGAAGAATTAGTCTTTAAGCTAGAATACCTCAAGATACTCATTGACCATTGAGACAATCCCCCATGTACGAGTTATATAATATCTTATGAGTTTCCCTCACAATATGAAACACCTAGATCTAACCAATGACTTGAATAATATAGCCACTTTTATTCATCATGAATAATATATCCACTTTTATTCATGTCATTTGTTAGAAAAGTCAAATGAATTTTTGCCTTCCTTTCATATGCCCTCCCTTGTTTTTGAAGACAATGATTAGTTAATGATATTAGATTTCCACAATCCATAATTTGATTTGTTTCTATATTTTTGGATTAGACTATGTGATATTTTTTGAATCACACTCTCTGATCCATCATTAGAATACTAGAAAGGGAGGAGACAATGATTAGCCACAACCTTTGTAAGTTGGTTACTTTGCTCATCATTTATAACAATAGGTGTACTTGTAGATCTCAACTCACCCTTAAATAGAAAGTGATCTAATTAAATTAAGATCCTTAAAGTCATGATTAAGACAATACTAGAAAGGGAGGAGACAATGATTAGACACAACCTTTGTAAGTTGGTTACTTTGCTCATCATTTATAACAATAGGTGTACTTGTCGATCTCAACTCACCCGTAAATAGAAAGTGAACTAAATGAATTAAGATCCTTAAAGTCATGATTAAGACAATACTAGAAAGGGAGGAGACAATGATTAGACACAACCTTTGTAAGTTGGTTACTTTGCTCATCATTTATAACAATAGGTGTACTTGTAGATCTCAACTCACCCTTGAATAGAAAGTGAACTAATTAAATTAAGATCCTTAAAATCACGATTAAGACAATAAGCTCACGATACAAAATTACCTCACCAACTTTATTATATTTACTTGATTATTTATACAATATTAAATATTTTCCTAAAAACCCAAATTATCAAACAAAGGTGTCAACCACAAAAGGAAATGAAAAACCACATTCCTATATTCCGTGCTCTTCAAATGCTTTTTTCAGCAAATGAAAGAACAATTTGAATGGTATAATGATGACCACCGACCACCTTTCAATTTTTTGAGTGCAAATATCCAGTACATCTAGTGCATTGAATTGAAGCAGCATGTTTCTCGGGAATGAATTTATTGAGTTCAATAACAACCTCATCGTCTCTCATGTGACCATGGCCATGCATTGAATAGCACATGTGACCACCTCACGCTCCCCCTGTGTTTTTTCAAAATCAAATCAATTGGCCGCTCCTTCATGGATTTGTTCATTGCTCTACACCACTACAATACCCATCTCAAACCCCATATTTTATGACCCCTCAAATGTTATGGATTCTAAAGCCAGAGTGTTTCAATTTCGGGCATGAAGAAGAGCTTGAGAAATTCACTGTGTAGAGGAGCAGACTCTGTAGTTAATGTCACTATGAATCCCAATAGCTTTAGAGCAAAATTAGCAGCTCCTCCATTTTTATTTGGTAGAAGAAAACAAGCTTTACCTGCAGAAGATCTTTCTGCTGCAACCCCTTCTCTTATCAGCTCTTATAACCCATTGTCTGATGATGATCTCAGTACTCCTCCAACTCTAGAGGAAATGCTTGCTCGTCTGGAGGAGGAGGAAGAAGAAGAAGAAGCAGAACAGCTTGCAGAGTTAATGGCTTTATCCAACTTTGGCAGCATAAACCCTAACAGAATGTCCTCTGTTAACAATTCTGACTTAATGAGAGCTGCCAAAAGGGCATTGAATGTTCAGTGTCCCAGATTATCAGTTGATGGAAGGGATGTAAACCAGCGACCAAGATCAGATTTTGCAAGGAAATTACCTCAGAGGAGCACCATGAATAAGGAAAATGATATTTCTCAGGGATTTAGGAAGCCCTGTTTGGTTGAAAGACTGATGGGCCTGGAAACCATGCCTGTGAAAAGTCCAAGTCCTTGTCTTAAGCGTAGTAACACATCACAGAGGACTGATTGTTTGGATGGGCAGTATTTGAAGGATCTATGTGGTGCAACTAGAATTGTATCCAGGGAAATCAATGAGAGGAGATTGCCCATGAATTTAGAGAAGCAGAACTCTCAGAGGCTTCCTACTCCTGATGTTAAACAGATGAGACAGGGTTTTGGGTCATATCAAGAGTCTGCCATTAAAAACCCACTTGGAATGGTGCAGGTTTCTGCAGCTGGTCATCATCACCATCCAAATTACAGTCAATCAAAGAAGTTGCAGGCCTCCTCTTCCAAGCCAAAAGAGTTGCTCATGAAGAAGCAGCCCAATTACAGGACAAACATCATAGAGGAGGAGAAGAAGAAGAGTGATTGCAGATTATGTAGTAATAGAGTTTGATATGATCAACTTTTAGGTGAATTTGACGGACTGGATTCTTCTGTACGTGGCTGTTTAGTCAAAGGCGACTTGTAGTTAGATGTATGCTAATTTAAACTCATGTTATAATCCACTATATTAAAACAAAGATGCATAAAAAAAAAATGATGACAGCAAGCATGTAATGTACTAACTATTTTCCTTTTGAGATGTGTTTATGTAATGAGTGCAGTTTGTGGTTCAGGTGGTATTTACTTTAATACAATAGTTTTCATTTTGTTTTTTGTTTGGCTCTGTCTTGTGACAGACTAATTGAGTTTAGTTCAACATTCAAGATGTGTGAGAAAATATTTTGAAAGATTTTATGTGGAGTTAAAACTTCAGTCAAGGGATATAAAAGAATGTTTTTAAAATGTCTTTTATGTTCTTTGGCATGTTTTACAGGCATTGATAAATCTGAAATAATGTACTGCAACTGGTTCATAAGAGAGCTGATAACTTCATTATGAACACCTCAGAATATATATGAAAAGTCCTAAGAAATACATATGAAAAGCCCTTGGAAATGAAAATAGTAACAGCAAGTAAAAGACATGTTGAATAGCCTGTTTGTCAATTTTCATAGTAAGGGATTATGATATATAATAGGGGCTGCTGGGAAATTTCACTGTTTAAGCTGCCATTATCTGATAGAAAAGTTGTTATTACTCGTATTATTATAGTTTTTACATTTAAGGAAAGAAATTGTTGCAATTATAAAATTAAATGGAAAATATTATTAAGGGAAAAATATCATGTATGTTTTTTTTTAATATGAGTTGATGTAAATGGAAGGGTGGAAAGAGGATCTATTGTGCTGATAGACTCTGTGTCGTTAGAGATGGGAGTTAGATAGTGGCATTTAGTCTAGTGCGGTCTTGTGCATTTGATTGGAGTTCAATTCGATTTACATTGGTGTTTATTTGTAAGGATGTGGTTCTTAAGAGGTTATAGATAGCTTGTCTACTAAAAAAAGGTTGGATTCTATTAAAAAGTAGATTAACTATCAAAAGCTAGTGTCTCTATTCAAACTATTAAGGTTCCATTAAAAAGTGGAAGGATTATTGAAATAATGATTCCACAAAGATGTATGGGTTCTATTTGAAAGAATTGAATGGATTAGTAAAAGTTAAATTGTTATTCAAAGGAATAGGAGAGGGTGGATGTTCTCTTCTTGGATGGATATAGTTCGGTAGTATCTTCCCACTTTGTTTTTAATAAATTTGAAGATATCATCCCCTTAGGTAATTTCACAAAATTTTAAGCTTGCACTTTTATCTACAAACTCTAGATCTCTTGTTGGAAGAAGGTCCATATGTTGTATTATACAATATTGACCATCTTCCATCAATATTCACTAGGAGATCTTTGAGGATTAAGTGACGTGTCCTATTATATCAGTATACATGTTGTCTTCTTAGATGGTAGGGTACATTACGGTTGCTTTAGTTAACATCTCACCCCATGTGAGGTAGTGGTACTTATGAGGTACACTATATAGGTGGTAGATGAATCTTGATAGGTTCTCAAGTTATTGATTATGTATCATGATTATGGAGTCATTCTATGATATTATTTGTATGAATGAAATTATTGTGCAACTACTTTTATATTCTATGTTAGTCTTGTGTCTATGATCTTGACTGTGTTTTTGTAAGTGTACATTTTGTTTGTGCTCATCTTGATTATATGTTGTGCATATTTTTTATCTATATTTTGTTTGTTTAGTGTGTGTTATTGTATTTCATATTGATTATAATTTTGGTTATAGGTAAAAAGGATAAGAGATTGTACTAATTCTAGGAATATATGCAGTAAGGGATACATTTTATTATTCTTTGAGCTTGTTTGAATTAATTAAGAAATATGAAAATGAATGGTGAGTGCTATCATAGTATGGGAAGCAAGTAGTAATTATTTGGATGATGCATATAGTCTTTACTGTATAGAGTAATTTTTACTTGATGGCTGTGTTATTATATGAGATTTCTATTTCATAGATTTACACATACTTACATATGTCTCTAGGCATGAACATGAAAAAAATCTAAATTAGGCGAACATGATAGATTATTTTTTGTCACTTCATGGTTATTGGGATATTAATTTATCAGTTCAAGCCAAGTTGATGGTTTGGGAGAAAGGCTTCTTTGATGTGTGTGTTTCGAAACCTTAACCATAATTATCTAGAGGTTAGAGAGGGTTATTTGTATTAATAGCGCTTTATCTTGGAGTTTACATTACTGTTCTAGTAGTGTTTATATGGTGATTGTGTTAGGAATAATAGTCCACAAGCACAACTGAGAGGGGGGGGGGGGTGAATCAATTGTGATATAGAATATTAAACTTTAAACTTTATAAACCAAAACTTCAACTCAAATGATAACACAGTAAATGCCAACACAATAACACAATACTTGTTGTCAAGGAAACCTTGTTAAAGGTAAAACCCCAGTGGGAATTAGCACCCACAAATAATGTACTAAGAGTATAGTATCCCTGTTAAAATATTTAGCCCTGTTAGGAGCTTATTACAACATTACAGTACATAGTCCCTGTTAAAGGACATACCCGGTTAGGAGTCAAGAGAAACAATGGGCTCACTGCCTAGGCACACTACCCAAAGAAGGTTAAAGCCACCCTCAAGGATTCACAATCTGAACAAGTGTATATAAGGAATATACAATCTAGTGAATTGACTGATAGCAACTGTCTTTTCTTGGTCAATTCCAATGAAGTATTCTTACTGCAAACACTGCTCTACATCCAACAGCCAGTGAAGCTTCACAGCTTCCACACTTCTTTGCCTTTTCAATCTCTACCACATATTTTGAAAAGAAAATATCTCTCATATATACCCTATTACAATAATTGATTAGGTCGGCCAATTAAACTTTTCCAATACACAAATAATTAATTAGGTAGCCAATTAGGCTTTCCCAATATACAAATAATTATTTAACCCCTTGCTAAGATACACACGGTACGTATAACAAGTAAACATCAATTACAATTCATCAGATATAGTCCAAGATCTGAAATCCACAGTCTCAATTCATAATACATGCTACATGTCTAAAGTCGGGCACCAAATAGGTCTCCTCTAAAATACATGCCACAACTGACGTCACCAATACTCTCAAAACTATCGATCAAAAACAAACATTCCTCAATGTGTCCTCTGTCATCCCCTAAGCACGCACATGTTGAATCATCTTCGCCTGTAAGATATACGCAAAATAAAGAGACCTGCACTGTCAAGCATTAGTGTTACAGTCCATAAACCAGTCTTCACTAAATTATTTGTAACATCACCAATATGTAACATCAAGTTAAGCAACCTTAGGAATAAGGTCATAACACATCCTTCTTCATATCCTTATCGTTGATTGTCCTGAATCATCTATACACTGTCCATACACTTCTTCCAGTTGACATAAAATAGTAATAACCAGTCTGTTCACTGCATAGAAACATATGGTGACATCAGTGACAAAACTTGAATGCAAACAACATCAGTAGTACCCAAATCTACTATCATCCAACAATATCACCCTTTGGAATTGATGAAAACATATGAAAAAATCCATCAACCCAAAAGTACTCTCTCTCAATACAATCTTCTCAATATCCTCAATACAGTTCACCATAAAATCTCTCCCCAAAGCAGCAGGGATTTTCACATAGAATCTCTCCCCCTTTGACAACAATGGAAAAGGGTGTCATACGTCTTCTTTGATATTCTATAAGGTGTAGCTTTTCAAATCTTCATGTCTCCAATAACTAGGTTCAAAATCACCCAAATGTGCTCAAGTATTCCAACAACTAATCCCCCTGAGGATTTAATCCATACATCAAGTCTAGAAGGTGATATAGCTCTGAAAGCCACTAGAATGATGCATGTCTACATCAATTAATTACCACAAGGAGGGGCTCTAACCCAAGCATGATTCTGAGATATTCAAAAGCATCTTTTGGCAAAGGTTTTGTAAATATATCCACTATCTATTCCTTTGTGCTAATATACTCCAGTCTAATCTCATTCTATGCTACCTTTTCCCTCAAGAAATGATACTTAATAGAAATATGTTTAGTCTTTGAATGCATTACAAGATTCTTCAACATATTCACTGTGCTAGTGTTATCACAATGGATAACCATTGGCTCTTCAAAATTTATTCCAATGTCCTTCAGCATTTGTTTTATCCAAACAACTTGTGTACAATTTATAGCAGCAACAACATACTCTGATTCAACAGTAGATTGAGGAATATAGTTCTGCTTCTTAACCAAGAAACCAACCTTTTTGCAAGGAAAAATGCACCACCACTTGTACTCTTTCTATCCTCCACATTACTTGCCCAATCAACATCAGTGTAAGCCTGAAAAAATAAATTCATCTGATTTTTCATACCATAATCCATATTTTATTGTTCCTTTCAAGTATCTAAAAATTCTTTTTACAACAACAAGGTGTGTCTCTTTAGGATCTGCTTGATATCTTGCCACAATTCCAACTACATTGGGAATATCTGGTCTAGTGTGAGTTAGATATTATAGACCACCAATCATCACTCTGTAATTTGTCTGAAAAATACTTTGAGTCTCATCATTACTAGTCAGTTTGTAACTGGTCACCATAGGTGTTCCAACAAGTTTATAATCTTCCATTCCAAACTTCTTCAACATTTCCTTAAGATACTTGGTTTGAGATATAAAAAAAGAATTCTTACTCTGATTTATTTGCAAACCAAGAAAGAATTTCATTTCACCAATCATTAACATCTCAAATTCATTTTCCATTTCTTTAGAGAACTTTTTAATCATTTTATCATTGCCTCCAAAAATGATATCATCAAAAAAAACTTCTATTATTATAATTCCATCTTCATTAGTTCTTAAATATAAATTACTATCTGTATTACCTTTTCTGAAACCAAGGCGAAGTAGATACTTGTCCAGTCTTGCATACCATGCTCTCGGTGCTTAGTTCAGTCCATACAATGCTTTCTTCAACTTACATAACATGTCTTCATCTTCTTTTAAAGGAAATCCACCAGGTTTCTCAATGCATACTTCTTCTTCCAAATATCCATTCAAGAATGTTGATTTCACATCCATTTGATATACTTTAAAGTCTTTATGTGCAACATAAGAAATAAATAATCTCACAGCTTCCAATCTAGCAACAGGAGAAAATGTTTCTTCAAATTGTATGTCTTCTTGTTGCGAGTAGCCTTTACAAACCAGTCTAGCATTATTTCTTACCACTATTCCTTTTTCATCCATTTTGTTTTTGAATACCCATTTAGTTCCTATCACATTTTTGTTTTTAGGTCTTGGAACCAATTCCCAAGTATTGTTTTTCTTTATCTGTTCAAGTTCTTCTTGCATAGCTTTAGTCCAAGATTCATCTCTACATGCTTCATCAGTAGTTTTTGTTTCAACTTGAGAAATCAAACAAATTTCATCTCTTACTTGTGATCTTGTCATCATTTCTTTACTTGAATTACTAATGATTTTATTTTTAGGATGATTCTTCTTAACATACCTCAGAGTCTTAGGAGTCTCAGTATTCTCAATTGATTCATCTTCAATCTCATCATCAACCATCAAAGGTTCTGCAGGTTCAGTAGTGACCTCTTTTATCTCTGCAATCTGACCACAATCATATATTCTTTCTTGAATATGAAACTTTTCATCTATCCTCACATTAGCACTTTCAATCAACTTCCTCAACCTCAGATTGAAACGTTTATATGCTTTTCTCTTAGTAGAATAACCAAGGAAAATACCTTTATCACTTCTAGAAAAGTCACCAACAAAGAGTATAAAGTACCTTTCTCCATAATAAGATCTTGTTCTTGTAAGACCACACACATTTGTTTGTACCAAATCCAACTTCCCTTTTGTTGAATACAATTTTATTTTAAAAATGATTCTAGTTTGCTTCCCCATCACACACTATCTATGCATAGTGTTAGATGGTTTTACAATCTTAGGTAGATCTCTCACAACATTAGTCATACTTTCCTTCACAATGTTATCAAAGTTAACATGACAAATTTTTTTGTGCCATAGCCAACTGTCATCAATCTTCGCAATAAAACAAGAAGCTTCAGATGTATTCAATTCAAATACATTACCTCTATATTTAGTACTAGATGCGATCAAGTCTCCTGATTTACTTTTGATAGAGCGTTTCCCATCAATGAATTTCAATTGATAACCTCTATCCACTAACTATCCAACACTCAACAGATTATGCTTAAGTCCATCAACAAGTAATACATTGTCAGTATTAGTCTTTCCATCTAGAGAAATAGATTCAGCTCCAATGATAAGCTTAGGAGTATTATCACCAAATCTAACAACACCACCATCATATCTTTTCAGACTAACAAACTTTTTTTTTAATCTCCAGTCATATGATGTGAACAACCACTATCTATAACCCATTCATATTTCTTTTCAACATGAGACACTAAGGCTTTTTCTTCATGTATAGGTATATCATCCTTTATAGCAATAAATCCACTTTCATCATAGTCACCATCATCCTTAGAAACACCCTCACTAGCATAATAACATTCCTTGTCTTTTGGATACTTTGATTTGTAGAACTTAGGTTTATGTTTTGGAACCTTGTAGGACATCGAGATGCAAAATGGGAAATCTTGTTACATGAAAAACATTTCAAAGGTAATTTGCCTTCAAATTTTCCCTTACCTCTCTTTTCTCTTGTAGAAATTAGTGCCACCACTTCATCTAGATTTGTTTCTTCCTCTTGTATATGTGTTGGCAAGTAATCAATTTTGTATAAATGTGATTTTCTTTTTGGTTATCATTTATGGCAACACATCTGGGTTTCAGATCGATTCCAGAAAAGATAAGATTTGATGACTCAGAAACTGACTAAGTGTAGAAGCAGAGATACAGAAGTGTTTTGGATTTTGAAGATCGAGATTGATGATTTAGGGAAAGTGAGCTTAGAGGAAGACAGTATGGGGTATGTATGACCTCCAACTAAGATATATTTAGTTTTGTTTGAGTCTACGGTGAGTTAGACAGAATTGAAGATAGACAGACTGCAGCAGAACAACGAAACATAGAAGTTTGACAGTAGTGAAGATTGAGGGAATATGGGTTGGAATCCAAAAAATCAAAGTTGTATTTTGGTTGTTGATAACCTCCACATTGACTATGCAAGACTACCAACTATGCATTTAGTGTTTACTGTATTAAATGTATTTTTTATTGAAGGCCGACTTAGTAATACTTGTAATATTCATATTGAGAGCCAACTTTGTAAAGTTGTGATATATATATATATATATATATATATATATATATATATATATAAGATCTTTTTGAAAAAGATAAGTGTTGTGTAGTTGAGTAGTTGTGTTGTTGGTGAACTGTTAGAGGATAGTTGGATAATTTTTTGAGTGAATAGAAGAGTAGAGAATGACAGAGATCATTGAAAAACATTAAAGGAACTATCTAAGCACCAGTGTTGCTTGTTTTGTTCATGACTAATAACACTTTGTAACTTGAATTATATTGTAAGAGCTATAAGCTCAGATGGCCCCTAACAGGGTGTTGTGAACCTTTAACAGGGTTGATATTCCTTTAACAAGAAAATGTGCTATGTAATATTCAGCTCCTAACAAGGCTAGGTATCCTTACAAGGACATTATACTTTAGTACATGCTTGTGGGTACCATCCCCACCGGGGTTTTCCCTTGGCTAGGGTTTCCTCGAAAACAAAATATGGTGTTATGAGTATTGTGTCATTTTCTTATGTTCTTTTCTTTACTGCAAGTTTATGGTTGGTATTTAAATGGTTGAAGAATTTATTTGAGTACTATAATACTGATTCACCCCCCCTCTCAATATTATCCAATACTAACAATTGGTATTAGAGCTTTTGGCCCTTAGAAGAAAGTCTAACAACTTGAGGGAGATCATAATGGACTTGGACAGTTTGCAAGAAAACTTTGATGCTGCACTTGAAGACCTTGATAAAGCAAAATTAGAGACTAGAGAGTTGAGATTCAACATGCGAAGAGTTGAGAAATTAATAAAGAAACTCAAAGATCAAGTTGAGCTTTCTAGAAATCAAAGACAAGATCTTGTGGTTTAGATAAAAGAGGATTCAAATGAAGATAGTTCAGATCAAGTGAAGAAACTAAAAGAAGAGAATGAAACTTTGAAACTTGACAATGAGACTATGACTAAAGAAATACAGGTGCAGAAGGATGCAAAGAAGAAAGTTGAAAAAGCTTTAAACAGTGCATTAAATCAAATAAAGAATGAGGCTGACAACTACAAGAACAAGCATCTAGAAATGGAAAAATACAATTAGATTATAAAAGGTGAACTTGTTGAAGCAAAGAAACACATTGAGAAACTTCACACCAACAGTGATTTGATTGATGAACAAAGAGACAAACAGAAACCTAAAGGTGATATGACTAGTATTGGCTTCATTGAAGCTGAATGTTCAAAGAATCAGGAAGAGAAATCATATGAGAAGATTGATGCTGAGAAAACTTCTACTAAAGAGCCTAAAGAATAGATCAGACCCTTCAGAGGTAGATGCTTTGGATACAACAGATTTGGACACATGAAGAGAGACTGCAGAGGTAATGCCCCTTTTAGAACTTTCTCTGGTTATTGTTTTAACTGTAATGGATATGTGTACAAGAAAGAAGAATGCAGAAAACCTAATCAATTAGGATATAGACAAGACAATGGAAGAGAATCTACTGTGAAACCTACATACTACAATATAATAACATTGGACACATTTCAAAATACTGTAAGATGCAAGTCAATCATGAAAGAAGACCTCCTATATGTTACAAATGCAATAATCTAGGACATATAGAAAAATTTTGCAGGTATAATGGATCAGACAATAGAAGAGTACCACCTCCTATGAATTCACAGAAGAATGGAAATGATATTGGTAAGAGTGTTGTAGATTTGAAGAGTGATTTTGAAAGTTGTTTCAAGAAGGCATAAGATAGCAACAGTGTTAAGATATGGAAGATCAAAGAAACCATTGAGACATCAGTTCAGGGAGAGTCAGTAGAGGCTGCTGGATCTTTTCCTGATGGTAGCAAGACAGAATCAACCTAATTGGCCGATCATGGCCTTAGGGGGAGAATTGGATATAGACAAAAAAATATATCCTGCCCCAAAATTCATGGATTGAGCTCGTGCGAGCTTGGGTATAAGCTTGGATGACATCCTGAAGTATACATCTAAGAGCGTAACATCAGCCAACACACATATTTTGTTCACGAGATCTAACAGCTGACTGGACAGTTTTAAGTGAAAGTGAAATTCATAACTTAACTTGTATAAAGCACCACTTAATGCCTTATCTCTTTACCATTTGATGAAGAGAAAGATTAGGAAATCAAAGAGCAGAGAAGTTCACATTATTCTACATTGGGTGTGCATGATCGATTGAAGAAAAGTTAGCAAAAGTAAGAGAAGAACAGACTAGAGGTCTGAGGAAGAGAAAGATAGAAAATCTTGTACATGATTGCATAGTTAAAGATGGATTGATAGAAGAGGAACTTAAAGAAGTAAAAAATAAGATGACTGAAAGGTCACTTAGACCTGCAAGTGGAAGTACTACAGGGCCTCCCACTCTTGAAGTAGTTATGGTAGACAATCCACCTTCTCCTCAACAGAAAAAAATCACAAGCTAAAAATATCACTTCTAGAGTAACAAGATCAAGCATGCATACATCACCTATAGAGCAGAGCACAACAGGAGAAGAGAAGAAAAAAGAAAAACACATTTGGAAACATGACTTGAAGATGCTAGAGAAGAGAGCATTAGAGAAAGGTAAATTGGATACAATTGATAAATACTATAATATGTATGAAGAGACATACAAACTTAAAATTGAGGACATTGTGATAGAGCACTTACTTACTTTCAAGAAGACACTGTTAGAAATTGAAGGAAGCATACCCATAGACCTATATGGGATATTGGAGATAAGAAAACATGTTGTACAAATTGAAGATGATACAATCAGAAACCAAGAAATAGATAACATGTTGCCTATGATATCAGTTCAAGAAAGGGAGAGAATATACAAGGAACTAAAACCTCTACTAAGGACCAAGGTGAGATTATTGAAAATTATGGCGAGGAAATATGATGAAGTCACTGAGGAAACTCAGATGGCACTAGAGAAGATACTAATGAGTACTAATTCTAACAAGCCTTCACCTCCTAAGACTACATCGCACACACAATTGGGAATGGGTGAGAGATCTAAGGCAATAGAGACATCTACTGAGAAGAAAAAAGTAGATCCATCACTAGATTTCTATGTTTATGGTGTACCAGTAACTCTTGACACCTCTCAAGATGAGAAGGACCCTTTTTCAGGGAATATAGATACTTCTGTGGTAGATGAGGCAGAATAGAAGAAGGAAGAGGAACATAAGAAGGAATAAGAGTAGAAGGAAGAAGAAAAGAAGACAGATTAGAAATAGGATGAAAAGAAAGAGGTAAACTCATCATCCATTTCATTGTTGGCAAGCAGTGATGTAAATGTTGACAACATGGATGAAGTAGAACTAGTAAAATTGGCATTTACTGCTTCGAACAAAGCTAAGGAAAGATCAGAACAGAAAGGAGACAAGAAGGAAAAAGTAATCACAAGAGCAATTGATACTATAAAAAAATTTCTTCCGACACCTATTGTCTTCCAAAATAAAGATGACATTGAAAATCTGAGAATCACACTTGATGAATTTGATGGGCACTATGAGAACTTATTGAAGATAGTAGAAGAAAAGGCAAAGAAGAAATACTCTGAGAAGAAGCTAACAACAGTCTGGAAATATATTACATGGGACTTAGGCATTGTGAAAACTTGCTTGAAAAATGCAAGGAACTGCATTGGACATGGGAGAAAATTGTTCAGCTATTGCATGAATCCAATAAGGTATGTTCAAAATGTAGAAGACATTATTGCGAAAGACAGGGAAAATTTGAACAGTATGATGGATGGTTGTGAAACATCTTCACAATCCACAATAGAGATAGACAAACAAGTCACAAGGATTTTGGCTAAATTCAGTGTATTAGATAATGAGAAAGGGAGAGTATTGACAATATTCAATTTGATGAAAAGCTTTATTACTCCTAAGTTATCAATACTTGAGGTTCATCTCTCAGACTTGGAGAAAGTGATAGATTCACTGGATAAAATATTTTCCCACAGACTTAAAAGAAGTTGAGACCACATCATTTGCACTGAATGGCGTAATTCACATTAACCAAATTTTGTTCAAAACATGGACTATAGAAGTGAAGATCTTGGAAGATTCCTTTCAGGATATTTTGAAATTGGTGAGCAAGAACTAAAACCTTTTGTTGTATATGCACCTTTGTCATTGTTGTTAAAGGGGAGAAGAGAAGAGAAAAAAAAATATAGATATTATATAGAGAAGAAAAGAAAAGAGAAAAGAAAAAGAAAGATTATAGAGGAGACAGATTTGTTGGAACACTTATTCATTTTTTTTTGACAAGTGTTGCCATCAATGCCAAAGGGAGAGATTGTTGGAAAGTAAATTTTTTTGTGTAAATGTGATTTACTTTTTGGTTGTCATTTATGGAAACACATTTGGGTTTTAGATCGATTCTAGAAAAGATAAGTTTTGATGACTCAGAAATCGACTAAGTGTAGAAGCAGAGATACATAAGTGTTTTGGATGTCAAAGATTGAGATCGATGATTTAGGGAAAGAGAGCTTAGACGAAGACAGTATGGGGTATGTATGACCTCCACCTAAGATTGATTTTGTTTTGGCTGAGTCTATGGTGAGTTAGATAGAATTGAAGATAGACAGACTACAACAGAACAACAAAACATAACAGTTTGATAGTAGCAAAGATTGAGGGAATAGGGCTTGGACTCCAGACAATCGAAGTTGTATTTTGGTTGTTGATAACCTCCACATTGACTATGCAAGAGTGCCAACTATGTATTTAGTGTTTACTATATTAAATGTATTTTGTATTGAAGGCTGACTTAGTAATACTTGTAATATTCATATTGAGAGCCGACTTTGTAAATTTGTGAGATATATATATATATATA
>MU225326.1:3257941-3299226 GCA_018584345.1 Thuja plicata | reverse complement strand
TATATATATATATATATATAAGATCTTTTTGAAAAAGATAAGTGTTGTGTAGTTGAGTAGTTGTGTT
This sequence comes from Thuja plicata, assembly GCA_018584345.1. Taxonomy (NCBI): domain Eukaryota; kingdom Viridiplantae; phylum Streptophyta; class Pinopsida; order Cupressales; family Cupressaceae; genus Thuja; species Thuja plicata. The sequence continues at coordinate 3,299,159 of MU225326.1, read as the reverse complement.
GTTGGTGATCTATTAGAGGATAGTTAGATAAGTTGTTGAGAAAATAACATAGCAGAGAATGACAAAGATCATTGAAGAACATTAAAGGAACTATCTAAGCACCAATGTTTCTTGTTTTGGTCATGACTGAGAACACTTTGTAGCCTGAATTATATTGTAAGAGATGAAAACTCAGTTGGCCCCTAATAGGGTGTTGTGAAACTTTAACAGGGTTGTTATTCCTTTAACAAGGAAATGTGCTATGTAATATTCAACTCCTAACAGGGCTAAGTCTCCTTACTGGGACATTATAATTTAGTACATTCTTGTGGGCACCATCCCCATCGGGGTTTTCCCTTGGCCAGGGTTTCCTCGATAACAAAATATGGTGTTATGAGTATTATGTCATTTTCTTATGTTCTTTTCTTTACTGCAAGTTTATGGTTGATATTTAAATGGTTGAAGAATTTATTTAAGTACTATAATACTGATTCACCCCCCTCTCAGTATTATCCAATCCTAAAAATATGTTCCCATTCATTAGCATAGTATACAAGTTCTTCTCTCAAGTCACTATTGCTGGTGCTCGCAATTGCAGATAAGGTCTTTTTGTTTCTATGCACGGTTTCCTTAAATGATGACTCAACTTTAGGTAAAGAATCTCTCAATTCTGTGGCCCCAAAAGTAGTTATCTTTCTAATCAACATCTCTCTAGTGAATTTTTGTGTCAAAGGTATAATCTCCTCTATAGCCTGTACTTTAGTTCTGTATGCAGGTGTCAGAGATATGAGAATCTTTGCAATTACTTCTTCCTCATTGTAAGTACCTCCAGAGTTCCTGATACTAGTAACCACTTTAGTAATCCTTTGTGAATATGCTCTAATGTTCTCATCATCCTTCACTTTTAGTGATCCCATATTTGTCTTCTAGTTTTTTAGCTTTTCCTATTTTGTAAACTTATCTCCTTCATAAAATGCTTCGATTCTTGTCCAAATTTCATGTGAAAAATCTAGGTCTTTTACTTTTGTAATTCACCTTCAGATAATGCACCGATCAATGATTTCATTATGACCATATTACATGAGAATAGCTTCTTTTCATCTTTAGTAGTTTTATCCGATTTGTCATTAGTCTTTATCTTTTCTTTTCCTTTAGTGATCATCCAGTAGTCGATTCCCAAACATAGAAAATGTGTCCTCATCTTATTCTTCCAACTGTGAAAGTTTTTCAGGATTAAATTTTAGACTATCCTTCCTATAGTAAGCCATCTTTTGGATCACCTCAAGTTGTTAAGCATTCTCTCTAAGGACCAGTAGCTCTGATACCAATTGTTAGGAATAACAGTCCACAAGCACAACTGAGGGGGGGGGGTGAATCAGTTGTGATATAGAATATTAAACTTTATAAACCAAAGCTTCAACTCAAATGATAAAACAGTAAATTCCAACACAATAACACAATAATTTTTGTCGAGGAAACCTTGTTAAAGGTAAAACCCCGGTGAGAATTAGCACCCACAAATAATGTACTGAGAGTATAGTATCCCTATTAAAATATTTAGCCATGTTAGGAGATTATTACAACATTATAGTACACAGTCCCTATTAAAGCACAAAACCCTGTTAGGAGTCAAGAGAAATAGTGGGCTCACTGCCTAGGTACACTTCCCAAAGAAGGTTAAAGCCACCCTCAAGGATTCACAATCTGAACAAGTATATATAAGAAATATACAACCTAGTGAACTGTTTGATAGCAAATGTCTTTTCTTGGTCAGTTCCAATGAAGTATTCTTATCACAAACACTGCTCTAAATCCACCAGCCAATCAAGCTTCCCAGCTTCCACACTTCTCTTCCCTTTCAATCTCTACCACTTCTTATCAAAAGAAAAGATATCTCATATATATCCTATTACAATAATTAATTAGGTCAGCCAATTAAGCTTTCCCAATACACAAACAATTAATTAGGTCAACCAATGAGGATTTCCCAATATACAAATAATGGTTTAACCCCTTTCTAAGATATACACAATACCTATAACAAGTAAACATCAATTACAATCCAATAGATATAGTCCAAGGTCTGAAATCCATGCTCTCAATTCATAATACACACTACATGTTTATAGTCGACCGCCAAATAGGTCTCCTCCAGAATACATGCCACAACTGATGTCACCAATACTCTCAAAACTATAGATCAACAAAAAACATTCCTTAATATGTCCTATGTTATCCCCTAAGCATGCACATTCTGAATCATCTTTTCCTGTAAGATATATGCAAAATAGAGAGACCTTCTCTGTCAAGCATTACTGCCACAGTCTAGAAACTAGTCTCCACTAAATCATCTGTAACATCACTAATATGTAACCTCAAGTCAAGAGACCTTAGGAATAAGGTAGTCACACATCCTTCTTCATATCCTTATCTTTGATTGTCCTAAATCATCCGTACATTATCCGTACACTTCTTCTAGTCAACATACAATAGTAATAACTAGTTTGTTCACTCCACAGAAACATATGTTGACATCAATGACAAAACATGAATGCCAACAACATCAGTAGCACCCAAATCTACTATCATCCAACAAATTGTGCTATGTTGCATAAATATAGATTTTTACTTTGTATATTATGGATATTTGATGGGTTCTAGAATTTGACCCTATATATTGTTAGAACATGTAATTCATGGTTTATTTAGAAATAGTATTTGAATTGAACTATTAAGAATGTATTACCATGAAAGTTAAAGTAATTATAAATGAATAGATCTTGTTAATTATTATTAGCATTCAATTACTTATTTTGGTTAATATTTATGAAATTTTGAGGTTGCATTTCCATAGTTGTTACATGTTATTATATAGAGAATTTTATTGCCTGAGTCACATTAAGGGATCCACCTTAGTTATACACGTAGCTTTAATTAACTTTAATATTAAGAAATACTTTCAAAGTGTTTAAAATCTAGGTGTAAAAAGAGGTCCATGTGTGTATGCACCTATGTGCACACTACAATAGAGGTTGCAAAATAAAAGTATCAATGGTGTGTGATTGTCACTTATTTATCTTCTTTGAGTGTTTCTAGGTTATTCTCGTTCCTTCTTCTTGAACTTAAGTTTATTTAATTCTATCCTAAGTGATTATGCTTTTGTGCTTATGTAATCATTCATATTGGCCCTCTTTCATAAGAAAATTAGACATTTTCTACTATTAAAATTGAATTAGAGTTATTGGAGTATGTAAGGCTTATGTTCAAAAAAAATGTGGATTTTGATATTGAAGTATGTGTAGAGGAGGAAAATTGAATCATTGAAAAGGGTGATCAGTGATAATCCTTAAAGGATCAGAATTTTTCATTAGTATACAAGGAAATAATTTTGGACCATCGGTCATAGTGTACACCGACAGACAGTTTATAGTGTAACCTGAGGAAGATAGTTCACAGTGTAAACCAAGCATAATAGATCATAGTGTAAACCGAGTATAATAGATCATAGAGTAAACTGAGCACAAAATGTCTACAGAGTAAATCGAGAAGAATGATTACAGAGACATCACCGAGAAATAGTCTAATTGAGAGATAGTTTTATTCGTGAGAAAAGTGGATCTGAACTACATGTCAGCTAAAATACTTTAATATTTAAATTAGTTTTATGCTTAGCTAGACAACTATTTCTTGAGGATAAAGAAAAGTGTAAATGATGGATTTAATTAGTTTAATTTATTGTATTCATGTAAACTACGAGATCAAGGTAAATTTGTAAACCTTTGATCTTAGAGTTATTCAATAAAAATGTGAAACTTGATTAGGTCAATACATTGTATATATAGATATATAATCAATCAAGATTATGATGATTGTATCCACACAAGGAAATCTATGGATTAGACAGAGGTTTTCATGCACAAGGACAGATAAAGAAGAATTTTGTTTATCAAGAACTACATACAAGGCTACCAAGTAGAACATAGGTATTATCCATCACAATAGGTGATATACAATTTTTGTGAGCTTAATGGATCTGTAATCAACAATTCAAGATTGAAAGCTATTAGGTCAATTGTATTTTTATCTACTCTCTAAAAATTGTACCAAATAGAAGAAATCCTTCAAGAAGGTGGACTTAACAGTCTTATTGTAAATATCTTAACCGAATGCATACATACATTGTGTTGTTAAAATCTCTTAATCGAGTAGACTTAACAAGTCTAACATGTTACTCCTAAAAGTGTAAGATCATCATAAGTGATCACAACTTGTAGCCTTAACTGGCACCTTCCATTCTGCAGATAGTGAAGCTTTGTGGGTTTCATCCCCACCGCAGTTTTTACCTTCTAAGAAGGGTTTTTTGAGTTATCAATTCTTGTGTCATGTGTAAATGAGTTTCATGAATGTTTGTATGTTTGTTTACATGCACTTACATTTATGTTATGATATTACATGCATAAAGTAGAAAAGCTACAATGGTTGGTTATGTAAGTAATGGTTACTAAGGTTTGAAGTATAAAATTTTTTAAGGGTACTGATTCACCCCTCCCCTCTCAGTACACACCCTTCCATTATTCCAGCAATTGATATCAGAGCTACATCTCTTATTTGGAAAAGTTTAAATCACTTGAGAGAAAAGATCATACAGTGGAAAGGTATAAGCTTGAAAAAAATATTGAGAATCAGAAGTTGCAGATACAGATTTTCTTTGAGCAATACAAAGAGGAAAGAAACAAGATGAAAGTACTATTGGTCAAAAGAAAAGTCATGGCATCTCGCTACAATGAAACTGACGATCATGAAGAAGAGATACTTGATTTATTTGATTCATCTGGATCTGAATCTGGTAATACATCTGACACATCTGAATGAAGCATTACAAATCTAAATAAAATCAATCAACATCTGACTGAACAAGTGAAGGTACTATAGATCGGTCAAGAGAAACAGATGGTATGAATGATTGATGTTATGAATAATGAAATACAAGCTGAACAAGAAAGAACTTTAGCTATTGATGACAAGAGAAAGATTACTGAAAAGTTATGAGAGAAAGAATCTGAGATACAGATACTCACTAAACATCACATTGAGATCACCAATCAAATAGTTCTTATGAGTCATGAGGCCAACTAAGTGAACATAGAACTTAATGGAAAATTGGAAGTTATTGGTGAACTAAAAGAAGAAAATCAGAAACTGAAGCATGAAGCAAAGATTCAGCAACACCATAATGATATGATCAAGAAAGCTGAAGACAATACAAAGAGAATGGATGATTTTCTGAATGGACAATGAAGAATCAACAATAATACCGGTTTAGGGTATACCGAGCATGGAGAATCATCAAACTTAGATAATCAAAGGAATGTCTAGACAACTCCAAGACCAAAGAAGTGTTCATGCAATCACTGTGGAAAAAAAGGCCACACATCAAATGTTTGCAAGAGCAAAGCTAAAGGTATTCCTAAATCTACTTCTACATTCATAGGTAATTGTTATAACTGTAACAAGCATGGACACAAAGCACATGAATGCAAATATAAGGTGAACAAACCGAAGAAGGAATCCTACATGGAAAAATATTGTCCTACTTGCAAAATGCATGGCCACACATCTCATGAATGTAGGAAAAAGAAAAAGAAAGTATTGAAACCTAAAGAAAAAGAAAATTCTTATAAACTGAGAAGAGTCGGTAACTCATATGTTTGGGATTACAACACTTGGGTAAATTGCACAACATGTTGTAGATATGGAAATATAGTTGCTAACTGTATGAGGAAATGGACAAGAAGATCTAGAAGCTGGACTAACCCCAGAATGGAATGCTTACACTATCATAAGGTTGGTCACTTAAGAAAGGATCGCAGAGACCGAGTGACAGAGTCAAGCACTTTTGCAAATGGAAATACTATTGAAGACATCAACATAATGAGAAATAAAATGTGGAGGAAAGCTTCAAACAATGATAATGCTAGGCCAAGAAATACAGTTGGTGACACCTCATCTAATAGATTAGGTGATTCCACCACCCCCCACTTAAGCAATACAAGTAAGTATGGAACTACACTCTACAAAGTTATATTTTACATCAATTCCTATATTCATTGTGAATATACAAAATTAGCATAAATAAAGATGCACTATGGTATTGCATGTTATGTTTTATGAATCTAGTTTGGTCAGTTAATATGAACCAAGCATAAACTGCATGTCAGTAAACATATGAAAGATAAACGAGTTGACACTATGTACTAAGCATCATCAGTAAACATGTAGGAGACAACCAAGTTGACACCTTGTACCGAGTATTGTATACTCACCGAGCTAAAGAATTTTGTGTGTTGACCGAGCATCGCTATTTTGTCAACCGAGAAGTAGGTGAAGCATTCAATGCATCACTTAGGGCACATTGTCTATAAAAGGGCTGACAAAAGCTCATTTCATTCACCCAACAATAAAGAGCGAGAGAAGAGCGAAAAAGAGCAACTAAGAAGTGACAAGATTGTAGAGCTACCAATAGTAGATTCAAAGCCACTTCGACAGATTCTGAGCATCCACAATAAAGATCGAGTGAGTATCTAGACTCACAGAGCTAACTGTTTATTTACAGAGAAGCCCTAATTTGTCAAACAATGGCAACCAAATCATGGGTCATGAAGATCAAGAACACAAAGGACCAAAAGATAGCCTTGATAAAGAACTCAACATGCAAAGAACCAAACTACAATTTCTTCCCTAAGGTTGCTGCTCAACCTAATGACAAGGGAGCATTTTCAAGTATTCCTCCTAGGGTTTTGCTGGTTGAAGATATACGTGCATACATTCACTGCAAGGTTTTAGAGATCAGAGACCTTGAGATTTAGGAAGCTTACCAGAAGCTATGTAAGGATGGAAACCTACAGGATGAGTATAAGCACATATAAGTGAAAGAGTTAACCCCAAAAGAGTTCAAAACTGAGTGGATACAGATAGTACTTAGCCGAGTACATGATGGGAAAATGTGGCTAAATGAACCCAAACTGATCACAAAATATGTGATTCATGTAGTGACCGGTTATCCCAACACCAAGAAGGAAAAATCCCTAAAACGTCCTTCACGCCCCGACATTGAAAAGCTAACTGGAGCTGAGTGGGATGATAGAGGGTTGAAAATAAATACAATCACCAACCCCAAGATGAAATTCAGTGCACGTGTACTTGGGTACAAGATATTCCAAGCTAGCAAAATGAACAACATAGCATGTGGAGCAGTTGACACTGCATATAAAATTGTGAAGAAGGGACTGCAACTAGACATATCCGAGCTGCTACTAAAGAAACTTGAAGAGAATATGAGAACATTTATATCAGCCAAATCTAACACATGTAAGTCTGGTTCCCTCCTTATGTTCACATTCTTCTATTTGCAGAACTTATTTCCTTTAGTTAGTAATGTCACTTGGGAAAAAAATTGACCAATCACTGCACAGATTAGTGATTTCATTAAGTCACCAGGAGATAACTTCACACCTTTAATGGATGACTACTTTTCCACATTCAAGGATAGGATGTAGAAGAGGATGAGAATCCCCACTCAACTAGTGGAGAAATATAAGGATGGGATATGTTTTTATAGTGGACACCAACACCACTCTCATCAAACCTGCACAACCGAGAACAACATGGTTACCACCATTGGACTATGAGATTGACATAGATCAAGCTACACAAGCCATTAAAGCCCTACTAAATGAACCAGTTGAAAAATCTATAAGTAGATTTGGCACATATGAAGAAGCCAAGTCAAGGATAAATATTGGCTTAGTAGTCAAGAAGATAGGGAAAAAGAAAACTCAAATGGTAAAGAAACTTAAGAAGAAACTCTCGATAAATGATGAAGACTTAGAACAATCAGTAGATATCACCGAGGATCAGTCACTCGTCGGTGAAGCTAAAGAGATAAGTGATTCAGATTCTACTGAATTAGATACACCACCTTTCAAGAAAACAAAGGTTACTGAAGTAATAGCTGCATCAAGAACAAGGAGAAAGAAAAAAAAAGAGGTAGACTCACCACCCTTGAAGAAACGAACTGTGAGAACTTATCAGAAAAGAAAGAATACATCCTCAACCAGGAAATCGACAATGAAACAGAGAAGGAGATATCTAAGAGGAAGAGAAGACAAAGATGATACAGAAAAGGATGAAAGATAACAAAGAATCTAAGTAGAAAAGGCTAAGATACCAAAGACAATTGATGAAGTTAAAGAGTCAATCATCAATATCGATAGTATCTCACATCATAAGATTAGACAATGACTAACTCTGTCTATCGAGGATCAGAATAAGATAGAAGAGGCCATAATCAAGATGATGATTGCATACAAATATGTACCTCTAGTATAATTAAACAACATATTCCAAAAGAGATAAATGATAAAATATCAGCTAGGTGGAAAAATACATTACACATGGAGAAATAGATGAGGGAGAGATCCCTAGTTACTTTCATGCCCAAGTCCATAGCTGAAGAAATTGACTCAACAATGCAGGAGCATGCAAAGAAATTTTTTGCAAAGACAAGAGCATAAAAAGTACTGCGAGATAGGTTAGGAGAGATTGACATAGAAATAAATAAGATTTGGACACAAATCTTTAACCCACCCAATCAGATACTGGCTCTAACCGAGACAACTCACAATAAGGAGAAGGAGGCCACACCAAGCCCCAAGCATATTTTCATCAATGACATCAAAGATGTCAATCCCATTGATTTGACAACAGAGGCAAGTAAGGCCATGGATAACATTCCTTAGATATTGCAATCATTAGGAGAAACACCAAATATCACTATAAAAGATATAAATCAAGGTGATTCTGATGATAATTCCAAGAATTATGAAGATGTAAGTATTGCCACCGAGTAAACAAAGGAACATGGCACTATAAATATTGCATAAGAAAATGTACCAGGTAACATGCCTTTATTGATACAAGCTATCAATATAATAACAGAAGTAAAGGAGAAAACACCTGAGCCTGAAATAGACACACCGATGGGAAAAGGTGATGAACAAGGGGAAAAGGAAAAGACAAATAATAGTGGAGAGAAACCAAGTGATACACTCACTGGGGATAGTGGAAAGGAAGAAAAGGCTGCAAGTCAAGACAAGGTTGATGTAGAGATGTCTACAACTGACCAACATGTATTGACCGAGCCACCTAACAAAGGCACCACACCTCCTAAGCAATCACCGAAAAAAATAGAGCCAGAGAAGGATCTTGCTATAATCCTTCATTCCCCTACTTCCAACACCATTCCCAAGAATAAAAAGAACAAGAAGAAAAAAGAACTAGTAACACTTGATAAGATCATTGACATACCCAAATGTGATCCAAGAACACTGGATCCTAGGTCACTAACAAAGTATGGAGAACTATGCAAAAGGAAGGCAATACAGGACAAGCTCAAGAAGGAACACAAAAATTCACAAGTTTTGGATACTACAAAGGAAATCCTATTGTAAATATTTCCTGACACACAAATTGATCAAAATGCACTAATCCTTAATTAACTAGTAGTTCTGACTGAGGCCATAACATCAGAGCATGTAGAAGTTGACAAGGTCATTGAAGAACGTGCAAAAGAGAAGTGTCACTACAAGCTAACTAAGAAAATCAGCCAAGAAGTGGCAGAGAACAAGGTAAAAATTTCTGAGCTAGTAACTACACTAGAACCAATCATATTAGAAGTAGTTAACTTAGTTCAAAAGTTGTGCACACTAGAGCAATTCAATACTGAGCATAGTGAAAAGATTGCTAAAATAAATGAGGATCTAAAAGCTAGTGTACAAAGTCTGTCAACTGAGCCAAATGCATTCCAAATGCATTATGAGAAGATTGTAGAATCATTTAAATGGTTGAGACTTGAAATTCAAAAAGAAGAAAGAAAAATTAGAGATGAAGTAACCGAGCTCCAAGCTATGTTACTATCGAATCTCACATTGCTGAAACAACACATGACTTCGGCAAAGACTATAATTTCCACCCCAAAGATGTCAGTCACAGAGAGTATCTATGACATGCACACCAAAATAACTTTGGAGAACATGACCCTCGAACACCTCAAGGAGAAATTGGACAAGTTGATGGAAGCCATACAAAAATCCCATTCACACATATTTGACAAGCTGTAAGTACTACTTATTTATCATTAATTTCAAAAAAGGGGGAAAATATATGTACCAAAGGGGGAAAATGTACAAAAGGGGTAAAATTTACCAAGGAAAACATGTACATATATTGTACTGAGGCATGCACATAGGGGGAGTCATTGAAAAGGTAATTACACTAGCTGTATACACTCTACATATCAGTTTTTGATACTAATACCAAAGGGGGAGATTGTAATCCTTAAAGGATCAGAAGTTGTCATTAGTATACAAGGAAATAGTTTTGGACCATTGGTCATAGTGTACACCGACAAATAGTTTATAGTGTAACCCGAGGAAGATAGTTCACAGTGTAAACCGAGCACAACAGATCACAATGTGAACCGATAAAAATATATCATAGAGTAAATCAAGCAAAAAATGTCTACAAAGTAAACCGAGCAGAATGATTACAGAGACATCACCGAGCACTAGTCTAACTGAGAGATTGATTTATTCCCAAGAAAAGTGGATCTGAACTACACGTTAGCTAAAGCACTTTAATCTTTAAATTAGCTTTATGCTTAGCTAGACAACCGTTTCTTCAGGATCAAGAAAAGTGTAAATGATGGATTTAATTAGTTTAACTGATTGTATTCATGCAAACTAGGAGATCAAGATCAAGTTGTAAACCTTTGATCTTAGAGTTATTCAAGAAAAAAGTGAAACCTAATTAGGTCAATACGTTGTATATATAAATGTGTAATCAATCAAGATTATGATGATTGTAACCGCACAAGGACATCTATAGATCGGATAGAGGTTTTCATGCACAAGGATGGATAAAGAAGAATTCTGTTTATCAAGAACTACATACAAGGCTGCCGAGTAGAATAGAGGTATTATCCATCACAATAGGTGATATACAATTTTTGTGAACTTATTAGATCTATAATTAGCAATTAAAGATTTCAAGCTATCAGGTCAATAATATTTTTGTCTACTCTCTAACATTTGTAGCAAACAGAAGAAATCCTTCAAGAAGGTGGACTTAACAATCTTATTGTAAATCTCTTAATTGAGTGCACACATACATTGCATTGTTAAAATATCTTAACCGAGTAGACTTAACAAGTCTAACATGTTACTCCTAACAGGGTAAGATCATCAGAAGTGATCACAACTTTTAGCCTTAACCGGAACCTTCCATTTTGCAGATAGTGAAGCATTGTGGGTTTTATCCCCATCGTAGTTTTTACCTTCTAACATGGGTTTTATGTGTTATCAATTCTAGTATCATGTGTAAATGAGTTTCATGAATGTTTCTATGTTTGTTTACATGAACTTACATTTATATTATGATATTACATGCATAAATTAGAAAAGCTACAATGGTCGGTTATGCAAGCAATGGTTAGTAAGGTTTGAAGTATAAATTTTTTTAAGGGTACTGATTCACCCCTCCCCTCTCAGTACACACCCTTCCATTATTCCAATAGATCAGACCCCTTGAGGATTTGATATGCTAATCTCCACTTAGGGAAAGCTTTAGGATACTATAGCCTTGAAGCTCTCTTTGGAAGGGTAATGTCTATATAACTAACACTAAGTTATTAATAGAAGTATTTTGATAGCAGAAGATAGATAATCTAATTGTAGGGGCTCTTTGGTAAACCTTGTTATCTCTATATCTAGGATGCACATGTGAGTCATGGATGACAACACAATGCACAAACATCTTGTATTGACAAAGTACATAATTCTATACTAGAAAGATATTGAATAACATAATGCTAATCTATCTACTAAATGCTACTTAACTAGAATGAAAATGAGAATGTAAATCGATAATGAATTAGCAATAGAAAGGAAAAAAAGGGAAGGAATACTCATAAAGGTCAAGTGAGTGAAGCTTATAATGGAATTTGAAGTCAATATGGACTCTCATCTAGTTGTGGTTAAGTCATCAAGGGCTCTCATCTAGTTGTGGTTAATTCATCATGGTCTCTCGTCTAGTTGTGGTAAACAGTAATTTTGACATATGGTAAACATGTAGTTGTATGAGTCATACTTAATAAATTTAGTAAGTTTTCCTTGGCTAGGACTTTGCAAAATGGTTGTTATATGCAACTCAAAGTCATGTTTTGAAGTACATTTTGAAGTTTTTTAGTAGTTGTGAAAATTCCTGAGAAAAAATATTGCAAGATATTTGCCCATGGTTTTTTTCCTGGTATAATTTTACTAGGTTTTTCAACATAAATTTTGAGTGTTATGTGTTTATGTTCTTCACTATATTTTTTTGCACCTCTAAATTTCATTACAAATTCTAGCACACACAAGTTCTCCTCGATATTTGCACACATATGTAAAGGATAAAATATTTTGGTGGCTATGTTAAGAGGTTTTCCATTGTCAAATTTCCACCTCCATGGATAACGAGATAGATGGGTATTGATCTAAGTAAATAAATAGAAAATAAAGAAAGATAAATGATAGTGATATTAGAAAGGATATACCAAAAAATAGAAATACGAAATCCAAGCAGATTTGGAAAACCCCTAAGGTTATTTTTCTATCTCAAAGTAAATATGCTCACGATCTTTTAGAAAAAAATTAAGATGAATGGTGTTGTTCATGTTTCCATTCCATGTGAATTAGGAACTAAGTTAATACTTGATATGAAAAATCCTTTAGTTGATGCTACTTTGTATAGACAACTAGTTCGAAGTTTAAACTATCAAACTCTTACTAGACCTAATATTTCTTATAGTGTAGGTTTAGTTTCTAGATTTATGTCTAAACCTCAAAAAACTCATTTCAAAGTTGTAAAAATAATTTTAAGGTATATTAAAGGCATATTGATCTTGGTTTATTTTATGGTACAAATTTTGATTTTACTTTAAAAGGATTTATTGATTCAGATCTAGGAGGAGATCCCAATGATGGGAAATCTACTTGTGGATATTTTTTCTGATGAACTATAACTGATTGAATGTTTGAAGATGTTAAGTTGATGATCACCAAGCTACAGAAAGTTTATGAAAGACATTAAATCAGTTATGTATTGTATTGTCATTGATGTCAACTTGATATAATCTGATTGGTTATATACATCATGTAAAATATTTAAGAGAACTAGAAATATAAAGGTTATGCTATGAGTAATGCATAAAAGTTCAGTATTCACTAAGTGACTAAAAACAACAGCGGGCAGTGCACCCCGACAGATAGAGAAACCCGAGAGGAAAGTCGCAGTGATACTCGAACAAGAAACCCAAGCAAACATTACCGATGAGAAGAATCACAAGCATTACCAACGAGAAGAATCACAAGCATTACCAAAGAGAAGAATCACAAGCATTACCAATGAGCATAATCATAGTGATACCTGACAGACAGACAACCTCGACGGAGATGCCCGAGGTGAATTGAAGTGTTGACCGAAGCTAACAAAGAGTTAAACACCAAAAAGAACTAAAGTTCATAAATGAAAAAGGACTTACCTGGAAAGATCTAAAGAAGGAGTTAACTGGTTGTTAATATTTTTTTCATCGACAAGTTAAAGCTAGAGATAAGTGAGAGATTTAAAGTTGTTTTATTCCAGTTGTCAAAGAGAAATCTACAGGACAAAATTGAAGTATAGTTTTAAATAAAGATCGGCTAGAATTGTGGATCATTCCAAGAAAAAGAAAGTCAAGAACTTAGAAATGGTGAAATCATGTCTATAAAGAGAAAATATAATTCATTGTGAATTAGGGGTGAATAGAGAAGAAGATACTGAAGAGAAACCGACGAAGAACAACTTCATACAGTCCTGATCAATCAAGCTAAGGAAAGAGCTAAAGTTGACACTGAGCAATAAAGAAGTAAAACATCACTGAGAAGAAAGAAGTGGAGAAAAGGTATTGAAAAGATACATTGATCAGAAAGGTATTATGAGCTTACAATAGATCTAAAAATTTGTAAAGTGTAGTTGTATATGTGAACAGATCATTTACTGTTTCAGTTTAACCATTCACAAAAAGTCTCTTAACCGAGTACGACTTAACAATCCTTTATATATTGAGATACATCCTAAGGAGTATCAAAAATTTTTGTCATGAAGATAGCATAGAGATGCCAGAAACCAAGTGACAAACTACATAGTATTTGGTCATAAAGGTAGCATAGAGATGCCAGATATCAAGTGACAAACTATTATATTTAAATCCTCTAACAAGGTCACACCTAATAGTGTGTTTGTAACATTTAACAGGGTTGACTCTTCACCGAGCTCACTTCTGAAGAGTGAAAATTTGGGGTTACCGATCCCAAGTGGTTTTTCCCTTAACAGGGTTTCCACGTTAAAAATCCATGTGTCAATGTGTTTATGAGTCATTACTTTAGTGTTTTCATTACACATAACTAATTTGGATTGATCGGTATACACTAAGTAATTTACTACATTTTGGTAAATGAAAGACTGCTAATCGATAAACATTAAGAATAAGGTTTAACAGTGAACTCTGAGCAGTAGTTATTTGTTGAGATTATTTCAAGGCATTCATCTTGTAGGAGTGAAGATAACTAGAGGCTTATAATTGTAGTAATAAGTTTTTGGGTTAATTTATTGGAATATTTTTGAGGCCACTGATTCACCCCCCCTCTGAGTTATTCTAACAATTGGTATCAGAGCTTGTGTTCTTAGAAGGAAGGTTTCAAGACCTAAGCAAAAGATCACAAGATGAACAAACGAGATGTGCCCAAGTTGAACAAGGACAACTTTGCATCATAGAAAAGAAGGATAAGACTCCACCTATTAGGTATTGGAAATGATGTTACTCAATACTTGTATACTAAATATGTGTTTCCTATAGGACGTCACAAACTTGAGCAATTAAGAGAAAAGTATGAGTATAATTCTATGATGATAGAACTTGCTTCCTCACTCTCTGATGCTGAATTTGAAGATGTCAAAATGTGCACCTCTACAAAGAAAATGTGGGATAAATTGAAGCTGGTACATGATGCTAATTTACTAAGATCTAAGGCAAAAATCCTAAGAGGTAAATTTGATGACCTAAGAATGAGAGAAGGATAAAATATCACTCAGTACAGCTGTAGAATAAAAGAGGTAGTCAATTCTATCTGAGGATTTGGAGGCATAATTGAATAAGAGACAGTGGTGAGTAAAATCCTAAGAACCTTATTGCCTATATATGCTATTAGAGTATCTTCTATACAAGAAATGAGAGCAGTAGCAAACAATAATGTCACTCTAGATAGTTTGGCTAGTAGACTGAATTCATTTGAGATGAATAAACTTGATAACAGTGTCTTACCATCTATTGAGTCTGCATTCAAATCTTCTTTGAAAATAAGAAAGTCAAGTCATAAACACACTATGAGAAATGATAGTGTAAGTGATAGTGATGACCAAGATCTTGATGAGATTGAAGCACTAATAGCTAGAAGATTGCAGCGAGGCAAAGGAAGATACAAAGGTAAATTACCACTTGTATGTTTTAATTGTAAAAAGATTGGACACTTTGCTGCAAGATGTCCTAGCAGAAGAAAAGATGACAGAAGTAATGATAGATCATATGAAAACAAGTTTGATAGAGGTGACAACAGAGATTACTAAAGAAACTGACAATCTGACATAAGAGATACCTGAGACTACAAGGAAAAAGGGAAGAAAGCTTGTTACTTGGCTGAGAATAGAGATGGAGATACTGACACCGAATCTGATGAAGACATCAAGATGGTATTTGTGGCCATGAAGGATGATTTCGATGAAGAAGAAATGTATGTAGAGACTGCACTCATATTTAAGGTTAGTAAGAATGACATTTGGATTATAGATAGTGGTTGCACTCACCACATGACCAGTGATAAACAAAAGTTTGAAAATTTTGAGTACTATAATGGTGGATCAATAAGAATGGGTAATGACACACCTTGTCTAGCTGAAGGTAAAGGAACTATAATGATGAATAACCTGATCAAATGTGAAAATACATATTGGGTAAAAGGACTTAATAATAATCTATTGAGTTTTTCACAACTAAATAAAATAGGTCACCAAGTAGCATTTGAGAATAAGAAGGCAAAGATCTTCAATGAATCAGGAAGGTTGATTGGAATTGGTGAACAGAAAAAAGGTAACCTATTCTATCTTGATGATATAAACACCACTTGTTTAATGGCTAGAAATGAAGACATATGGTTGTGGTATAAAATATTATGTCCTATGAATTTTGACAACATGATTACGATAAGCAATAAAAGGAAAGTAAGAGGCTTACCAAGCATGTCAAAGCCTGAGTATATCATGTGTAAGAATTGTCAAAAAGGTAAGATGACAAAGTCTAGTTTCAAGAGAAAAGCCCATATATCTAATGCTATTCTAGAATTAGTCCATACTGATCTATGTGGACCCATTAGAACAAATGGTTACTATGGTGATAGATATTTCATTCTCTTTGTTTATGATTATTCTAGAATGATGACAGTTATGTTTTTAAAAGAAAAATCAGAAGCATTCAATATGTTTAAATGATATAAATCTATGGTTGAAAAAAAAAGTGGTAAGGAATTAAAATGCTTAAGATCAGATAGAGGAGAATTTTTTTATGATGAATTCACTAAATTTTGCAATGAGCTAGAATTAGAAGATAGGTTTCTACACCAAGAACACCTCAACAAAATGGGATTGCAAAAAGGAGAAACAGATCCATTGTTGATTGTGCAAGAACATTGATGATACAGAAAAGCATCACTCAAAATTTCTAGAGGGAAGCTGTCAGTACTATTGTCTACACATTGAACATAGTACAATTGAAGAAAGACACAAAGAAGACACCCTATGAGCTATGGTATGGTTACACACCCAATGTAAGTTACTTCAGAATTTTTGGTAGTCAATGTTATATTTTGAAAGATGATAGAAATGGAAATCTTGACTCCAAAAGTGAAGAAGGTATCTTTCTAGGGTATTCCACCAAGAGCAAGGCTTAGAAATGTCTTAACAAGTCTAACAAAATCATTGAAAGTGCAAGTATCAGAATAGATGAATGTGCAAAGAAAATGATGAGGAAAGAAAAAAAGAACCAGAAGACTACAACAATTTTGTTTACATCGAAGAACTTGACGCTCTTCCTAAGCAACAATGTATCACTCCCGAGCAATAGAACATTGCACCCAAACATTAGGTTGCAAATACCAAAAATTAGGAAAATCCTCAAAATGATGTTCCAAGCGATGGAGATCAGAATGAGGGTCAAGATGGAGATTAGAATGAAGGTCAAGGTGATGATCAAAATAATGAACAAAGAAATGAATCGATACTTTCCAAGTGTGTTAGAAGACACCATCCATAGAACCAGATCATAGGAGACAAGAAGGCTGGAATGAGAACAAAGGAAGATAACTCAAATGAGGTAAATAAGACCTTGTATAGATCAATGATTGGCAAACTATTGTATGTTTTTCATATTAGACCAGATATAGAACATGCACTTGGAATAGTTGCAAGATTCTCTGCTAATCCCAAAGAATCACACATGACTGCTATCAAGAGAATTATGAGATATCTAAAGAACACCGAGGACTATGGATTATGGTATAAAAGAGAAGGCCAATTTGATCTTCAAGTCTATATAGATGTTGATTGGGATAGAAACTTAGATGACCAAAAGAGCACAACTAGAGGAGCATTCTTCATGGGTGACAAACTTTTCACAAGGATCAGTAAGATGTAAGGATGCATCTCACAACCTATTGCAGAAGCAGAATATGTGGTTGCTGCTGCAAACTACTCTAATATGCATGGATCAAACAAATACTAGAAGGTGTGTATATGAAAATTATTGAACTAGTGATTATCTATTGTGATAATACCAGTGAAATAAACATTTCTAAGAATCTTGTCATGCATGCTAAGACTAAGCATATTGCTATCAAGTATCATTACTTAAGAGAACAAGTGAAAGAGAAAGAGGTGATACTAGAATATGTTCAATCCAAGGAACAATCAACTAACATATTCACAAAGCCATTGCCTAAAGATACATTTGAGTACCTGAGAAAGAGACTAGGGGTCCAACCCTTGTCTATTGGTCAGTAAGCTGACTAGGAGGTTGCATCATCCTACACACAATCAGAAGATCATTCATGTTGATGCAAGAAAAGAGATGGACTGCAAAGATACATCAGTACATGTAGAAAGGTACATATCTGCACCGAACACCAGAGTCACTGTATTGCTGATGGATAGGGAAATTCAGGGAGTATATTATAAAAAGGAGACATGATATAACTTTGGCATGATCAATATTTACTTTGACATTGTTGTCAAAAGGAGAGAATATCCTGAGAAGATCCAAAGGAGATAGATTATATATACATATGAAATATCCATCAAAGTGAGAGAACCTATCCTAAGGGAGAGATGTAACCTGTAAGGGAGAGAATATCAAAAGGGTGAGAATATATCTATATTGTTGTCAAAGGAAAAAGAGATGATCAAGGATAGGAACAACCAAAGGGAGAGACAACATTAAAGAAAGAATCGAAAGCTACTACATATATTCAGTGAAGGGATTGAAGATTGAAGAGAGCACTCTACAGGAAAAAAATCTAAGCTATATGAGCTTACCGAGAGCTAGACATTTGTATTGGTTATAGAACAATAACATTGGTATATTGATGAACTATAATTGATATATTTCATATTGTATTAGTAATAATATAGTGTGATAATGTAGTGTGTTGCCATCAATGTCAAAGGGAGAGATTGATGAACTATAACTGATTGAATGTTTGAAGATGTTAAGTTGATGATCACCAAGCTGCAAAAAGTTTATGCAAGACATTAAATTAGTTAATGTATTGTATTGTCATTGATGTCAACTTGATATAATTTGATTGGTTATATACATTGTGTCAAAGACTTCAGAGAGCCAAAAAGATAAAGGTTATGCTATCAGTAATGCATAAAAGTTTAGTATTCACTACGTGACTACAAACACCAACGGGTAGTGTACCCTGACAGATAGAGAAAATTAAGAGGAAAGTCATAGTGATACCCAGGCAAGAAACCTGAGCAAGCATTACCGATGAGAAGAATCACAAGCATTACTGACGAGGAGAATAAAAAATATTACCGACGAGCAGAATCACAAGAATTACTGACGAGAAGAATCACAAGCATTACTGATGAGAATAATCATAGTGATACCTGATGGACATACAACCCTGACGAATAGAAAACCCCAACGGAGATGCTCGAGGAGAACTGAAGTGTTGACCGAAGCTAACAAAGAATTAAACACTAAAAACAACTAAAGTTCAGAAATGACAAAATACTTAGCTGGCAAGAGCTATAGAAGGATTTAAATGGTTGTTTATATTGTTTTCATCAACAAGTTAAAGCCAAATACAAGTGAGAGATTTAAAGCTATTTTATTCTAGTTGTCAAAGAGAAATCTACGTGATAAAATAGAAGTATAGTTTTAAAGCAAGATTGGTTAGAATTGTGGATCACTCCAAGAAAAAGAAAGTCACAAACTGAGAAATGGTGAAATCATGTCTATAAAGAGACAAGCTAATTCATTGTGAATTAGGGGTGAATAGAGAAGAGGATGCTGAAGAGAAATTAATGAAGAACAACTTCATACAGTCCTGATCAATCAAGCTAAGGAAAGAGCTAAATATTTCTGCGGACACTGAGAAAAAGAGAAGCAGAACATCACCAAAAATAAATAAGTGGAGCAAAGGTATTGAAAAGATACATTGATAAAAAAAGTATTATGAGTTTACAATAGATCTAAAAATCTACAAAGTATAGTTGTATATGTGAATAGATCATTTACTGGTTCATTTTAACCATTGAATCGGAAAGTCTCTTAACCGAGGAGGACTTAACAATCCTTTATATATTGAGATACATCCTAAGGAGTATCAAAAAGTTTGGTCATGAAGATAGCATAGATATGCTAGATACCAAGTGAAAAACTACATAGGGTTTGGTCCTAAAGGTAGCATAGAGATGCTAGATATCACAAGGTCACACCTAACAGTGTGTTTGTAACCTTTGTTCAGGGTTGGCTCTTCACCGAGCTCACTTTAGAAGAGTGAAAATTTTGGGTTACCAGTCCCAAGTGGTTTTTCCCTTAATAGGGTTTCCACATTAAAAATACATGTGTCAATGTGTTTATGAGTCATTAATTTAGTGTTTTTCATTGCACATAACTAATCTGGATTGATCGGTATACACTAAGTAATTTACTACATTTCTTTAAATGAAAGACTGCTAATTGGTAAACATTAAGAATAAGGTTTAACAGTGAACTCCAAGCAATAGTTATTTGTTGAGATTATTTCAAGGCAATCATCTTGTAGGACTGAAGATAACTAGAGGCTTATAATTGTGGTAATAAGTTTTTGGGTTAATTTATTGGAATACTTTTGAGGCCATTGATTCACCCCCCCTCAGTTATTCTAACAGTTTCTTTGTTGGTTCAGGTGCCATTTCTTGGAAAAGTAAAAATGAACATTCTATTTCTCTATGTTCTACTGAAGTTGAATATAAAGGATGTACTAATGCCTCTAAAGAAGCTTTATGGATTAGAAGATTACTTGAAGATTTGGGTCTACCTCAACAAGAGCCTATACGTTTGTTTTGTGATAACCAAATTGCCACTTCCTTGGAAAAGAATCCTATTTTTCATGCAAGGAAAAATCATATTACTCTCCAACATCACTTCATTAGAGAACAAGTTGAAAACAAGAAAGTGTCACTCACCTATTGCAAGGGGAAGACCAAGTTGTTGATATTTTGACAAAGCCTCTTTCTAAAGAGAAGTTTCAATTTCATTATAAAAATTTGGGGTTGATACCCATTGATGTAAACTCTCCAAGTAAATATTAAGGGGGGTGTTAGTATATTTAATCTTTCCTTGCTTCTATTTATTTAATTTAAGATAAACCAAGGTATCCTACATGTATTTTTTCCTCTAGTACAAGAAGGAGGACATGTAATTTCTTTCTAATTCATTTATTAAGGAAAATAATTTATCCTCCTTAAGAGGATGTTTCCACTTTGCACACACCTATTATGAATGGTGTAATTCATATATTTGTGAGTTACTTTGTAACTCCTCTCCTCAACTCTATTTAAGAGATGCTCCTCTCTCTCATTTCTACACTATGTTGTTATTGTAAATGAGTCTCTCTCTCTCTCTCTCTCTCTCTCTCTCTCTCTCTCATAATTCACAATGGGTTTTTATTTTATTTTCCCCTTTCAAATTTTTTTGTCTCCTTGTCTTGGATATTTTGGTGATTTTTCTAAGTTTATGCATTTCCCATGGTAACAATCTTCTCTTCAATTAACTCTGTTGGATTATTGTTCATTTCTTTGCTTTATTTTTTCTTTCAGGTATGGATTGGTGTTGAAGAGTTGTTGTTTGCTAACCTCATAGTGAGTTTTAAACGTTCATATGTTTCTGTTAGTCACTAGATTTTGCACCCTTTTCAAGCTCTTGTAGTCTTGATAATCTAGTACAACATGGGAATCACTTCTAGGTTGTGGGAACTTTGATAACTAAAGTGAAGCTTCTGGGTTCTAGGCCGAATCCTCTTGGATAATCACCCAATCTTCTCTTTTGACATGAAAATTAAACTTGGAGGAGAAAGGGATAAAATGGATGATTGAAAGGAAAATAACTGATAAGAAAATTATCCTACTAGGTGATACACCGAAGGTAACATAAAACATAACACAATGAGTAAACTAGCATGAAGATTCTTAGATCTAATAGAACACAATATTTCTGAATAGGCTTGCATAAGTATTTCACAGAGAGGTTTGGAATGGAAAGAGGTTGTTCAAGGAAAGAGAAGATTTCACAAACAATAGCTTTTCCAAGAAAGTAGACACAATATGTGACCTTCAAGCAAACATTCACTCCAACAAATAGGCATAGGAGTGAGACAAAATAACCAGGGATGAACAAAATCCACAAGATTATCTAAATCAGATCACACACAGTAGTATACAAAGATGCTGAAAGAAAGAAAGGCTCAGGAACTCCAAGATTTCTCTAATAAAAGCATTGTATTGTATTTCAGTAAGAGAAGTATAGAAGAGGAAAAGCTTGAGGATGTTGGTTGTATTACAGGTTTTGGCTGGTTTCCCTAAGCCTTGTGGTCTTCCCTCTCTGATTCTGTGTTTAATTCAGAAGTCTCTTAATCCTTATGCCTTATCCCTATCAAATTTTTTAGGTTTTCAAGTTTGAACCTTTAAAAAATGTGCAAAAACCTTTAAACCCTGAGGTCTTATTCAGTGTTCAAATTTGAAAAGAAACCTTTAGGTCTTTTTTGCTTATGTTTTGCAGTTACCTTTTTGCTTCACTTAAGTCATGTGTTGTATTCTGATCATTTAGTCACATAACCTCAATGACATATTCCTTTTTTCTCCTAGACTTAGCAATTAGCCTATGTCGCATAGTCTCGTGCAACATTAGAATATTCCGTTATCATTCCTAGACTTTGTGATTTACTTTGTATCGCATGGTCGTGGGATCATTAAATAGGCCATCAATATATTGAGGGACCCACAAATAGGTCAGGAGGTTGCAAGAAATTTTTAGCAATCAAGGGTTTATCACAAGACATTGTGATCTCTTTGTGTCGCGTAATCGCTAAATGGGTCTGAGGTTAAGTATGATGTGAAAGCTTTAGTCGTGCAGTCTCCAGAAAGGATGCCAGTTAAGTTAAATCTTCTGAGACCTTGCGACTAACCTTTTACAGTTTGGGATAAAGCACAGTCGGGTTGTCACTAGATAACTCAACTTTCAATACGCGATGAGACATGTGTTAAGAGGTAAGTGGATTTCAAAGAATGATCGCTTGATCGCTAAAAGGTAAAATTTTATTCAGTGACTATGAGACTCACTAAGGGCTTCTATTTGTCGCAAAGTCTCAGAAGATTTTAAAGGTATAAGTGATTTCTTGGGGATTAAGTGACAACCGTCAGATGAAGTCATTAAAGATCCTATGGTGGTCGCCAAGTCTGAGAATAAAAGAGCCTAAAGAGAAAAGTCCTCGCGACTCAGTGACTAAGGGTATGTCACGAGGTCGTCAGATAAAGTAAAGGGCAAGATACCTGTCACGTGGTCTCAAGAAGTTTTAACACTTAGTACTTTCATTTCGCGATCGGGCGACTAAGGGCAGTCATGCAGTCTGGCAAAGGAAAGATGACATTTGGCAACTGAGAGATAACCACAAAAGTTAAAAGTGACAATTAATCGCATAGTCTTAGAAAAGAATGTGGGTTAGTGATAACCATTGGCGACTTTGATTTCCTCATTGTCGCGTGATCACCAAATGATGACTGTGGTTAGCAAAAGTAAATAAAGTTGTGTGGTCACTATGTCTCCAGAGAAATCATGGGTTAAGAATTGGGGTCAGCGATAGAGAAATTATATGCAGTCGCATGGTCGCTTGATACCAAATTTTGAGAAAAGGCGGTAGTATCAAATATGATAGTGTGAATCATTCATCGACCAATCAGAGGCTTAGATTTTGATTACTATGCAGAAAAGGGTAGCTGAGATGTATGATAGTTGGCCAATCCCAGGAAGACATGTCATCTCATTTGAATTTTGTAAGGTTTTTCCAAGGATTCAGTTTTATGAATTTGATTTCCTGTCACGCTCAGAGAACTATGGCTAGGTTTTCAATCAAGTTCACAGTATGTTAAATTAAAGACAAAATTGATGTTCTCAAAATCATGAGCTGTGTACTTTGAACGGTTACTATAAGGAGCTGATTGTGTATTCAGTTGCATTCACCTTGCTTTCAGAATTCCAAAACGTGAAGAGCTAAGTAATCTGACAGAGAGAAAATTTAGAGAATTGTAGGGTTTTCTGTTGTTTAAAGCTCATTGTTTTTAGAGAATTGTGCACAGGACAGTAAGTGAATCTCAATGGTAGATTTGTTTCAATATCGGTAAAGAAAAGGAGATTCAAGTACTGTAAACATGAGCAGAGCGGTCAGTGTAGCCTCGACCAGTGGTGGAAGTGAGAAGGTGGAAGACGAGGCCAAGGGAAAAGTAAATTATTCAGATGAATTCCTCAGACTACTTCCTGGTTCGACTCAGAACAAAAGAGCAAAAGCAAATGTGCTCATTGATGATTATTGAGATATATGAGATGCCGACACTCCAGGAACAATAGGTTTTTCACTTTTCAATTATTTGTATAAGAATTCTGATAAAGCTATTCCAGTGTCAAACCCTTGGACCTATGGTTTAGCCAGATTAATTGTTCCTGATGTCTACGTAGATGTAGACTTGTTCCTAGACCTGGCCAGTCATTATGATGTTTTGTCCAAAACAATCAAAAGGAATGATGGCACTGCCCTACTGATACTAAATAGAAATTCATTCATGCAAGCCTTTGGCTTATACAACACTATGTCTACCAGAATTGACATGACAAAGCAGCAATAGAGATATATTTTGAAGCCTGGAATTGCTAGAGGCCAGTTGTTGAAACATATGCTGAAAGAAGTGAGGAAATATTTACATCCTATGTCTGGGACCAGTCCATATTATTACAAGTATTTACACTTCTACATCAAGTATGTTGCCTATGCCCTATGTAGAGTGCTAGGGATAGAGGTGATGCAGAGAAGATCAGTGCAGGCATTTTGATGATGGTGTTGGACCTACAAGAGGTCCACTCCAATACTAGTTATGATTACATTCAACATATCATTGATGAAATGCATGAGGGTTTCATTGAAACTCAGAAGAAGATGAAAGACCCCAAGGAGAAGGAGCCCAAGTTCTTGCACTACTCCATTCTTATGCATCTCCTGTTGCATTTCAATTTTGTAATCATGGATGTGGGTAATTTAGCCCCTCAGAGGTTTTACCAAGAAGGACCAAATCCTATCCAATTTTGGGTGAGGGTTTGGAATTACATGTCCAAGGACTGTGATTATTGTGCTTTTCAGAATTGGATTATGTATCCAATAGTACAAAGTCTGGGAATCAGCAGAACAAGAATCCCATTGAAGATTTTGCAACTGCTTAGGCCATGTGACTACACAAATAGGTGGGAAGGAAAGCATAATTGGGGTGATTTCTTGTTGGAAGAAAATTATACAATCATTAGGGTATATGGGTGTATTCACCCACCTCATCTCTTACCATATTATGTACTAGCAAGAGTGGCTGTAATGGAGTTTATATGGCAGCTATTGTTGACAGACAATGAGCATTTTGTGCCACACAAGAAGGGGACTTTGACCCCTAGGCAATTCATAATTTTTAACTTTACAATTGGCAAAGGTGCTATTGATGCAGTGGGTCAATGGTTGGAAGGATGTAGAATGGGGGTAGCCCCTTATAGATATATTGACCCAGAAGGTTTTATGGTAGGGGTGACAAAATTGTATACTCCTACAATCCCCAATACTAATGTTCACTGTGAATGCATAGAGGAAGATGCAACAAGAAACATCTTGGATGAATATGATATTCAGACAAGGAGATTAAGGATTCAAGAAATCTTAAATCTTTAGAGACAAATAAAGAGAAATGGGATAGCTTTTGGGGGTTTTTGCCCTGATCTCCCATATTTTGACAAGATTAAAGCCATGATAGACAACTATTATGTGCTCATAGAAAAAGTTGATATTGTTCTTGACAAAAAAGGTTCCCAAGGACCTGATCATTCAGAATCCAAATATGGCAGTAGTAGTGACAGTGATTATGCATGTCCTACTAGGTATGCTCCACCACAACAAGATATTGCTGAAGTGCCATAGTTGCAAGGAACAGAGGGCCACATTGTGGATTTGACAATAGTGACACAACCTGATGATGTGGAGCCTACTGCTAAGAGGCAAAAATTAGAAATAGGTCAGCCTTCAATTGAAGGGAAAAATAAGAAAAAGGATAAGGCTAAAGCCCTAGTACCTAGCAATAGGTTATGTGATCATAATCTGAGAAAAGCAATTAGGGAGGGCAAGAAGCAACAACTTGATTTGGAGGATAAGGTTGAATTGCCTCTCAAGGCCTGAGTTGATGAAAGACTGATTCATTAGCAAGAGTTTTTGAATGATGACAACTTTGTAAAAACTGAGGAGTTTAAAGACTTCCTGAGATGGTATAAGAAAGAGCAAATAAGAGCTCAACTTACAGTTGATGGTAAGGAAACCATAAAAAATGAGGCATTGGTGGCTCTACAAACTTATGATCCTGAAAGTGAGGACATTTCACCAGAGGATGCCAGGAAATTAGTGCTAGGCAGTGGAATATTATTGGCTGAGGGTTGGGATTTAGCATCTTCCTTCATAATTGACCAAATTAGAAAATAGCCAGATCTCAAAATGGCTAGTGAAGTTCAGATGGGAGATGTGATAAAAGGATTTGGGTATAGCCCAAAGTCTCAGGCCTTTGCAATGTGGAGCCTATGCCCAAAAGATCAAAAGCCCCAAGTGGTAAACATACAGGAAAATATGGTGGGTAGTCAGATGGTGTGGATGATGCAAAATACAGGGGATTTGGAAATATCCCAAATCATGACACACTGGGCTCACTTGAATGAGGACAAAACTAAACAATTTTCTGATAAGTGTAGCACATTGTTAGAAGAAACCAGTGCATTGGAAAAAGATAGATAATTATGCCGAATACTAGTACACCAGCAAGATCAGGTGATAAAGAGATTAATGAAAGAATTGGAAGAGAAGCCTGAGGTGATGTATGTGCCCATGCAACCACAGCCCCTGCAAATTGAGGAAAAGGCAAATTTTGAAGAGGTGGTTGAGGAAAAGGCTGAGGGAGAGAAAGGAAATGCAATTGCTTTAAGAGCATTAAAAGGTGTGCTACAACATAGAATTGAAATTCTAAAAGATAAAACTGATGTTGTACTCAATGCCTACAACAAGTTGCCAGCTTTGCATACAGAGGTGATGGGGCATCTGACTATCCTAAACCCCTATTTTACTAAGTGGTCTACTAGGGTGCAATTATTTGAGAAACTAGCATCTTTGCAAGCCCTAAGATCAGATTTTCCAGAAATAGTGATAGAAGTTGAAGATGAGATCAAAAGAGTTAATATTGCTCTCTCATTCTTTAAAGGCAAATTGAATCAAATTGAGGTAAAATTAAGCCTCTTTTCTGATAATTTTAATAGTTTTATTCCTTTCTTAAGGGGAGATGATGATCAAGTAAAGGCCTTAGATGCCTGGAGGAGTGAATTTAATAGCAAAATGCCTAGTGATGAGGCATTTATTTCAGGGACAGATGTGGATGTAGAAGGGTTCAATAAGATATTGGACGAAGCTTTCAAAGAAGAAACTGACATCAACAAGTTTCTAGTAGATGTCAAGAATATGACTGATGCAAGATGGGATAGAAAAAAGGTCTAGATACAGAGTACTCAGGAATTCAAGTGGCCATTAGATGATGAAGTGAAATTATGGGAGTTGATGACCACGCCCAAGAGAAAGAAGCCAACAGTTGAAGAAGAAATCTTGGATGATGAGTAAGGGTGACTACTTGGCACCTCACTATTGAAGATGAAGAGGATAGTTATTGAAAAAGGAGAATGTAGGTGAATATAAAAGAACGGTCATCTAGACTCGACATAACTATTGCCATCTACTATGTATACTATCAGATTCAAGTCGCTAGATCGGGAGAAGAACAAAGAATATCTGTTTCCATCTTTTTGACTTGGTCATTCCACCGCTTCTTCTCTCTCTTTCTTTTTTGTCTCTTCTGTAGTTTTAGGGTTAGGTTTTCTAAGACCATCTAAAGCTTGTAGCATCCTTTTGAAAAGGATTCCAAGATGGTTGAAGACCTATATATAGAAGAGAGTTGTATTTTAAAGGAGGATGAAATATATTGTAAAAATTAGTCTTTTTAAATCTATGTTTGTGTTCTTTCAAGCTTCAAAGCTTTTTCATGTATGAAAGAAGGATTACATCAATAAAATAAGGTGCAATTTTACTCTTCTCTATTGTTGTCTCTTTATTTCCTGTGTATGCTTTTTTATGCTTAAGGTTGTAAGGTAGTCTGAAGCATTTTGATTACAAGGTGACTATTTAATTGCTTGCAAGTTTCTTTCATATAAAGAACTAAGTTTTGTGAGTGGTTTTAGGAAGCATATCAGTATTTAAAGATTTGATACAGTATTTTAGAGGTAATCAGATAATTTGTAAGGCAACTTATCCTAATTTCATGCAGGTTGTAAGGCAGCTTAAGAGTGTTTTGTTTTTGTGAGACTTCAAGCCTTTGACTCTGTAACCCAAAGGATAGGCACTGATCTAGGTCTGGGTCTGATAATCTATCATCATCCAAGTTTTAAAAACTATTCAAAATTATTTCAAACATATTTGTTACTAAAACATATGAGCTGAACTCATCAAGGACTTATGTTAGCAGGACAGTGTCCACTTTGTTGATTCTTTAGAGAGTGAATCATTAGGTTATCCCTCTTAAAATCAAAAGGAAGAAGGATGCAAATCCTTGTATCATTGGTTTATGTTCTCAAAACCATAGTTTGGCTTATAGTACTCTATTTTAAGTTAGTCACTGCAATCTCTAAAGTGTTCTATAAGTTGTTATAGTGAGGTTTTAGGTACATAATCAGTGAATGAAATAATCCACGAAATACATAGGCTGAAGTATCAGTAATCTTTAAAAGGTAAAACCTGCCTGAGTCTGTGGAGCTCAAAAACGAAGAAGGATATTATCCAATCCTTAGCAATTAGCCTTTTCTCTTGCCTAAAAGAGGTTGCATCTGAGTATACTAGGTATACTGTCATCATTAGGTAAGTGTTGCAAGAAAAAGTGCTAACAGAGGACAGAGAAGATGTCTCAAAAATCTCTTCCAAAATCTGGAATGAATGAAATATTACAAGGTGAAAACCTAAGGGTAGAGAAGATGCCATAGAAAATATTACACTAGCTGGAAAACTTTGAGCTCTAAAAGCTCTCAAAACTACTTATATGTACATGCTCCTCTAGCACATAGGCTCAGGAGTCAATCCAATTTTTTAGAAATTAGGGTTACAATAGATCTTGCATAAACAATTCAGAAACCCTAAGACTATCAATTATTCTCATCAATGCATTGAGCAATATCTCAGATGATCATATATGTCTTTGAAAATATCCCACTTTGCCATAAATTCGAGCAGACAGATCACCTTGATCCATCTTCCTAGTTTGCAGGTTGAAAATGTTGCCACTGCCATGAAAACCTAAGAAACACCATTTAAATATTTGAATTTAAACTCAAACAGTCATAGGTGGTGTGGAATGCCTGATCAATGGCCCATATTTGAATCTTTAATAACTTTAAAACACGACCGTCGATCTCCTTTTCTTTATTCATTACTATCTTTACCTTGGTCTGCCATGGACACATGTTAGCATCACTTAATGGCTTAATCGATGGATTTTGAGAATTTTGTGATCAAGCCATTATGCCAACTGTTGGATTTAAATTGAGTTGCTCGTAGATTACCTTATTTTCTGACTTTATCCCTAGCTCAGCCTTGACTCATCTTTAACCCTGGGTGCAGAAATTCCTTGTGTCACTGAGTCACTGAACCCTCATGTTTGAAGTTTCAACCTGTGCGAGTGAGTGACAAAGCTTTTCTCTTGATCAATCTCATACTCACAACACCTTTTTGATTTGGTCTTTAACCTGTGTGAGTGAGCGTTGACTAGCTACTATTTGAATTTTATCTTTATCACACACTTGCACAACCTTTTGACTTGATCTTTTGTCCTCGTGAGTGAGCGACAACCCCTTCTGAGAACATATCACTAGCCGCATCGCTCACTCACAGTCCAAAATCTGCTAACCGCTAAGCCTTGACAAGTGAGCGATGACATACAACTTCCTTTTCCCACGCACTCACATAAATTTCATTATCAAATGCTAAACATGAGCGAGTGAGCGATGGAGCACAACTCTTTTGGTCGCACACTCGCGATCTCGAAGACATAAAGTGAAATTTCATGGCAAGTGAGCGATGAGAAAAATTTCCTTTGATTGCACACTTGTGAGCTCAAAGGCATAAAGTAAAATTTCATGGCAAGTGAGTGATGAAGCACAACTCCCTTGGTTGCACACTCACAATCTCAAAGAATTGAAGTGAAATTTCTTGGCGAGTGAGCGATGAAGCACAACTCCTTTGGTCGCACACTCGCAAGCTCGAAGACTTGAAGTGAAATTTCATGGTGAGTGAGCGATGAAGCACAACTCCTTTGGTTGCACACTTGTGAGCTTGAAGACTTGAAGTGAAATTTAATGGCGAGTGAGAGATGAAGCACAACTCCTTTGGTCACACGCTCACAACCTCGAATACTTGAAGTGAAATTTTATGGCAAGTGAGCGATGAAGCACAATCGTTTGGTCGCATACTCATGAGCTCGAAGACTTGAAGTGAAATTTCATGGTGAGTGATTGATGAAGCACAACTCCTTTAGTCTCACACTCACGAGATTGAAGACTTGAAGTGAAATTTCATAGTGAGTGAGTGATGAAGCACAACTCCTTTGGTTGCATACTCGCGAGCTTGAAGACTTGAAGTGAAATTTCATGGTGAGTGAGCGATGAAGCACAACTCTTTTGGTCACACACTTGTGAGCTCGAAGATAACTTTATGAAAAACCATCGTGACTACATGGCCACATGATAATCCATTCACCCACTCACTCATAGAGATAAATGACTTCATAAAAAATACAACGCGACTGCATGACTATTCATTAAAATTTCAGCATGACTGTACGACTGAACACAAAAGGTGAGTGTCATGGACAAGTTTAAAATACGTGAAGAATAGGAACGTTTAGTGGAAAAAGGTAATGTAAGATTAGAACAGGCTACCAAAGGACTAGGGTTTAAGAGGCTTCAAGGCTTTTTTGCATTTAGGTCTTCATGACATGAACTAGGGGTAAAAACCAGTGACTTGGAAAAATGCAGAGAGCAAGATAAGACTAGGCAGAACACAGAAACATACAAGCTAGGCTCTACTCTCGTGGGAGCCACATTTTCTCCACTTATAGCTAGAATTTTCATGTAATGGAAAATCTTAGGTAACAGTTTCCTCAACTCAAGTGGTTCATGATTTGGTTACTGGCAAGCTTATTTTCTTGAGTAACAAAGCTTGCAAATATTATTGTTGATGAACAGTGCAGAGATGGATTTGGATCTTGAGTTTATGGAGATGATAACGTTGCTAAGGTACTTCACATTGATTGTTGATGTTTCTTGATCATGTTGCTTGCTTGCATTGGTTGAAGTGATCAAGTTGCATTATTTTCATGTAACGTGTTGGCATTATTCATTTGGTCTTAGAAAACCTAATTATGTAATGTGTTGTAAAGGTTTAGAGTATGATTAGTAGATTTGAGCATGTTCAAGGTTGTTGATATAGATCATTACAATATACTGGATCAAATTCAATGAATCACATTGAGGATTGAATTATAATTTATTATTTGTATGTAATTAGGTCCCTAGCTGACCTAGTTGAGATGAGTTGATGAATTGTATTTATAGATGTAATGATTTTTAGTTGTTTAGTAGAAAAGAAGAGTTAGAATGTATGGACATATGGATAAATTATTTACATGATGCTATATGAAGAGGTATGAGTGGAATCTAAAATAATACAGAGATCAGTGCGCCTCATTGAAACTATTTTGGCATAACAGATGCTATCATCCAGTTTGTATGTTTGGACTATAAGTCATCTTTGATCTATGATCAGATTATTGTTGTAAGGTAGTGAGCCTTATTGTAATTGTGTTTGAGCAGTGAGCTCTGGGAAGTGTGCCTGGATTCAAGTGCATTCCCCTTTTGTAAAAATCCTAACAAGGTACAATATTTATTACTAAGTTCATTCATCTTGTGGGTTCCATCCCCACCATGGTTTTTCCCCTAACAAGGTTTCTACATCAAAAGTCTTGGTATTATGTGTTGAGATCTTGCTTTCATGTTTATCATTCAAATCTATGATTGAAAGTTTGTAAGTTGGTGAAAGTTCATTGATATTGTGGTACAAATGATTCAACCCCCTACTCTCAGTTGTTAATGTGCTTCTTAAGGTAAGGAAAAATTGAATATAATGATGTTGTCAAGAAGGTCCTAAGGTATGTTGGGACTTTCAATTTTTTGCAAAATTTGAAGTACTATTTGACATGAAAGAGTTATTATAATGTGCACACTTTGAAAATTTCTACCTTGAGATTTGATGATCACTTTGATGAATGGTTTGGTGGGAACCTTTATATATATAAGATGAACATATATGTGAAATTGCATGACCTTGGGATCAAAGTTGATAGAGTGAGTTTTGAGCTTGAAGAGAGTCATTATTTCCCATATTGATGAATATGCATAAGAGGCCATTTTGGGAGATTTAATAACTTGGTACCCAAATAAATTCTAGGAAAAAAAATGGTTGCTCCAGTTTGTCCTCATAATATTATTGCGCCTCACCATTTTTCACAGTCTTATGAATTCATTTGATAATCTTTCAATACACAATCCGGATACAACTTTTGGTATTTTGTGGGTTAAGGTTGTCGACACCTACTTGAGTGACCCTTTGTATAAATTCATATCTCTTTCCTGGGTGAACCCTACATCAAATTGATTGTTTCCTATAGTTATCTATACTACAATGAAATCCTGTGCCAATTTTTAGAACCACAACAAATTATTTGGTACTTTTAACGAATGAAAATCGAATGATATTTATTCAGTTTTCTACCTGCACAAAGGAAAAGTGTTAATCTGAGGTCTACTTCAGAATTTTATATTTGCCAGTTGGATGAATGGAACATCCAGAAGATTATTCCATACAATTATTATATGAAAATGCACTCTGGTTTTGAATTACAGAGACTTACAAGTCAGTTTGAGAAATTTTCAAAACCAAAAGAAAAAAGAAACTTTAAAATGTTTGATCAGTGCAAATCTTCAAAATCAGTCGATGGCTGGCTTTGGAAGATGATATATCTCACCCCTCAAGGAATTTTTTAGTTTTGATGGCTGAAATGCATTCTCTAGGTAAAATTATATCAACGTATTAAATCTTGAGACTTTATGACAAGATTTAAGTAATTTTCCAAACTGATTCTGAATGCAATAAATAAAGTTTGGCCGTTTTCTTTGAAGCTTTGAACAAATAGTCTGATGACGTCAAATTTTATTTTTATTTTAAGGGGACCTTGGTTTGAGAAGAATGGTTTATTTGATGTGAACGAAAAGACAGATATGTACAGAGTCAAGGAAAAATGAGTTTTATGCAAAATCACTTATGTTGGGTCAAATTGAAAGATATCTAGTTAAATAACCCATTATCAATAAAGATTCAATCACCAAACAAAATCTCACTTCGATGAAATGGTCATGAAGTTCCATTAAAGTTCTCATTGATAAAAAATCGCATGTCAGATAAAGCTAATAATGCTTCATTGAGACACTTTTTTTTCTATTGGGATGTGAAGCCCAACGGTCACATGACCATTCACTTTCCTCCATCTCTTCGTATTCGAAGAGCTCTCTATAAATGACTATGGGCAGTCATGTATTGTAACTATTATTAGATTGTATCATTGATTCAGTTAATATATGGATTCCTTGCTTCGAGTGGGGACGTAGGCAAATTGCCGAACCATGATAAAATCGTGTCCATCGTACTTTGTCTTCTTTGTATCATGTTTTCATTCCATTTCTGTGTTCATTTAATATTTACAATTGGTATCAGAGCCTAGGTGAGGCTAGAGTAGAGATGGAAGAAGATGAAGTTGATTTTGTCATCGATGAATTTCTTGGAAATTTAGGCTCGGTAAAGATTGATGTTGGGCCTGCAAAAGCTAAAAGAATTCGCCATGTGCATTGGTGGGATGGCTTGGAAGATAAGCCTGAAGCTTAACCAAAAGAAGATTTAAGATCTCTCAGATTTGAGCTTTATGCAATTCTTGAGTGCACGGGTGGTGTGCAACGTAACAAAAATATCATGAAAGAATTGCGGAAGAGGGCAAAGACAGACAAGTCTGGCAAGTTTGTTAAGGACCTGGTGATGGTCTATTATAAAATGGATTTCTATACTTCTGGGTTCAATCTTGATAATTCAAATGCTTTTGCTTCCCAAATTCATAGAATGTTGTAGCTGGATAATGAAGAAGTGCTTGTTTTTGGTGAACGATAGTCTGTGAGACACTTCGTTGTAGAAGAAGATAAAAGGGTAGATGAAAAGTTCATTGCAAAAGAAGATGAGAAGCTCGTTGTAAAAGAAGATGAAAGGGAAGATGATAAGTCTATTGCAGAAGAAGGTGAAGGGGTCGATGAAGAGGAAGAGAATTCACTGTAGGAGCAGGCAAGTAGTATGAACCACTTTGGAGATTATGTTTCTTTTACTTATACTGAGCGCCTCATTGGAGACATGGCCAAGAATCAGGTTGCTATAGAACAAACTGCAGTCACTCCATTACAAATTGTGGTGGCTCCATTTCAAATTGTAGTGCGGCATGGTAAATCCTCGCAAATTGGTCACATTCCACTGCGTGACACAACAAACTGGGAGGGCGTGGGAAAAATTCTACACTCTCAAATGCAACATTAATGACTTGGCACATACTTACGCACCTAAGCATGGCTTTTGAATGGTTCCCAAAATAAAATAGAAGTAATCATGCATATTGGCTCTATTTTGCAGCCAATTCAAAGCACTCCTGTGGCAAGTAATAATGCCCAGCAAGGGATATGGACAAGTTTGACTCTGTTTAAAGCTGCTAATGAAGTGGCACATGACATGAATAGGTTAGAGAGGTACGATGAGCTTGGTCACTCCTGCGACCTAGATGATCAAATTATGGTCGCCAACTCCTATGACTCAATGACTATACTTTCCCATGGTGATGATGTGATTCCTTTCAGGCTTGATCATAAGCCAGACAGAGTAGATGAAGCGGCGTGCATGGAGGGCTGTGGTGGCCGCTTAATATTCTGGAAAGGCTACCAAGTGTTGGGTGTCCTCGTCACCTCTCACTCCATAGGGGATGGATACCTGAAGTAATATGTAATAGAAGAGCCAGATGTGACCTTCCGCAGTTGCTGCGCTGAGGACGAGTGTCAATTTGCACATCTTGGCTTTGGGACTGGGGACGTGAATTTTGGTGTCTCAGGAAGTCCTATGTTCAAACTCTACGGAGCTAATTTTTTGAATCTGGTATTGCATGTGTTTGAGCAGGCGAAGGTTCCAGACAAAGGTACCACTAACATCTATGATGAATTGAAATTTATCAGTGATTTGATGACCAGTAAAGAAAACCTATTTGTTGTGAAGCCAAAAATATTTGTTGATGAAGTTTTAGAAGCTCTCATGGACAATCGAATTCCTAGCTTAGCAGTGATCAATAAGGACTGGACACTGGTTGGAATTGTTTCAGACTATGAATTGTTGGCACTAAATTCTATATCAGCCATCGAGCAAACTAAGACATGTCTTTTCCCACAGGTGGATAGCGCATGGAAATTTTTTAATGAGCTATGAAAATTGTTAAACAAAACAAATGGGAAGATTGTAGCCAGGGTGATGATGCCTTCACCGATTGTTGTTCATGAAACAACTAACCTCGAGGATGTAGTCAGATTATTGCTAGAAACCAAGCATCAAAGATTACCTGTTGAGGATGTTGAGTATGGTGGTAATGAGGAGGCGATTAAAGAAGTTTTTTTGATTCTAATTTAATGTGGAGAAGGTTCATTTGGAGTGTGCTAGAACAAAGTCTGGCAAAGTTGAGATCTTCTCAAGGTCTCGTTATTCTCTGAGATTCAGAATAGGAAGCAGGGGATGCAACAATGGATGGTTGCGCCAGTTGGACTTCACGGGGGAGATTGTTGGGATGTGAATCTCAATGGTCACATGACCGTTCACTTTCCTCCATCTCTTCGTATTTGAAGATCTCTTTATAAATGACTGTGGGCAGTAATGTATTGTAACTATTATTGGATTGTATCATTGATTTATATGGATTCCTTGCTTCGAGTGTGGACATAGGCAAATTGCCAAACCACGATAAAATCGTGTCCATCATACTTTGTCTTCTTTGTATCATGTTTTCATTTCTGTTTTTGTGTTCGTTTAATATTTATAGTTTCATCAAAAAAAATATGAAAATAGAATGACTTATCTCATAAATTGAAACAGTGATAATCTAAAAGTGTGAAAGATGGAAATACAAAGTTTTATTGAGGATGCTTTGTCAAAATGAAAGTATCAATGAAGCCTTTCCTCTTGTTCATCGAAAAACCCATCAATTAAAATAGTAGTTCGAATAGGAGAAAGTTATGTTGAACAATAGCGGAAAAGTGATTTTAGTCAGTCATCTCAAAGCTCCAGCGAAATTAGTTTATCATCAAAAGTATTCTTTTGATAAGATATTTATGAAGTTCTCTGAAAGTATTTGGTGTTTCATAGAAAAAAAAATGGGCTTCAAGCAAGACAAAAAATAAATTAGATGATGGTTATTTTTATCTGAAAGGAATTCAAAGTCGTTCTATTTTCATCAAAAGCAGATCTATAATGAGTAACTACATATAGAAATCAGCACAACGGATGAAGAAGGGTACATTAAAAGATAGAGAAACATGATCTCACAGGCCACGACAAATATAAGGATTAGACGTTATGTTTAGGCTGCCAACATCTTCTGTGTCTGAGCACAACAATGCCATAGAACACGTCGTTGATGTTCATAAATGGGTAGTAAAATAAATTTTTTTAGGGGATATGATTGCATACATGAACGATGCAGAATGAAAGCACAAAGATTACCCACAAAGAAATGTGGTCTCCATATACGCAATGATTGCATATGCAGCCATGTGTATTATCCCCAGGAATGAGGAAGTTTTTAAAAATATCCCAGTACCAAGGATGAGGTGCCTCCAAATACATATGCACAAAATGGGGAGACAAGGAATAAAGGTGTTTACCGAATTCATGCAAGGACAAATATATATAAGATTGGATGCCACCAGTAAGTGCTTATCAAGAAGCCAAAAGAATGAATGCATAAAGACTGCGCACGATCTGTTTGACCCAAAAATAGAAAAAATGACAGCCTTTGCTAATATCCCTATGCTTGTGACTTTCAGAACAATCTACGAGAATTCATCGAGGGATTAGAAATGTTGTATTAGATGTTGGATATCACTGTAGAATGTGAAGTCATAGGCACTCCAACCTTTTTGATGAATTCTCTCAAACTATTGTTAGCATCTATGAGGGTTATGGGAATGATTGCAGTCACAAGCCTATGGGGGGTATTTACTAAAAAATTAATCACTTGAATCTTATTGTAGAGGGAAATAGTTTTTCTCCATATAAATCAAAGATCTTATTATAAATCAATTGTTATTGTAAATATATTTTAGTTCATATAAGGTAGTTGATTAGTTTGTTAGAGATGATTAGTTAACTGATCATACTATTTTTTTTTGTCAAAAGTTGTAACTATTTAAATTTTCCCTTATGTTTATAAAAGGGGAACTGATGAATTAGAATTGGGGAGGGAGTAGATTTTAGAAGTTATATTTTAGGAGATTCATATTCAATATGATAAGATGTAATTATCAAACATGATTAAATAAAAGGACAGTTTCGATGCTATTATTTCTTATTTGTGTTGTGGATAAGTTTTGTAATCGATCAATTCCTTTACAATTTCTGTTTCAATAAAATAGAAGATGTCTTAAGTATTTGTGCAATGAGATTATTTATATGCATTTCAATTCAATTATCAGAATCTGTATGAGAAGTGGTTGTCCATACATATTTCGTCTAGTTGATCCTTTCAAGAAATGGTTAAACATAATTAGACTAATTGAGGTGTCATCTAATAGTTGAAGGCATTGAAGGTCAAATTGGTTGTCAGGGTCACCCAAGTGGTGGTCTTAAAAATTGTCTCGTGGAGGTTATACATGAAGGGCGAGGAAGAGAGTGAATTTACAACACAGTAGGAAGAAGGCACTGGTCATCCATTAAAATTGACAAGTCAAAATCAAAATAAAAAATATTATATTGTAGGAAGAAATAAGTTAAAAATCAAAGAGCTTGAAATAGGAAGTCAAAAGTATTAGAGAAATAAATAAATAGAAGAAATTAGTTAAAGTTAAAGGCCTAAAAGTAGGAGAACAATATCCAATCAGGAGTAGAAGATTAAAACATTAAGTAGAAGTAGAAGAAACAAATCATTAGGAAGCAGTTAGCAGCAATTAAGCAATTCATAAAATCATATTTTTTGGAGGTACATGCCACTTTAAAACGAGTGATAGGAATAATAAGTAGAAGAACACATCTGCTATAAAAATCTTCAAATTAAAGAGTAGTTGAAGTGTAGGCTTACTTGCCTTTGTTCTGCAAAGCCTAAAGTGCAGGAGTTCAACTCTCTAAAAGGTAAAACTCGTTAGTTGCCCAAATCATTTGGAGGACTTGATAGCAAAGATTGACATCCTTTGTAAGGTTTCCAATATGTTGATCTGGGAACCAGCAAGGTCTTTGCCAACAAATTTTGATTCAAAGCTATTAGTAATAGAAGAATAAAAAGATATTATTATGGATGATATTCATGGTGCACTTTGTTGATGGGGTTTTGCTGACCGGGTCTGCCAACAGTCATGAGTTGTCACCGGGTTCCGGGGATACCGGCCAACTTTGCCTGCAAAGGTTGTCTGGGAGAATTATATTCTCTGGGCCTTCAAGCACCTGGGTGTCGGGTCACGACGGTGTGGGGATCGGTTGGGAGAAGCGACTGTTTTTGAGGGGGATAGCTGGTTTCTTCAACTCATTTTCTCCAGAGATTCGATAGAGTAAGGTTCTCCCTAGCGTTCTATACTTATCAAATAAAGTGAAAAAGATCCTACATGGTTAGAAACGTTTCATCTAACTACAGTCATGTTGAAATGTCTGAAACATCGATAATACTCTGATAAACTACACTAAATACCGAAGAAACACATAACCATCAGCTAGCATTTTATCAGTAGCAGGAGTAAAGAGTTTGTTAATCTACTTTAACATACCAAAGTAAAAGACATAAAGAACATCAAAACATGAAATACCATTAACTCAGAAGCAGGAGTGCCAACAACATCATTGCCAAGAATTCTTCCTTCTTTATTAATGTTCCTTCCAGCAAGCACTGGTGCGTGATACAATGGTGGCTCCAGGGGAGCATCCAACTATTGAGAACATAACAATGGAGCATTGAGCTCTGCAACTAAAATGAGAAATTCCTTTGCTATTATCATGGACAACAAAATCATCAATTTTGCCGACCCTTGGAAATGGGCCGTTTTGGCTACTTATACAACTTTCTTCTAACCCTAACCCTATTTACATTAAGTTTTAATAAAATACAATATTCGGGGGCCGGTAGTACTTGCGCCACCCTACAAAAGACCTAGAGATGGAATAGGTCTGCCATGTCAAAGGAATAAGACAAGAATATACAGTGGGAGAATCAGCCTCGAGAAGAGAGCCAGAGAGGAGAAAGAAGAAAGTAGGTCCCCTAGGGAATGAGGCTACATCCCTCATTCCCCAAGGCTACACGCCTCATAAATGGGAAAAGCGGTGCCCTGTCTCCAATGTGCCAGGTGTACCCTTGAGTGGCGCCTCGAGAAGACCACCCTGTTAGAAGATCAACTGTCGAGCCGATGCCCCTTGATGTGGCCAACTACCCTCTAACAACCTTTATTAACTGCTTCTGAAAGTAACCGGTCGGCCTCGGAGACCGGGACACAGGTCACTTTGAAAGAATACAAAATTTTGGATCTGGGACTCTGGGATCCAGGAACTTACGCCCCAAAAAGAATAAAGAATACTCAATGTGAGTTTTCCCCGGCCTCCGGAGAAAGCTCAGGGTTGCTTATTATCGTTGAAAGCCTAGAGGAGGTAGGAAATGCCATCTTCATCTACCTCCTTTAGGCTGGCCCTTTTGTGCCTGGCCACTTCAACTTGTTCCCCCAGGTCACGAACATTTTCTTTAAATTCATCTGCCATCCTCGCGGTGTCATGACCCTTAAGTATCATGCTGGTTAGTTTCGCCATCTGAGCCCCATCTATCCCATATGGGGATTGATACCGAGATTTCATTATTTCATCAAAACTCCCCAAAACTGAATCTTTAAGGGTATATGTATCTGTACTAAGGGGATCAGCCTCAGAAGCCTTTATTACAAAAGACTTGTATAAATTAGAAGAATATTTTATAGTATTTACCTTTTCTTGCAAGGACCCTACTAGTTGCTTGGTTACCTCCAATGTGAGGTCAAGCCTGGAGTGCTAGGTTCTTACAAAATCAAATGATTCCTCACCCAAAATTCCAGATTCAGAAATTATATCTTCTCCCAAGGTGAGGAGCTCTTCGAGCTCCACCTTCCACGCTTGGTAATTTTTGGCGTCACTCTCCCACTGCTCAATAAGCGCTTTCGCCTGATGAATAACTTGTCGGGCTGTGTATAGATCTGGGAGAGTGGACGCCAAGAAACGCCGGGTGTTTCCTATCTATAGTGTGACCCATTTGTCCACTGCTTGGGCTTTCTTTTTCATTACTCATAGGGAATCTATGTCACTCTGCGGTAGTTCTTCTGATGCGGAGGTCTCCAGAGGAGTGGTATTGATGGGTCGGGCCAGCTCAGTAAGCAAACACATAAGGTTTTCATTCTTTTCCTTCTCAGCCTTGAGCCTTTGGGCCTCTTTCTCATATCGGGCTTCCACTGCCCTTGCTGCCTCCTTTAGCAAGTCTACCTCACCTTGCTTTCCCCTCTTACCTAGGGACACCTCTGCAACATTGTAATCTGTGGGGTCCGGGGGTCCGTGGTCACTTCATCGGCATCTGGGGGAGGTGTTGCCACGACGGCAACTGTTTCTCTGCCTGGCCCAGTTCAAAGAGTGTGAACTATCCAGAATTTCTTTTCCTTTGGCGGGGCCTGAACCTGGGCCATCATATCGGCCAGGGAGAGAGGAATCACCGTAGTGGACTGAGCCTTTCTCTTCCTACTTTGTACCAG
>MU225326.1:3227165-3257400 GCA_018584345.1 Thuja plicata | reverse complement strand
TTGGGCTTTTTGCTGAGCTTTTTCTTCCTTCGGGTAACCAGAGGAGGTCTCGCATCTCTTATTGCTTCTGCTTCCAGCGGATCCACCCCCGTCACCTTGACCATTAAGGCTACCAATGACGGGGAGGAAGGAGGACAAAGTGGCCCGGTCATGAGCGGCGGGGTGGCCAACCTCGTTATCAATTGCTCCCTCATTTGCTGGGAGGCTGCCACCAATTTTTTTATTTGTTCCGTAATGGGGACTTCTTGCGTAGAAGGGGTTGTAACTATTCTTTTTCCCTTATCTTCCCCCTACGAAGAAGTCCCGGCCCCCGGGGTCAATCTTGGTACTGGTGGAGTTAACTTTGGCGCTGCCTGGGCTGCTCGACGAGTACTCCTGGGGCACACCTTTTTGAAGTAGGTGTGGCTTCGCTCTACTACCTCTCGGGTGAAGTCTTCGATCATGGGCCCTTGCCGGGCACCCCAGTTCACTGGTGGAAGGGCCTTTTTATCGATCCCCTTTTCCTTGTACTGGGGATCGATGGTGGGGGCGACATCTGAGAAGTCTACCGGGAATTTGTGGAGCTTCAATTTATGCATCATGCCGGCCATCATTTGAATATAGTGCTGGCTCCGCACATCCACATCATCCTGGAAATCTACCCAAAAGTCCTCCATGTGTATGTGATGGGGCTCTGAAGCCCGGGGCATTACCGCTGCAATTCTACAGTGCGGATCAAAATTTTTTTGTGCTAGATAAAATTCCTGCAGGTTGTAGCTTTTTAATTCATTATCTGCCTCTTTTGCGGCGGCCAGACTGCAGGTTTAGTTGCCACAAGTGATTGGGAATGGGACGTTGGGGACCTTCTTGAGGGCAAAGAAGGCATGCACCTCCATTATTTACCGGCAGTATTGCAACAGCACGATCTTGTCCCCGTAATGCCTGGGCAACAAGTAGGGTTTCCCAGAGAAGCCAGTGACCCTAATGTATGTATCCTATCAGAACTGAATATAGTAGTGTCCATAGCTGTGGACCAACTTCATCGCCTCAGTAGACAGGTGGTATCTGGCATCCCGGGTGGGTGTAAGCAAATGGTAGTAAAAGAATGCATCATTTACCCAGCAGAAACTGGGGAAGCTGGCCTCCCATTGAACCTGTGGGAAATGGTCCCACGGTGCTTTTTGTCCCGGGCCAATCCCGAGTATGCCATCAGTGAGTAGGCTGTGATAATGGGGCCTCTGCTGCGCTAGGGCCCAGAAAACGTAGGAAGACATATAGAACTTCTTCTTCTGGTTCAATTGCCAGAACTGGGAGTCGACGTGGTTAGAATTATTGTCGCCCAGTCGAAGTATCCTCCCTTGGTGCCGATGCCAAGGAGGAAATAGTACATCCATTTGACAAACTCTTGGGCGGAGGGTTGCCCGAAGACCCGGGCCAATGCTATCATCCCCATCTGCATGCTCTCTTTGAATTCAGAGCGGGGAATCTCTATCTTCATTCTCTTTGGGTCCCTCTTTGGGACCTTGAGCCAATGGGTATTCATGTATACCCGGGCAGCATCCTCCAGTTGTGTGAACTGGGTCAAGGCATCCGTCCTTGTGACCACTGAGGCTTTGTCGAACGGTGGGATCCCCAGGCTTGTTTAGAACGTGACGGGATCAAGGGACACCATAGTAGTGGGGTATCCCATAGGTTCTGGGGCCGCGAGCATAACGGCCTGGAAAAAAGAGTTGTAGTTATTCGCCAGCGTCAGGATAAGCTCCAAAGATTGCACGGAGCATGGGAAGTAGGCTGCCCGGAGGATTCCGAAGTTCCCAAAATTAATTGCTAATGGATCTCCAGCTTGTCGCTGGATGTGCATTATCTTCACCAAGGCCTGCATCTCTGACCATGTTCCGACATTAGTGTCGGTTATCAGCTTTACCTTGGACTCAATCTTTGAGCCCACGATGACATTATCCTATATAAATTTCATGGTGAGGGGCATCTTTTCCAGGGCTTTCTCCATCTTTGACTTTGTTGCTGCCCTGGTTTCTGTTGCGGTTGGTAGTTCCAGACTTCCGGGCGGAGATGATGCGGACGCTTCAGACATGTTTGGAATATGAACTTCGGGAACCTACAAGGCAAAGTGACCGTCAGAATATATTCATCAGAATAATTATTCCGGGGTCTGAAGAACCTACCACCGTGATATTTGCTTTCCTGAAAAGTTAGTTTTGTGAAAAGATAACCAAAAAGAAAAACATATTGTAAACTTAAGATATTATCAAACATCTGGGTCCGGAGAATTTTATCACACTTGGCAAGGACACAGGATGGAAGAGGGTAGGAGACCCAAAACTCAGAGAAATGACCATTGGTGTGGACGTGTAAAAAGCTGTCATTGAGCCCACGTGGGTGCCATGTGCGTTGGTATTAAATAGAAGTGATAGCGATGACGGCGGAGCCAACTTTCTGAACACGCGAAAAGTGTAAGTCACTTGGCTAGGATTAATTATGCACATGGGAAATAAATGAGGCTCTGACAGAATTCATGGAGGAGAGAGAAAACCACCTATTTGAAACCAGCCGAGAGCCGAGTTTCAAATAGGTGGTTTTCTTCCCTGAAGCGAGTTAGGAGGCAGAAAACCAGAAACAGGGGTGACTCGACCAGCTTGTCAAGCCACCTGAAAGGATATACATGGGGCCGGGGGATATATACATAGAAATGAGGAGATACATAGAGACTATATTACAACTATATATATATATACATGAATATACAATGCAGGATGACGCCCGCAGGAAAACCAAAAATAGGGGCAAAAACATATATATAGCTATCTACAAAGTTTATAGATAGACCACCTCCGCGCAGAGGGCAGACAACCCTCTGGCAGAGCCGACCCACCAATGGGCGGAAAAACTAGAAACGGGGAACTAGACGAAATAGAGAAACAAGACGAGACAAGATAAGCAAAAACCAAACAAAAACCAAAGAAAAGCCAGAGAGTGGAAAATGGAAATACCAACCTGAGAGCGCAGAAGGCGAAGGAAAAAGGAGTATTTACCGCAGGAGCTCTGCAACACCTTGAGTTATCTGATGGTCATA
The DNA here is from genome assembly GCA_018584345.1 of Thuja plicata. NCBI lineage: Eukaryota > Viridiplantae > Streptophyta > Pinopsida > Cupressales > Cupressaceae > Thuja > Thuja plicata. The sequence continues at coordinate 3,254,330 of MU225326.1, read as the reverse complement.
GTCACCACCACAAAGCACTCGTATTTTCCTGAGAACGACTGAAAATGTTAAGCACTGGTTACCACAAACTCTCTGCAAATGCTCTGTTAATCACTTTAAAATCACTCTGAAATTTTGCTCTAAGTGCTTGGAAGTTTTAATCATGGTAAATGTGAAAGTGACAGATAAGTCCTATTTATACCCACGGTAAAAAGGTAATCCTCCTCCTTCCGGCGATCTCAGATCGGGCAAAACTTCCAGACTCCAGGCCCGGGGATTCCTTGCGATGATAATCTTAAGAACATCATGGCGGGGAATCCCTGAGTCCAAAATCTATTTTCCAATGAAGGACAACCTCCGGGACCGAAGTCCCGGAGTTGAAAAATGAATGAATGAAACACCGCAGCAGGGGAAGAAAACCTTAGAGAAAAAAAATAAAAAGGGAAAGACAAGGCAAAGCCGCAAGCAGAACAAAACACAAAAAAAAGGGGGATCCAACATTTTGCACACAAAATGTAGGGACGGGGATGCAGGGCATAACAAATGGCGACTATCTGGGACAAATGCCTTCGCGCATTTGAGAACTATAGGATCTCTGGTTAGCAAAACTGGAACAAGCCACTCTCGTGGCATCTAACAGGCGAAGAACAACATATCTGAGAGAATCCAACCACGTGGGAATTAGTCCATAGCCCTTCATCAGTGATATCATGTGTGCTTTGGAAGGAAATCAAGTCGATGACCTCTGGGAGGAATAGAGAAGAGGTACTAATCACATCGAACCAGTCATCCATTCGCTCGCTTCCCCAGGAAACTGGAGTTTTACCCTGCTTTTCCTCTTGTTATTTTATTTGTCCCTGGATGGGTAACGCGGTACTTCTTTCACCATTAAGCTTAAGCTTAGCTAATTTTAATGGCGGTACTTCTTTCACCTGTCCACCTGTGTTTGGATGTTTGAAGAGAGAATAAAGCTCCAGACCTGGGAAGAATTCTTTAAATTTTTAGACCTGGGTCAACCAATCAGTACATCTGATCTACCCTCAGTGTGTCCGATTACTTGTTCCTTATATTATTTGTGTTCACTGATTGCCAGACTCTCGGAGACAACACCCAATGGAGATTTCTCAAAATGTTTCATAACCCGTAAAACAACACCAAAGACCGGGCTGACTCCATCGTGCTAAAGATAGATTCTAAAGTTCACCACGCCGTAGACATTGTACCGGAGGCCAAATTTATGCGAAGCATTCCAATTCCTGCAAGACAGAACAAAGCACCGGGACCGAAAGGAAATCAAAAATGAAAACAAAAATGATAAAAAGGGACTATCCCGGAGGACAGCCGACAAGGCTATTTACAAGGTAGGGCACCTCGCAACGAGACACCCGGAAGAGATATTTACAAGTGGAAGGCTTTACATATAATACAACTTTGGACAAACTTACCCTACTTGAAGTAGTGTTTGAGAAACTGTCCGTTAACGGGCAATGTGACAGGTTCCCCAGTCAAGGTGTTAAGGCGGTAAGTATTTGCCCCGCAGATTTCTGAGATCAAGTATGGTCTGAGCCAGAGCCGCTGGAACTTGGTATGCTTTCCTTTCTTCTCCCCGGCCTTGTCCCACAATAGGATCAGATCCGAGATCTGAAAAGCCTTATATTGGGCTCTCCTATCAAACCATCTTTTTACCACTGCTTGATGACGCGCAAAATATTCAAGGCCTGCGTCTCACTGTTCCTCCATTCGCACCAGATTCAAGAGCCAAACCTCCACGATGTTGTCCCTGTTGTTAAATTCCTGCATAAACTGTAAAACTGGGATCTGTAAGTTGACTGGGAATACAGGGTTCTGACCATAAACCAGATGGAATGGGGATGTTCCCAGGGTAGCCTTAATACGAATGCGGTCCGCCCAGAGGGCGAATTTCAACTTTTGGTGCCAATTCTGGGGATTCTGCTCTAACAGGTGTTTGATCACTTCAAGTAGAATTTTGTTTGTTGATTTAGCAACGCCATTTCCCTGGGGATAATAGTTGCTGGAGAACTTCAGTGTGATATTTTGATTGTAGGTCCATTCAAGTAGCCGTGCCGAAGAAAATGCCAGACCATTGTCACATACTAAAGAAAAGGGCATTCCAAACCTTGTGACGATGTTTTCTTCCAAGAACTTGATAACTACGTCCGCCGTGTTGTTTTCTCAAGGTATAGCTTCAGACCACCGAGTGCAGTAATCAGTAGTAGTAAGGATGTATCGGTGGTTGGCAGATGAGTTGGGGTTGATTTCTCCGATGAATTCGAATGCCCATTGGGAAAATGGCCTGGCCTCATAGACTGGTTGTAGAGGCAGGGCTGGGTTACGCTCGTAATGTGCTACGGTTTGGAAAGTATGGAATTTCCTGACATGAGCGTAAATGTCCTTGAATATACAGGGCCAATAGTATCTGGCCTGAAGGATTTGATGGGCAGTGGCATCGGCTGAGCCATGCCCAGTTCCAAACTGTCCGTGGAATTCATCAATCACTCTTACAGCCTGCTTTTTGTCGACGCACCAGAGGCACACTCCCTTGTAGTTTCTGCGGTAAAGCGCAGAATTTTTGATCATGAAGTGGGCGCTTTTCATCCGCAGGGTGTGGCATTTTTGGGGAGGTAATCCCTTCGGGAATTTATTATTTAGCAACAAGTATACCAAATCGGTATACCATGGATCTTGGGTAATAGACTCCACCGTGTAAGTCTGACATTCTATGCGGGGAGTCTCTTCTGCTATTGCTCGACTTAGTCCCTACCCCCAGACTATCTTCATGGGCTGCATTTCTAAGTCATATTCCTGGAGGATGGCCATCCACTTCCCCCATCTTTCACCCAATTCACTCTGCATCAGCAGGGATTTGACGGCATGGTTCAGAATGATAACATGTACTTTGCTCCGGAGAATATAATGCCAGAATTTCTTCATGGCCTGAACTAGAGAAAAAGCCTATTTTTCTAGTGGTGAATACCAGACTTTAGCGTTCTTGAAGGGGGAACTCATGAAAGCTATTGGTCATTCCTCTCCTTTAACCTTTTGGGTCAAAACTGCCGCAGCAGAATGCGGCAAAGCAAACGAGTAAATGTAAAATGGGAGGGAATAGTCCAGACTAGCCAAGACAGGTGCTTTCGTTATTGTCTATTTGATCTGGGCGAACACCCATTTTGCCTCAGGACCCCACTCAATCTTGGTATCCTTCTTCATCATCTCATTGAGCGGTTTGACTATTTCTGTGAATTCCGTAATGAAACGCCGGACGAAGTTGATTTTTCTGAAGAAGGATCGCATTTCTTTCTTGCTGTCAGGCATTTGTAAGTTTAGCAATGCTTCGACTCTATCAGGGTCTATGGATATACCCTTCTCAGAGACAATATGCCTGAAAAACTTCCCCTTAGTGACCCCGAATATGCACTTCTTGGGGTTGAGGGATATTCCATACCGGTGACATCTCTCGCAGATCTGAGTGAGATGGGTGGCGTGGTCACGCCTATCCCAAAAAAAGATAGTCAAATCATCCATATAGATGATTATGCACTGATTTACGAGGCCCTTGAACGCAATGTCCATGGCCTTTTGAAATGTAGCCCCTGCATTGATTAGACCGAAGGGCATTCTCCTGTATGCAAACGTTCCCCACTTGGTGGTAAACACTATTTTCTCTCTATCCTCAGACTTGACCATGACCTAGTTATATCTTGAATATCCATCCAAGAAGGACATCATCTGAGATCCATTTACTATCTGCAACCCCTCGTCCAATGAGGGGAGAGGGTGATTATCTTTTTTAGATGCCTTGTTCAAATTTTGAAAATCCACGCAAAGGCAGATCTCACCATTTTTCTTCCTGACAGGGACCAGGTTGGCAACCCATGTAGTGTGCCAGATTGGGAAGATTATCTGAGCCGACAGCAATTTCTCTACCTCTTGGAAAATCAGGGGCTCTATCAGGGGGTTGACTGGTCTTTGCTTTTGCCGAAAGGGCTTAGCGTCAGGCTTTAGGGGAATGGTATGGGTCATGATGGATGTATCATATGTCTTTACGTCTTCATAACCCCAGGCAATTACGTCGATGTACTCTCAGAGAATCGCGAGAATCTTCTCCTTTTTCTCAGGGGAGAAGGAGGTACCAATGTGGATGATCTTCTCTTCACCAGGCTAGCCGATGTTAATCTTTTCAAACTTCCCTGCCTCAGGGGAGGATGAAACCTTCTCACGGGCATAAGGGTCCTAGTTGAAGATTCATTCCAGCGCAACCATCCCCTTTGGGATGGTGTTAGTGGGCAGGTCCATGATCCCATCGTCTTCATCACCCTGCCCAGTATCGTCATGGTCTTGTTCCTCCACTATCTGATCCTCAAAGACACCAACATTTTCTATGAAGGCCAAGATATGTTGATCATCCTCAAAAACCTGAAAGTGGGTGACATTATCCGGGATGGACGGGGTGGGGACCATCTCAACTAAAAATCTCCAGAGTCGTGAGCCAGCCATTGGCTCGAGTGTGCTGGCAGAAATGGCGAGGGAATCTGGGACATAGTTCCGTCACCGGGGAATGAGGTTAATGCCGAAGGCATCGAAATCCTCGATAAGGCTCCAAGCCCGGTTGCGGTATGCGGCCAGCCTTTTGTCATGACATGTGTATTGACTCCAGACTTGTTTAACAATCAACTCTGAATCGCCTAGAGCCCGGAGGCGGGTGATACATTTCCTTAATGCAAATAAGAGTCCAAGGACCAAAGCCTCGTACTCCGTGACATTATTTGTATAGTTAAATTATAGCCTGTAGGACACAAGAAAGGATTTCCCTTGCGGGTTGATTAATTCTACCCCGGTCCCACAGCCTTGTTTGGATCGGGACCCATCGAACTTAAGGGTCCATAAGTCATTGTTCATAATCTGGGGCTAGGGCAGGGTAGTTTTTGGATTCTTGCTGGGAGACCTAGGGGGTATCTCCTGGACTACCGACATGAAAGTGGATTTTACCCCCGGAGGTGTTTGGGTTTGGGATTCCCTGGGAGATGGCACCAAAGGCGTGCATCCCGTAAGAGTACCAGGTCCCAGGGAATCCGTTACATGTTGCTTGTTTTGAAGGGTATCAAGGTGTCGGTTAGCAATCAAGAGACATGGCCCACACTCAAGCTCTGAATGTTTTTGGTAGTGCACTCGGCACCAAGTGTCGGACAGGAGTGTGGTAGGAGTTGCTGTGGGGTCTTGAGAGTCTACCTCAGTTCTCATCTTCTCTTCAAGGTCTTGGGCTCTCTGTAGTATGGTGGGATCTTCTCCTGGGATAAAATTGAACTGTAAGATTTTAAATGGTTTGTACACCCCCAGGGAAGTCTCAGAGAAAAAGACTTCATTGACCCTTCCAACTTCGGTAAGGGCCTGTTTCATTCGGGGTTCGTTTTCGACCCGGATCTTATTGGATTCTCCTTCCCATAGAAGCCATAAGTGGGTGAAGTTGGTTGAAAAGTATCCATTCAAGGACTTAGACCAATTCCAACTTAGTAACATCCCGTAAGTCTTTGGGATGTCCACCACTTGGATGTCAATGATACTGGCTATCCTGGGGTCCTGGATAAGATGTATCTAGACATTCTTCAATTCCCCCACCATTTTTACAGCAGTCTTATCCAGCTGGATTACTGCACCATTAGATGGGGTGGGGTGGAATTTGAGCTTCTAACAAATAGACAAGGGCATGATGTTACCTGAAGCTCTAGAGTCCACTAGGCAATTGTGTATGTTTTTACCATGGATATTCAGGCCTAGTAGGAAGGGAGGATCCTCATTGTTTCCTCAAAAGATAGCCGCATTAGCATCTTCAAATGAGACAGTCTTGGGCGGGTGGTTGACAGCTTCCGGGTTCCCTAAGAGCTTTAGAAGAGACTTCTTCTACTCGGGACAGTTTAGCAAAACCTCCATCAAGGTCATGGAGGTAGTGGTCTGCTCTAATGCCTTCGTAATATCGAATCTTCCCCCTGGGAATTGGGAATTCTCCTCGACAAGATCTTTTGCTTGGTTAGTGCTAGGACCTTTTACGGGAACGGGTCAGTCAGTCGTATTATTCTAGGGGGGAGTGTCTTTGGTAGGAGGGGTGGGCATGTAAGCTGGTCCTTTACCAGCCTGGCTCTGAATATTGTATGGAGTCCGTGGGTTAGTAAAGGCGTTGGCCTCAAAGGGTGGGATAGGTTCATCAAAGAATCCCTATATTTTGGATTCTTCTTCATCCTCTTTAGAAGTTTCGAAGAAGATGGTATCACAGGTGAAGGAACTATGAGTCAGCTCTTGGATAGGGGGTTCCGGAGGGGTAGCATCGTGCGACTGCTGCCGATCTAGCTTGGAGATCATGATGACCTTCTCCAGAGTGGCACAATTCACCTCGTTGTGTGAACCCATATCGTGTAGTCTACACCAGTTAGTCATGGGTTGGAAGTCTACAACCGGTGTAAAATATGATGATCCAGCACCATTTTGGTTGGCATTTTTGTTCAGAGGCGGGCCTCTGGTATTTGTGTTATTATTCTATTGCTTTTGGTTGGGCCTAGACCCATTGTTGAAGTTTCTTCCTCTGGTATTGTTGTTTCGTTGGCCGGAGAAAATATTTCCCCTTTGAGAATTTGAATTCTGGGGTGCGTAGGACCCCGCCTTCAGTTGGCCCATGTCCATAGTCAAGGTGGACAACATTCGCTAGAGGGATTCGACCTCGGCGGTCAACTGAGTGTTAGTGTCACAATGTGACAGCTGTGGTTGTTGTTGGCTTCCCGGGAAGGCAGCAGGATTAGCCGAAGTCGAGGGCGGAAATCCTCTAGCTACGGATGACTAAAAGAAGGGCACTCCAGATGGTTGTGTTTGAGTCTGTTGTGTCTGCTACAGCTGATTCCAAGGGAAGACTTCCAGACCTGATGTCATCTGGTTCTGGGCTGGGTAAACATACCGTGCCTGTTGGTCTATTAAGGGTGGCGGAAGGTTCACCGCCATCAAGGGGGCACCTATTGCCAGATTGGGGTTGTATCCCCCAGCATATGCAGTTCCACCGGGGATCATGTTGAAAGGCGTGTTCTGCCCAATCCCGCCCGGAGATTTTTTGAGACCACGGGACAGCTCTAGGGCTAGGTTATAGACTTTTTCCAAGGTGTCCCGGTCGCCCGTGGCGGTTGTTCTCCAAAGGAGAGTGGCAACGAAAGGGTCCATCATGTTGAGGTAGGTTTGTATGGTTACCTCTAGGGATGGAATGAAGGGGCCCATGCACCGCTTCAGGGCATGCTGGAACCTATGGTTGAATGCTGTGAGAGGTTCATTGGGTTCCTTCCTAATGGAGATGAACTGGCTGTGGGACCAGGCTAGGTCCACATGCACACGAAAGGCAGCCAAGAAGGCGTCCTCCATATCCTGCCAAGTGTTTATGGAGTTGGCAGGCAAGTTAAGGTACTAGTTCAACTCGCTTTGTCCTAGGGACAAGGGGACCATACGGGTCACAACATCTTCATGTTGGATCTGGTGTCGGTTCATGGAATCTTTGTATGCCTGTAAGTGTTCTTCTGCGGTCCGTGAGCCTAGGTGTTCATATCGTGGGCAAATCTTCTCCAGGTGGGAGGGTAAATCATTGGTTGCGCCCAGAAAAGTGCCCATTGGGGACCCAGTATTTCTGAAGTACGCAGCCATTGGGGGAACTATATGTTGGGTAGTGTGGGCACTGGTTCCCAGGATTTCCTGAGAAGATTGGGTATTCTAAGGTATGCTAGATCCCCAGACAATAGTGGCTAGTATGATTTTTGAGGTCTGTTTCTTTCGAGCAAGGGGCTCGAGTTCGACAAACCTTCTAGGATTCGGGGCAGACCTAAGGACTCTTTCAAACCTTGCTAGGGAGAAAGATCCAATCCCACTGAAGGCTTGTCTCTTAAAACTATGACTCGGGGAACCTTCAGGAGGTGTAAAATCAAAATCTTGGGAGGGGGATGAGTTCATGCCCTCCTAGCGCCAGTTTTGGTTGACGGGGTTTTGCTGACCGGGTCCACCAACAGTCATGAGTTGTCACCGAGTTTCGGGGATACCAGCCAACTCTGCCTACAAAGGTTGTTCGGGAGAATTATATTCTCTGGGCCTTCAAGCACCTGGGTGTTGGGTCATGACGGTGCGGGGCTCAGTTGGGAGAAGCGACTATTTTCGAGTGGGATAGCTGGTTTCTTCAACTCATTTTCTCTGGAGATTCGATAGAGTAAGGTTCTCCCTAGTGTTCTATACTTAGAAAATAAAGTGAAAAAGATCCTGCATGGTTAGAAATGTTTCATCTAACTACAGTCATGTTGAAATGTTTGGAACATCGATAATACTCTGATAAACTACACTAAATACCAAAGAAACACATAACCATCAGTTAGCATTTTATCAGTAGCGGGAGTAAAGAGTTCATTAATATACTTTAACATACCAGAGTAAAAGACATAAAGAACATCAAAATATGAAATACCATTAACTTAGAAGCAAGAGTGCCAACAACATCATTGCAAAGAATTCTTCCTTGTTTATTAATGTTCCTTCCAGCAAGCACTGGTGCATGATACAATGGTGGCTCCAGGGGAGCATCCAACTATTGAGAACAGAACAATGGAGCATTGAGCTCTGCAACTAAAATGAGAAATTCTTTTGCTATTATCATGGACAATAAAATCATCAATTTTGCCGACCATTGGAAATGGGCCGTTTTGGCTACTTATACAACTTTCTTCTAACCCTAACCCTATTTACTTTAATTTTTAATAAAATACAATATCCGGGGGTCGGTAGTACCTGCGCCACCCTACAAAAGACCTAGAGACAAAATAGGTCTGCCATGTTAGAGGAATAAGACAAGAATATACAGCGGGAGAATTAGCCTCGAGAAGAGAGCCAAAGAGGAGAAAGAAGAAAGTAGGTCCCCCAGGGACCGAGGCTACACGCCTCATTCCCTGAGGCTACATGCCTCATAAATGGGAAAAGTGGTGCCTTGTATCCAATGCGCCAGGTGTACCCTTGAGTGGTGCCTCGAGAAGACCACCCTGTCAGAAGACCAACTGCTGAGTTGATGCCCCTTGATGTGGCCAACTACCCTCTGACAACCTTTATTAACCACTTCTGAAAGTAACCGGTCAGCCTCGGAGACCGGGACATAGGTCACTTTGAAAGAATACAAAATTTTGGATCTGGGACTCCGGGATCCGGGAACTTATGCCCCAAAAAGAATAAAGAATACTCAATGTGAGTTTTCCCTAGCCTCCGGAGAAAGCTCAGGGTTGCTTATTGTCATTGAAAGCCTGGAGGAGGCGGGAAATGCCATCTTCATCTACCTCCTTCAGGCTGGCCCTTCTGTGCCTGGCCACTTCAACTTGTTCCCCCAGGTCTGGAACATTTTCTTTAAATTCATCTGCCATCCTCGCGGCGTCATGACCCTTAAGTATCATGCTGGTTAGTTTCGCCATCTAGGCCCCATCTATCCCCTCCGGGGATTGATACCGAGATTTTATTATTTCATCAAAACTCCCCAAAACTGAATCTTCGGGGGTATATGTATCTGTACTAAGGGGATCAGCCCCGGAAGCCTTTATTATAAAAGACTTGTATAAATTAGAAGAATATTTTACAGTATTTACCTTTTCTTGCAAGGCCCTACCAGTTGCTTGGTTACCTCCAATGTGAGGTCAAGCCTAGAGTGATGGGTTCTTACAAAATCAAATGATTCCTCACCCAGAATTCCAGATTCAGAAATTATATCTTCTCCCAAGGTGAGGAGCTCTTTGAGCTCCACCTTCAACGCTTGGTAATTTTTAGCGTCACTTTCTCACTGCTCAATAAGCACTTCCACCTGATGAATAACTTGCTGGGCCGTGTATAGATCTGGGAGAGTGGATGCCAAGAAACGTCGGGTGTTTCCTATCTACAGTGCAACCCATTCGTCCACTGCTTGGGCTTTCTTTTTCATTACTCACAGGGAATCTATGTCACTCTGTGGTAGTTCGTCTGATGCGGAGGTCTCCAGAGGAGTGGTATTGATGGGTCACGCTAGCTCAGTAAGGAAACCCATAAGGTTTGCATTCTTTTACTTCTCAGCCTTGAGCCTCTGGGCCTCTTTCTCATATCGGGCTTCCACTGCCCTTGCTGCCTCCTATAGCAAGTCTACCTCACCTTGCTTTCCCCTTTTACCTAGGGACACCTCTGCAACATTGTAATCTATGGGGTCCGTGGTTGCTTCATCGGCGTCTGGGGGAGGTTTTGCCATGACGGAAACTATTTCTCCGCCCGACCCAGTTTGAAGAGTGTGAACTATCTGGGCTTTCTTTGCCTTTGGCGGGGCCTGAACCTGGGCCATCATTTCAGCCAGGGAGAGAGGAATCACCAGAGCAGACTGAGCCTTTCTCTTCTTGCTTTATAATATCCACTGAGGTGGTAGGGGTGGCCTTCCTGCTAGAGTTTGTTCTCCTGATTCTTTCCCAGTATCTGGTGGCGGTTGTTCTTCAGTGGCGTGGGCCTCATCCGTACCTCTCCCTACCATCCTTTTTTGTAGAAACATTTTCTTCGATCTCCATCTCCTCAGCCTTGTCCTGTATGTCTATTGCTGGGTCTGGACCTTGGTAGGCTTCTTTGGAGATTTCTTCTTCGAGATTCTCTTCTTCTTCTTGTCCTCTTTGTTCTTCTTCTTCTAGGGCTATTTCCTCTGTTGGCAGTAGGGGAGGTGTGCGGCCAAGATTTAGAGTTTGGGCCGCTGTGATCACCTGCCCGAAGGTCGCCCCCGGGACTTCTGACCCTACTTGTGTATCATCCCCATGCAAGTTACCGAGCTCATCAGCCGCAAATACATCAAATTCCTCTTCCGGAGGGGGACTGGCTGGGACCTCTGCGGCCTCTGTTTCTTTCTCCAGTTCTGGGGAACTGGAAGAAAGGATCTCTACTTCTCGGGGGAGGGATGCCTCCAGCGCTGGTTCTGCCTTGGGATTTTTGCTGAGATTTTTCTTCCTCTGGGTAACCAGAGGAGGTCCCGCATCTCTTATTGCTACTGCTTCCAGCGGATCCACTTCCGTCGCCTTGACCATTAAGGCTACCAATGACGGGCAGGAGGGAGGACGAAGTGGCCTGGTCATGAGCGGCGGGGTGGCCAGCCTCGTTATCAATTGCTCCCTCATTTGCTGGGAGGCTGCCACCGATTGTTTTATTTGTTCTGTAATGGGGACTTCTTGCGCAGAAGGGGTTGTAACTATTATTTTTCCCTTATCTTCCCCCTGCGAAGAAGTCCTGGCCCCCGGGGTCAATCTTGGTAATGGTGGAGTTAACTTTGGTGCCGACTGGGCTGCTCGGCGAGTACTCCCAGGGCACACCTTTTTGAAGTAGGTGTGGCTTCGCTCTACTACCTCTCGGGTGAAGTTTTCGATCATGGGCCCTTCCCAGGCACCCCAGTTCACTGGTGGAAGGGCCTTTTTATCGATCCCCTTTCCTTGTACTGGGGATCGATGGTGGGGGCGGCGTCTGAGAAGTCTACCGGGAATTTCTGGAGCTTGAATTTATGTATCATTCCAGCCATCATTCAAATATAGTGCCGGCTCCGCACATCCACATCATCCTGGAAATCTTCCCAGAAGTCCTCCATGTGTATGTCATGGGGCTCTAAAGCCCGGGGCATTGCCGCTGCAATTCTACCGTGCAGATAAAAATTTTTCCGCGCTAGATAAAATTCCTGTAGGTTGTAGCTTTTTAATTCATTGTCTGCCTCTTTTGCGGCGGCTAGACTGTAGGTTTAGTTCCCACAGGTGATTGGGAATGGGACATTGGGGACCTTCTTGAGGGAAAAGAAGGCATGCACCTCCATTATTTTCCGGCAGTATTCCAACAGCACGATCTTTTCCCCACAATGCCTGGGCAACAAGTAGGGTTTCCCGGAGAAGTCGGCATCCCTAATGTATGTATGCTGTCAGAACTAAATATAGTAGTGTCCATAGCTGTGGACCAACTTCATCGCCTCAGTAGACAAGCGGTATCCAGCATCCCGGGTGGGTGTAAGCAAATGGTAGTAAACGAATGCATCATTTACCCGACAGAAACTAGGGAAGCTGGCCTCCCATTGAACCTGTGGGAAATGGTCTCGTGGTTCTTTTTGTCTTGGGCCAATCCCGAGTATGCCATCAGTGAGTAGGCCATGATAATGGGGCCTCTGCTGTGCTAGGCTCCAGAAAACGTAGGAAGACATATAGAACTTCTTCTGGTTCAACTGCTAGAACTGGGAGTCGACGTGGTTAGAAATTATTGTCGCCCAGTTGAAGTATCCTCCCTTGGTGCTGATGCCAAGGAGGAAATAGTGCATCCATTTTGCAAACTCTTAGGCGAAGGGTTGCCGGAAGACCTGGGCCAATGCTATCATCCCCATCTGGATGCTCTCTTTGAATTCAGAGCGGGGAATCTCTATCTTCATTCTCTTTGGGTCCCTCTTTGGGACCTTGAGCCAATGGGTATTCATGTATACCCAGGCAACATCCTCCAGTTGTGTGAATTGGGTCAAGGCATCCATCCTTGTGACTACTGAGGCTTTGTCAAACTATGGGATTCCCAGGCTTGTTTGGAACGTGACAGGATCAAGGGACACCATAGTAGTGGGGTATCCTATAGGTTCTACGGCCGCGAGCATAACGGCCTGGACAGAAGAGTTGTAGTTATTCGCCAGTGTCAGGATAAGCTCCGGAGATTGCACGGAGCATGGGAAGCAAGCTGCCTGGAGGATTCCAGAGTTCTTCAAATTAATTGCTAATGGATCTCCAGCCTGTCGCTGGATGTGCATTATCTTCACCAAGGCCTGCATCTCCAACCATGTTCTGACATTAGTGTCGGTTATCAGCTTTACCTTGGACTCAATCTTTGAGTCCATGATGACATTATTCTGTATAAATTTCATGGTGAGGGGCATCTTTTCTAGGGCTTTCTCCATCTTTGACTTTGTTGCTGCCCTGGTTTCTGTTGCGGTTGGTAGTTCCAGACTTCCGGGCGGAGATGATGCAGATGCTTCAGACATGTTTGGAATATGAACTCCAGGAACCTGCAAGGCAAAGCGACCGTCAGAATACATTCATCAAAATAATTATTTCGGGGTCCGGAGAACCTACCACCGTGATATTTGCTTTCTTGAAAAGTTAGTTTCGTGAAAAGATAACCAAAAAGCAAAACATATCGTAAACTTAAGATATTATCAAACATCTGGGTCTGGGGAATTTTATCCCACTTAGCAAGGACACAGGATGGAAGAGGGTAGGAGACCCAAAACCTAGAGAAATGACCATTGGTGAGGATGTGTAAAAAGCCATCATCGAGCCCACGTGGGTGCCACGTGCGTTGGTATTAAATAGAAGTGATAGCGATGACAGCGGAGCCAACTGTCCGAATGTGTGAAAAGTGTAAGCCACTTGGCTAGGATTAATTGTGTGCATGGGAAATAAATGAGGCTCTGACAGACTTCATGGAGGAGAGAGAAAACCACCTGTTCAAAACCAGCCAAGAGCCGAGTTTCAAACAGGTTGTTTTCTGCCCCGAAGCGAGTTAGGAGGCAGAAAACCAGAAACAGGGGTGACTCGACCAGCTCGTCAAGCCACCTGGAAGGATATACATGGGGTCGAGGGATATATACATAGAAATAAGTAGATATATAGAGACTATATTATAACTATATACATATATACATGAATATACAATGCGAGACGACGCCCATGAGAAAACCAAAAATAGGGGCAGAAACATATATACAGCTATCTACAAAGTTTACAGACAGACCACCTCTGCATAGAGGGCGGACAACCCTCTGGTAGAGCTGACCCACCAACGGGCAGAAAAACCAGAAATAGGGAACTAGACAAAATAGAGAAACAAGACGAGACAAGACAAGCAAAAACCAAACAAAAACCAAAGAAAAGCCAGAGAGCGGAAAACGGAAACACCAACCTGAGAACGCAGAAGGCGGAGGAAAAAGGAGGAATTACCATAGGAGCTCTACAATAGCTTGAGTTATCTGATGTTCAGAGTCACCACCACGAAGTACTCATATTTTCTTGAGAACGACTGAAAATGTTAAGCACTGGTTACCACAAACTCTCTGCAAATGCTCTGTTAGTTGCTTTAAAATTGCTCTCAAATTTCGCTCTAAGTTCTTGGAAGTTTTAATCATGGTAAATGTGAAAGCAACAGATAAGTCCTATTTATACCCACAGTAAAAAGGTAATCCTCCTCCTTCCGGTGATCTCAGATCGGGCAAAACTTTCGGACTCCGGGCCTGGGGATTCCTCGCGATGATAATCTTAAGAACATCATGGTGGGGAATCCCAGAGTCTGGAATCCGGTTTCCAATGAAGGACAACCTCCGGGACCGGAGTCCCGGAAATGAAAACCGAACGAACGAAACACTGCACCGGGGGAAGAAAACCCCAGAGAAAGAAAACAAAAAGGGAAAGACAAGGCAAAGCCGCAAGCAGAATAAACTACAAAAAAAAAGGGGGACCCAACATTTTGCACACAAAATGTAGGGATGGTGATGCAGGGCATAACACACTTATTGTATGAGATGAGAAATTTTAGTAAAGAGGAATCTTCAAGCAAAGAAACAACATTAAAAGATGAAAATAAGTCTAAAGCAACATCATCAAAATTTGAAGATCTTCAAGTTCTAGAAGCTCATCTTTCAAGAAGGTTAAGAAAGGGCCCTTGTAAATATAAAGGTAAACTTCCCTTTAAATACTTTAATTATGGAAAAATATGACACTTTGCTTCAAAATTTCCTTTTGGTGAGTCAAATGAAGATGATGAAAATAGCGAAAAGCAAGGGAAAAAAGAAATTTAATAGAAGGAAGTTTACATTTAAATAGAAGAAAAGTTTGATTGTTGATATTTATGATAGTGACTCTAATAGTTTTGTTTGTGAGGAAGGTGAAGTTTTATTTATAGATGTTGAAACCACTAATGAAAGTCAAGAATTTGTTAGTGAAATGGGGAGTGACATAGAATTAGTTGAAGCTGACCATGAATGTTAATTATTGTGTGCTCTTAAGAAGATTAGAAGGTTGAAAATCACTTGTGTATCCAACAAGAAGAAGCCTCGAAAGGCAAAGAAATTTTAACAACTAAAAGCAAAACATTGGAACAACTAGTTGCTGATTTGAAAATGTAGTTTGAAGAAAAAAAAAAGAGAATTCTAGATGGAACAAAGTTTGATCTGATTTGAAAAGATGAAGAATATCAAAGACTAGAGGGTGAAGTTGTAAAGTATAGTAAAAAACTTGAAAAATATGAAAACACCACTTTGGAAGACATGTTGAGAAAACAAAGAAGATCCAAAGATGTAACTAGTTTGGGCTTTGAGGTTGGACAAAGTTTTGGTAGTAAAGATAAAAAATTATTGTATGACATATTCAGATCTAAAAATAAAAGTGCAGCAGTTGAGGAACAAGGTAAGATCATTATTTTTTCTCATTGTACTTCAAAATATAATCATACCTTCCTGTCCAAAGGTGGAGACCCAAATATTTTTACAACAGGTCAAAATCATATCGTAAGAGGCTCTTTTTCTGCTGGTAAACAATTGTCAATCTATTTTAATTCTTATTTTGTTGGATATTGTTTCTGTTGTCATCAATTTGGACATAAGATGAGTCTTTGCAAAGTTTCTTTGATGAGACATTCTAGATTTAATCCTAGTTATCCTTTTCATAGAATGAATTCTCTAAGGTTTTTTAAGTGAAATAATATTGTCTATGTCAAGAAAGATTGCATATTTATGAAGAAGAAAAGTAATGAGTCCATTGTTGATCTTAAAAATAATAAAGGATTAGAGAAATCAAAGGTTAAGGAAGTGAAAGTATGGAGACCAAAAGTAGGTAAGAATATTGGTAAGTCTATGTTTGTTCATGTTGCTCTACATTATGAAAAGAAGAACCTATAGATCATAGATAGTGGTTTTTCTAACCACATGATAGGAGATAGGAGGAATTTTATGAAGTTGGTAAGTTATGAAGGTGGTTGTGTGATCTTTGGGGATGACTATTCAAGACGAATAAAGGTTTTAGGTTATTTTTAATGCTAACTAGTGATAACATGCCTATTCATAATGTATATTGTGTGGAAGGGATAAAATATATTCTCTTGAGCCTAAGAATTTTTTTTAATAATAGTTATGAAATTCTATTTGATGATCATGGGTGTCAGATAAAACTGAAATCAACAAAGTTGGTGGCTAAAGGTAATAGATCAAAAGGAAATATTTATAAAATGAGAGATATCACAAATACTAGTGGTGATGATACTATTTTTCTTATGAGTCAAGTTGATGAAGGTTGGCTATGGCACAAGAGGCTTAGACACTTAATTTTTGACAATTTGGTGAAGGTAAGTAAGCATCACAATGTAAGAGGTATGTCACTCATAGATAAACTTGAAAACAACATTTGCGAAGATTGTCAATATGGTAAACAAACTAAAAATAGTTTTGTTTCAAAGGAACATTCATCTACTAAACCCTTACAACTTGTACATACTGATTTATGTGGTCCTATAAGGACAATGTCAATTGATGGAGATAAGTACTTTATCTTGTTTGTAGATGATTGTTGAGGATGCATACAAATTGTTGAGGATGCATATAGATTGGTTTATTTTTTCTTATTGAATTCAAAGTTTTGTTTTCATCTCCTTTTGGAAGTGAATTCCTTTTAACCTTTTGCTTCAAGATAGGCTTCTCCTTGTGAAAATATTTAGGCCTTACATGTTTCTTTCTTTTCCTTTTAACAATCTCTTTATGTTCTGGAAATATTTCATTTTTTTCACCTAGGGACTTTGGACATATATTATCTTCAAGAGTATTTTGTAGAAAATATTTATCTATTCCTCAATCACACATACTTTCATGAGAGTTTCCCTATGGTTCATTAGGTGTTTTATCACGTAAGAGATCATCAAAGCTCACATCTTCACTAAATGTGTACACTTGAGAATCATCATCTTCTCTATTAATAGGAAAAAAATCTTCATCCATGTCATACACTGAAATTTCCTCCTATATATGTTGTATATGCAATTGTATTTCATCCCCATAGTCTAAATGTAATTCTATCTCACAAAATGGATTAATTATTTCTTCATATTCCTCTGGAGCTTCATCATTCAAAAAAATTTCACAATCACTTCCAGACACACCTTTTCTATTATACTCACCAAATAATATGTAACCTCCTAACATATCATTTTCCTAGGAATTATCATTTTCTTCATCAAATCTATCCTGAATATGTTTTAATCCACTTATTTGTTTACTCTAAAAAATTGAGAAAAAAAATTGGAGCATTTCTTTGAACATGTCTTTAGTATTTCGTATCTAAAAAGTTTGAAATTTATTTTGAACTGAGAAATTTTTTTTCCTCATTTTACATTCCCTACAATATATTTCCATACAAGTCTCATAAACAATGGATTTTTCTTCAATCTGATCCAAAATTTCTTCTTCATCTAAATCTGAAATTTCATTAGGGTTTTGTTTCACTTGTGTGTATTTTTCTTCGCATTCATCATCTTCTTTTAATATATGCACAAGGAGATTTACAGAAGGATCATCTAGTGTGATTCCCAACTCACACATTTTATTTATTAATTCCTTGTGCAAATTCATAATGTCTTAAGGAATTTCTCGATAAATGTTCACCATCCTTATCAAAAAATGTGTTGAAGATTCACCTTCATATATTTCCAAACTAAAACATTCATCCAAGTAAGACACATAGGGTTCTTCTTCCATAATATAATTCTGATTTTTGTCTTGTTCATAACACATGTTATCTTCTTCTTTACTTGCATCATGAAATTCATATAGGAACCATTGTTCAAATTCTCTCCATGATGATATTCTATGTGTAGGTAGTGATTGATATTCTTCTCTCTCATTATCCTTCAAAGTCCTAAAAAATAACTTCATCACCTGATCTTCTACACAAATTTCATAATTTCTATAAATGCGTAAAATGCATCCAAATGCTCAAGTGTTGATTCATCCCATTCTCAATGAAACATTGGTACAAGTTATGAAATTTTAGGGAATAACTTATTAGGAATACATTTAAATCTTCGGAGATCCAACGACCTGATGCCATCCAGAACAAATGGTTTTATTTGAAATAGCTATTTATTTTGGTACATTCTTAATATATGAATTTGTAGTAACTTATTTCTTTATACATTAGGTTCTTGTAAATAGAGTCACCACCTCTTTCAAAGAGGAAAACTTTACATATCTCCTTTTGGGTCTTCTCCCTCAGTAGAGTCACTAATTGAAATTTTTATTAAATAGAGTCGCCACCTCTCTTCGAGGAAAATATTGTTTGCTGGTTTTCTGCATTCTTCCTTCCAGAAGAGTAAACTTGTGTCACCAAATATTATGGAGAACTTATTAGCAATTCCTCAGTGGAGTCGCCAATCTGTTGGTTCCCAAATTAACAGATTGGAAATCCTATGAGATTGCCTACTCAATGCTGGGATTATCCAACGGTCTTGGCCAACGAACATGAGTGATCGATTATGATCTTCCTCCCCTATACTTTAGGCTCTATAGAACCAAGACGGGTGAGCCTATACCTCAACCAAACTTCTTGGCTTAAGGATTTTTATAGAAAATAACAATTATACATTAAATTTCGTTGATCTCTCAAGATGGCAAGTGAACTCTTGAGATAGATTGAATTGTGAATATCAAAACTATTAAATATTTGGATTCTATGAGAATGCTTTAACAAGATGTTATTGAAAGAATGTATTATTTGGTTTGAAATAAATACTGATGGCTACTTTCTACTTGTAATTTTCTCGAACATAGACTTCAACTTAAGGATAATAGATCAGTGCCTTTCTTCTATTGGGCAATAGAGTCAGTTCCTTCTTTAATCCTATGTAAAACTAAGTGAGACAAAGAACACCACCTAAATGCTCCTATCAACTGATCCTCTTCAATGTCTTTGATTATTTTACTATGCTAAAATTATTCTTATTGAATTTAACCCAAGCTTAATGAGCCCAATAAGATAGAATTAATAGTGCCTAATAATTCTAATGATCAAATTGTAGAATAACAAGAATAATTTCCAAACATAAATTTTAAAAAAGATTTATCTTCTGGAGATAAAATCACAAAGGAATGATCAATCAAGAAGGATCAAATCCATAACTCCAAATTAGAGAAAATACTAATTTATATTAATGCTTCATAAAGTTTTTAGTACAATAGATCACTTGCAAAAAGTGCAGTAGAAAATAATAAGTTTTTTACATTGTTGATGACTTTTACCTTTACATTTTACACCATATATATATGGATGAATAGATTTCACACCCATTTAGGGTGAAGATACACCACCCTATATTAATATTTAAAAACTTCTTTTGAAAAAACTAATCAACAAACTAACTAATAACTACCCATCTTTCGGAATTGGATTTGGTCAAAAATCCAAAATAGATTGGACAAACATAATATTTTTACTCGAGATAGGAAATTTGATTTTTCAAACTCGGTCTATTTTATATTTGTAATGTGTGATCATTTTCATTCTCTTTCAACATCATCTTTACAAAAGGTCTAAATTCCAGCATCTCTGAAACCTTCACTTACAGAATTTTGATTGTCCTATTACAAAGCTTCCTTACTCAATCCCTCAACTTTTAATTGAAAAGTAATATATTTTTATAACCCATTCCATGTACTCCATCATATCATCAATTATCTGGCATGAAGTTTAGGATGCCATTTTTTTAGAGTTTTATCACTATATAGGACTCCAAATTTTGCCAAAAAATTAGAGCTCCAACACATTCGACATAAAAATAATCCTAATCTATAGATTAAAAATAGTGAAGATGACATTGTTATCATCATTTTATATGTGGATGACTTTATTCTTACTTCAAGTTTAAATTCTTTAATTTCTTATATTAAATTTTGACTTAATAAAAAATTTCAAATGACAAATTCAGGGATTTTACATTAGTTCTTAGGAATGCAGATTTGGCAAACCCCTAAGGTTATTTTCTATCTCAGAGTGAATATGCTCTGATCTTTTATAAAAATTTAAGATGAATGTTGTTGTTCATGTTTCTATTCCATGTGAACTAGGAACTAAGTTAATTCTTGATATGAAAACTCCTTTAGTTGATGCTACTTTGTATAGACAACTAGTTGGAAGTTTAAATTATCTAACTCTTACTAGACCTAATATTGCTTATAGTGTAGGTTCAGTTTCTAGATTTATGTCTAAACCTAAACAAACTCATTTCAAAGTTGCAAACAGAATTTTAAGTTATATTAAAGACATTATTTACCTTCATTTATTTTATGACACAAATTTTGATTTTACTTTAAAAGGATTTATTGATTCAAATCTAGGAGGAGATCCCAATGATGGGAAATCTACATGTGGATATTGTTTTTTTTTAGATTCAGGTGTCATTTCTTAAAAAAGTAAAAATGAACATTCTATTTCTCTATGTTCTACTGAAGCTGAATATAAAGGATGTACTAATGCCTCTACAGAAGCTTTATGGATTAGAAGATTACTTGAAGAGTTGGGTCTAGCTCAACAAGATCCTATACCTTTGTATTGTGATAACCAAAGTGCCACTGCCTTGGCAAAGAATCCTATTTTTCATGCAAGGAAAAAATATATTACTCTCCAACATCACTTCATTAGAGAACAAGTTGAAAACAAGCAAGTGTCATTCATCTATTGCAAGGGGGAAGATAAAGTTGCTGATATTTTGACAAAGCATCTTTCTAAAGAGAAGGTTCCATTTCATTGTAGAGATTTGGGGTTGATACCCATTGATGTAAAATCCCCAAGTAAAGATTAAGGGGAGGTGTTAGAATATTTAATATTTCCTTGGTTGTATTTATTTAATTTAGGATAAACAATTGTATCCTCCATGTATTTTTTCTTCTAGTACAAGGAGGACGTGTCATTTGTTTGTAATTCATTTATTAAGGAAAATAGTTTATCTTCCTTAAGAGGATGTCACTTTGCACACACTTATTATGAATGGTGGCATTCATAGATTTGTGAGTTACTTTATAACTCCTCTCCTCATCTTTATTTAAGAGACGTTCCTCTTTCTCATTCCTACATTATGTTGTTATTGTAAATGAGTCTCTCTCTCTCTCAATATTTTTCTCATTCATAATTCACAAGGGGTTTTTCTTTTATTTTCCCCTTTCAAAAGTTTTTATCTCCTTGTCTTGTCTCTTTTGGTGATTTATCCAAGTTTATGCATTTCACATGGTAAAAATCTTCTCTTCAATTAACTCTCTTGGATTATTGTTCATTTCTTTGCTCTTGATTTTTCCCTTTCATGTATGGATTTGTGTTGAAGAGTTTTTGGTTGCTAACCTCGTAGTGAGTTTTGTATGTTCATATGCTTCCTCAAATAGAGTGGTTCATGATTTGGTTACTAACAAGCTATTTTTCTTGAGTAACAAAGGTTGTAGATATTATTGTTGATGAACGGTGTAGAGATGGATTTGGATCATAAGTTCATGGTGATGCTAAGGTTTCTAAGGTACTTCAAATTTATTGTTGATGTTTCTTGATCGTGTTCTGATTATGTTGTTGGCTCACATTGGTTTAAGTGATCAGGTTGCGTTATTTTCATGTAACATGTTGATTTTCTTCATTTGATCTTAGCCGACCTGATGATGTAAAATGTTGTCAAGGTTTAGAGAGTGATTGGTGGATTTGATCATGTTCAAGGTTCTTGATATGGATCATTATAATATCCTAGCTAACATTCAATGGGTCACTATTTGAAATGAGTTGAGTAACTGAGAGGGGAGGGGTGAATCAGTTACTCAAAAAACAAATCCAAGTCCCTTAGATGTCTTAAACAAATTTAACATTATTTCTCGGTTAACATATATATTTCACTCTCACTCGGTTAACATAGAGAATCTTAATATATTAACCGTGATTATCTTTAGTATTTAATTGTAGAAACATAAACCATAAGAAAATGAAATATACACAGATAACACCAAGATTTAATATGGAAACCCAATATGGGAAAAACCATCAATAGCAACTAGTCACTATTTTTCACTCTTCTGAAGTGAGCCCTGTTAGGAGACAACCTTGTTAAAGGTTACAATAACACACTATTAGGTGTGACCCTGTTAGAGAATTTAATCACCCTGTAAGGAGTGGACTTGTCAGAGGTCTTCAAACACTTCAATGTAGAAATGTCACCTTGTGAGAGGATTTACAAAAGACTGTTAAGTCTACTCTGTTAAGAGATTTTGATCACTGCTACAATTGTTAGAAAGTAACATTGACCTATTTTGATAAACAACTATCTGTTTTGATTCAGATCTTTGTTCTTGATTAAATACTTGATCCTTACTAATCAGATATTCTGATGCAGTCTTGTGTATTCTGTCCTCAATCAGAATCCCATCTGATTTTGCCTTCACTCTTCATATCACACTTCACATGCAATTCCATACCACCACACTATTCAATCCAAAATTGACTTTATATATGATAAGCCTTGTCAATTTGGCCTTAATATCCTTCCAAATAAATAATAAAACTCATGTCTGTTGGCTGCATATAACTAATTATTTTACTTGGTCAACACTGAAATGAATAAATGTCATCAACAATCTCCCTCTTTGGCATTGATGGCAACACAAAATGTCCTAATACAAAGAATTATAGAGCAAAATGCTTAAGAATGAAATTTTAATAATGTCCTTAGCTTCATTCTGATTCTCATCCAATACTCCCTCAATCACTAAAATACAGATTTATCCCTCTTACATTAATCTTTGTTTCTGATAATGTTCTCCCTCTGTTATCAATATCTCCATCAGTAATCTCTCCCTCTTTCACTGATCAATACAACATATAGTAATCTCTCCCTCTTTGACAACCAATGCCAAATAAACCAACTGACATATCCAATGAAATTGTAATGTACTTGTCTGTACTGATTCATATGCAGTAATCTCTAAATATCTGCATCAACATGTTAAGTTTATTCTGTAGCTTAGTTTATGCATCACTAAACCGTGTTTTAGTGAGCCTCAGTTAGGGGAATCACCTCTAGCTTTCATCTAAGATACAAAAATGCATCCTTAGGTAATGGTATTGTGAATATGTCTACAATTTGTTCTTTAGTATTCACATATTCCAATCTTACTTCCTTGTCCTGAACCAATTCCCTCAAGAAATGATAATTTATTACAATATGTTTAGTCTTAGTATGCATCACAAGGTTATTTGAAATGTTAATAGCATTGGTGTTGTCACAATAGATAATGATAGGTTCTTTGATTTCCACCTTCATACCAGACAACCGTTGTTTGAACCATATGATGTTTGAACAATTTACTGCTGCAGCAACATATTTTGCTTCTGCTATAGATTGAGAAATGTAGTTTTGTTTCTTGCTTGTCCAGGAGACTAACCTCTTTCCAAGAAATATTGCTCCACCACTTGTGCTCTTTCTATCATCAACACTTCCTGCCTAATCAATATCAGTAAAAATCTTCAAATCAAAGTTTCCTCCTTTCTTATACCACGTATCCATAATCTTCAGTACCCTTAAGATATCTCAAAATCATTTTGATAGCCATCAAATGATTCTCTCTAGGATTAGCTGAAAACCTTGCAACAATATTGAATGCTAATACAATATCAGGTCTAGTGTGAAAAACATATTGAAGTTTTCCAATCATGGATCTATATTAGTATAATTTACCTCCTTTGAATCATCATCCTTAGATATCTTATGTCTAGTAGGAATAGGTGTTCCAACTGGTCTAGAATCTTCCATCCCAACTTTCTTCAGTATCTCTTTTATGTATTTACAGTGAGTAATGTAGATACCATCCTTCATCTGATAAACTTGTAAGACAACAAAGAATTTGATCTCACCAAACACAGAAATCTCAAATTTCTTACTCATAGCTTCAAAGAATGCTTTGCATAGATCATCATACCCAGTGAACACTATGTCATCAACAAATATTTCTGCTAATAGTAGCTTGTTCAAGGTCCTTCTTTGATGTACAATCTACTATTATCATTAGTTATCTAAAATCCAATACTTATCAAGTAACCATGCAATCTTTCATACCAGGCTCTTGGAGCTTGCTTCAGTCCATACAATTCTTTGTGTAGTTTGCAAACCATATTCCTTTTGTTAGAATCTACAAAGCCTTCAGGTTTCTCATATAGACTTCCTCTTCTAGAATTCCATTCAAGAATTCAGATTTTACTTCCATTTGATATACCTTGAATCCTTTATGTGCAACATATGCCAAAAGAGTTCTGACTTCTTCAAGTCTTGCAACAGGAGCAAAAGTTTCTCAATAATCAATACCCTCTTCTTGAGCATATCCATTACATACTAATCTGGCTTTGTTTCTGGAAACTTCACCTTTCTCATTCATCTTGTTTCTGAAAACCCACTTAGTACCAATCACATTCTTGTCTTTTGGTCTAGGTACAAGAGTCTAAGTTTTGTTCTTTTCTATCTGCTCAATTTCTTCAATCATTGCTTCAATCCAGCTCTCATCATTCAATGCATCTTTAATAGTTCTAGGTTCAATTTCACTAAGTAGACATGTACCTTTTATTTTGTTCATTTTCATTACACCTTCTATCTGATCTCCAATTATTTGTTCAGGTGCATGATGCCTTCTAACATGTTTTGCAAGTACAGGATCCTTCCTCTTCGATTAAGGGATTGCTCCACTATGCTCACCATGATCAAATATTTTGTCATGTTCTTGTTGGAAAGATTGCTACAATGTAGACAATTGTTATTTTGTCATTGATGTCAAACCTTAATTGGTGAGACTACTACTGTATGTTTGAGTACCTTATCCATTGATTGATGAAGATTTGAAAAAGAATGGGATAACAAGAAGAACAAGGAAATGGTTGAGTTATGAGTATAAACCAGGGTACTTGATCATTTGGCACTTTGACAAAGTGATACGTTGTTTATCTAACATTGACAGTTCACTGGAAGGTCAATGTTGAGCAAAGAAAAGTCGATGTCGAGCAAAGAGAAAGGTGATGCCGAGAAAAGCAAAGATGATGTCGAGCGCCAGTGAAATGCCAAGGGAGATAGTGAAATGTTGAGCATCAGTATTTTGTTTATTGATGAGATTTGAGATATATGGCCGACATAATTGATTTTATTGGGATATGCATTATTAATTAAGATTGGTCCATATTCATTTAATGCATGGGAAACCGTTATTAGCGCATGGATTCAATGGTTAATTAATAGTTGTATTGGAGAAGTAAATTAAATGTAAAGATGCAAAGATCTATTGGATCTGACCTAACCTAAGATCTATGATCTTGATTAAGTGGAAAAAGATTTATTTGACCTAAATGAAGAGGTATAACATAACCTACTGTGGTTATTGTTAATGGATTAAAGGGAATGCAAAGAGTTTCATGGTTAATTGACTGATTGGTAAGACCTAAGTAGAGAAGGTTGAATAGAGAAGCAGAGAGAGATTGCTTGATGGATTTCCAAGCAGATCTGAAGTTTGAGATGAGAATGGAGGACACTCAGTGAATTAGCATTAGAGCTGAAACTGGATCTAGATTTGCAAAGTAAGTTGTATGAATCAGATCACACGTGCTGTTTACTTTCTAGCCATTGTAACAGTTAAAATCCTTTAACCAGGTTGACATAACAGTTAGTGTATAAATCCTTTGAACAAGGTGACATTCAGATTGGAATGTTCTAATTCCTCTAACAAGGCCACTCCTAACAGGGTAATTAAATCCTTTAACTAGGTCACATTTGACAGTGTGTTTTGTAACCTTTAATAGGGTTGGCTCCTCACAGGGCATCACTTCAGAAGAGTGAAATTTTGGTAGCATGTTACTAGTGGTTTTTCCCATATTGGGTTTCCACGTTAAATCATGGTGTCAAAATGTGTGAATGTTATTGTTGTGTTTTACTGTTGAGTTTCTACAAGCTTATTTCATTAGTACAGTAAACTGCACTCTTTTATTGTTTATTACTACCGAGCAGATTTGAGTTGTTGAAGTTGATTTAAAGTTTTATATGGGCACATATAGACTTGAGGATAACTGATTCATCCCCCTCTAATTTATTCTAAATTCATATTAACAATTGGTATCAGAGCTGTATTCTCTTGAAAATTTTGAAGGTACTTGGAGATAAAGATCAAGATGTATAAAAGGGATGAACCGAAGATCAACAAGGAAAAATTTCCTGCATGGCAAAGTTTGATGAAACTTCATTTGGCTGGTATTGGTGAGTCTGCTAAATGACATATTGAAACAAAATATGTAGCTCCTACTGGAACTCTGAATGTTGCAGAACTAAGAGAGAAGCATGAACATAATCAAGCAATGCTGGAACTTGCATCATCTCTGAACTATCATGAATTTGAGGACATCAAAGATTGTACAAGTGCAAAGAAGATGTGGGATATCCTTACAACTATCTATGGAGGTGATATGAATGTACTGGGAGCCAAATCTGAAAGCTTGAGAGGTAAGTTTGATGATTTAAAAATGCAAGGAGAAAATATAGTGCAATACTATGATAGGATAAAGGAAGTTGTAAATGCTATTAGAGGAGCTAAGGGAGTAATTGATGATGATAATACCATGAGCAAGGTACTAAGAACACTTCATCCTATTTATGCTATTAGAGTATTTTCAATTCAAGAACTGAGATGTACTCCTAATAACAACTTAACTCTAGAAATTCTAGTAGGCAGTGTGATAGCTAAATGTGGGCCTCTAATTTAGCAGTACCCTTCAACATGGTCATTGTTCTTCAGTTGCATATAGGAATGAATATTGATTCATTCACCCTACATGTCTGAAAGAGTCGACCTGTTGCCTTCTAGAAGGCAGGAGTATGAGCTTGCTCTCAGATCATTGCAAGCTCAGTGACTACACCAAAGACCTAAACGAAGGATTTAAAACTATATGATGAAATTAAAATGATGATTAATCTAAATGATTATGCAATTTTTTATTCATCCAAGCTACTTAAGATTCAGTTTTAGAAGCACTAAATAAAATGTGAGATATTCATTTTAACAACACCAAATCAAAGTGTGCTCTAAATTAG
>MU225326.1:3197479-3207709 GCA_018584345.1 Thuja plicata | reverse complement strand
ATAATTTTGTTAGAGGCTTTGTTTAGACATTTGTAAGCCTTTCTCTTGGTAGAATACCCTATAAAAATTCCTTCATCACTCTTGGAGTCAAGTTTTCCATTTCTATCATCTTTTAAGATATAACATTAACTGCCAAAATTTTTGCAATAACTCACATTGGGTGTGTATCCATACCATAGCTCATAAGGTGTCTTCTTGGTGTCTTTCTTCAGTTGTACTCTATTTAGTGTGTAAATAGTAGTACTAATAGCTTCCCTCTAGAAGATTTGGGTGATGCATTTCTCTATGATCAGTGTTCTTGCACAATCAACTATTGATCTGTTCCTTCTCTCAGCAATCCCATTTTGCTATGGTGTTCTTGGTGTAGAAACCTGTCTTTTTATACCATGCTCATTACAAAAGTTAGTGAATTCATCTGATGTAAAATCACCTCCTCTATCTAATTTCAAACATTTTAGATCCTTACCACTTTGTTTCTCTACCAAATCCTTATACCATTTAAACATCTTAAATGCTTCTGATTTATCTTTTAGAAACATAACTGTCATCATTCTAGAGTAATCATCAACAAAGAGAATAAAATATCTATCTCCATAATAACTCTTTGTCCTCATGGGTCCACATAAATTAGTATGGACTAATTCTAGAATTGAATCATATGTATGGGTTTTTCTTTTGAAACTAGACTTTACCATTTTACCTTTTTGATAGTTTTTACACATGATGTTGTCAGGCTTGGTAATTATCGGTAAGCCTCTGACATTTCTCTTTTTGCTAATTTTTATCATGTTGTTAAAGTTCACATGACACAATATTTTGTGCCACAACCATATGTCTTTGTTTGTAGCAATCAAACAAGTAGATTCAGTATCATTCAGATAGAATAAGTTACCTTTTATCTTCTCACCAGTACCAATCAAATTTCCAGATTTGTTGAGGATCTTTGCCTTCTTATTTTCAAATGCTACTTTGTGACCTAAATTATTCAACTAAGAAACACTCAATAGATTATAATTCAATCCATTTACCCAATAAACATTTTCACATTTTATCTGGTTATTCAACATTATTGTTCCTCTCCCTTCAACTGGACAAGGTGTGTCATTTTCCATTCTTACTAATCCAACCTTGTAGTATTCAAAAGTGTCAAAAAATTTCTTATCACCGGTCATATGATGAGTGCAGCCACTATCTATGATCCAAACATCATTTTTGCTAATTTTAGATATGAGAGCTATTTCTAAATACCTTTCTTCATCATCATCTAAATCATCCTTTACAACCACAAACACCATCTCGATGTCTTCATCAGATTCGATCTCAGTATCATCATCCTTGCATTTTTCTAGGTAGCTGACCTTCTTTTATTTTTCCTTATAGTCTCAGGTATCTCTTCTTTTTGATTGTCGGTAGCTTCTGTAATCACCTCTGTCAAACTTCTTCTCAAAAGATCTATCATTACTTCTATCATCCTTTCTTCTGTTAGTACATCTTGCAACAAAATGTCCAATCTCTTTGCAATTAAAACAAACAAGTGGTAATTTACCTTTGCCTCTCTGCATTCTTCTAGCCATAAGTACTTCTATTTCATCAAGATCATCTTCTTCACTTTCATTATCACTATCTTTTCTCATAGTGTTTTTGTGACTTGATTTACTTATTCTCATAGAAGTTTTAAATGCAGAATCTATGTTTGGTAAGACACTATTATCAAATTTATTCATCTCAAATGAAATCAGTCTTCCAATTAAACTGTCTAGAGTAACATTTCTATTTGCTACTGCTCTCATTTCTTGAATGGCAGATACTCTAATAGCATAAGTAGGCAGTAAGGTTCTTAGAATTTTACTTACCACTATATCTTCTTCTAGTACACCTCCAACTTCTCAAATAGCATTGACTACCTCTTTAATTCTTGTACTGTACTGAGTGATGTTTTCTCCTTCTTTCATTTTGAGATCATCAAAATTTCCTCTAAGGCTTTCTGCCTTGGCTCTCAAAACATTTTTGTCACCACCATGTACAAGCTTCAATTTGTCCCACATTTTCTTTGCAGTTTTGCATTCTTTGACATCTTCAAATTCAGCATCGGAGAGTGAGGAAGCAATCTCTATCATCATTCCATTATGTTCATGCTTCTCGCTCATTTGTTCAACTGTTGGTGCTCATGTGGGCAACACATATTCAGTTTCAAGGAATTGAGTAACATCATTACCAATACCTGATAAGTGGAGTCTTATCCTACTTTTCCATGAAGAAAAATTATCTTTGTTCAACTTGGACATCTCATATGTTCATCTTGTGATCTTTGACTTAGGTCTTGAAACCTTCTTTCTAAGCACACAAGCTCTGATACCAATTGTTAGTAATAACTGCGAGGGGGGGGGGTGAATCAATGGCCTAAAAATTTATCCTTAATCTAACCACCAATCAAATAAACCTTAGATTATTATGTCCCTACAAGATGCATGCCATGAAATACTTATAATGATTAACTATCTATTAGTTTTCCTTGTCTGTCTTAATTCTCCTTGATTACTGATAAGCAATATAACTATTTACCGAAATATAGTAAATATGCAGAGTATACCGATAAATTCATAAATGCATATGTGAAATGTAAAATAGTAAATTAATAAACCATACACACATAACACATGGATTTTAACATGGAAACCCTGTTAAGGGAAAAACCACTGGGACTGGTACCTTAAATTTTCACTCTTCTGAAGTGAGCCCTATTAAGAGCCAACCCTGTTAAAGGTTACAAACACACTATTAGGTGTGACCTTGTTAGAGGATTTTACATATATAGGTTGTCACTTAGTATCAGGAATCTAATGCTGCCATCCTTGAATCAACCTCTCTCTTAGACCCTCAATAGGCATCGGGCATATCCAATGCTACTTTCATGAATCAACCTTTTTGGCACTCCTTGGGATGTACCTTAATATATAGAAGACTGTTAAGTCCTGCTCTATTAGGAGACTTGATGCTTCAATGGTTAAACTGAAACAAAATGACCTGTTTCTAATGCAAATTGAATTTTAGAATTTCAGATCTATTTAAGTACATTACCTCTCTGATCAATGTATCAATTCAATTCTGTTGTGCTCCATACTTTCTGCTCTGTGATGCTATGCTTACTATTCATCGGTGTCTACAGAACTCCTTAGCTCTCCTTTAGCTTGATTGATCAGTACTGCATAAAGTTGTTCTTCATCAGTTTCTCTTCAACATCCTCTTTCTATTCACTCCCCTTAATCCCTTTTCATGTGATACATTAGTGAGTTAAAATTTTCTCTTATATAAACATAATATTCATTGATTCTTGATTCTTGATGTGAAAAACAATCTAGCCATTCAGATTTAAAGCATAACTCCTAATTTATCTTGTAGTTATCTTTATGCCAACTATACAAATATTTTTAAAATCAATCACTTAACTCTGGTTAAATAAAATAAAGAAAACAACCAGTTAAGTCTATCTTTAGCTCTTGCTAGCTAGATATTTTGTCATTTTTTGAAATCTCTATTCTGTCAGTCAACTCTTTAGTTAGTCGTCGGTTACAACTGCTAGTTCTGTCGGTGTGACTTCCAGTTAGCTTTGGGATCTCCATCTATTGGGAAACTCTATTTTCAGCTCATTGGGCATCACGTGGTTTGCTTGTTCAAGCAACACTATCTTTTTCTCATCGGGTATCACTGTGACTTTTCTTCTTTTCCTTTACCGATGGTGTGCACTCCGTCGGTGTTATCTGCCACTTAGTGAATACTTGAATTTTATGCATTGTTGAAAGCATAACCTTTGTTCTATTGATTCTCTGAAGTCTTTGGCATTATGTACATGACCATACAAATGAAATCAAGTTGACATCAATGACAATACAAACCATTAACTGATTTAATGCCTTGCATTATCTTTAACTTAACATTATCAAACACTCAATCAGTTACATGTCATCAGGCTAGGTACAATTTGAACTACTAAAAAGCTTCTGATTTTTCTTTGAGAAACATAACAGTCATCATTCTGGAATTATCATCAACAAATAGAATTAAGTACTTCTCACATGTGTAACTTTTTGTTCCAATTGGTCCACATAAGTCAGCATGTACCAATTCCAAGACTTCTTCTATATTGTAGTTCTTTCTCTTGAAGTTTGTTTTTTCCATCTTCCCAATTTGACATTATTTGCATATTGCTAGTTCAGATTTCTTTAGAATAGAAATACCTCTTACTCTTCTATTCTTACTTATGTTGATCAGGTTGTCAAATCTTACATGACACAACCTTTTATGCCATAACCAACTTTCTTCTACTTGTAAAATAAAACATGAACATTCATTGAGATCAAGATAAAATAGATTACCGTTTGTTTTCCTACCAGTTCCAACCAGGTTTCCTCTACCATCCAGGAGCTTGGCCTTTTCATTCATAAATTCTACCTTGAAACCAATGTTATTCATCTGTGCCACACTTATCAGATTATGCCTTAGCCCTTCAACCCAATAAGTATTATCACATTTGATTCTTTCTGTTAAAGCAATACAACCTTTATCTTTTACATAGTAGGGTTCATCATTCCCAAAACTAACACTCCCACCTTCATATTGTTCAAGATGTTCAAATTTGGTTTATCACCAGTCATGTGGTGAGAACAACCAGTGTCAATTACCCAGGTGTCATTCTTACTAATATGAGAGTATAGTGCAGTCTTTTCACTATCTTCACTATCCGACTCATCCTTAATAGCAATGTAAACCATTTCATCTTCATCTTCATCACTCTCTGGATGTTTAGCAATATAAAAATATTTCTTACCTTTGTCCTTATAGTTTTTTTAGTTTTTGTAATCTTTCTTACCCTTATACTTGTTGAAATTTCTCTCACCTTTGTCTTCCTTGTTCGGACACTTAGCAACAATGTGACCAACCTCATCACATGAAAACAAAATCAATGGTATTCTTCCTTTGTATTGTCCTTTTCCTTTTGTATCTCTCCTTGCAAGTAATTCTTCAATGATTTCCAGATCCTCATCATCAGAATCATCATAACTATCACTGTCAATCTATTTTCCCTTCATCTTTTCAAGGTTTAGTTTAGCTTTGAATGCTAGCTCAAGATTGCTAGGATTAGGAGAATAATTATCAAAGTTATCCAACTCAAAACCTGATAATCTTCCAATCAATCCATCTAGAGTTATTTCATTGATGCATCTCATCTCTTGAATAGATAAAATTCTAATTGCATAGATAGGAAGTAAAATTATAAATACCTTGCTGAATACTATTTTGTCTTCAATTGTTCCACCAACACCTCTAATTGCACTAACATTTTTCTTGATTCCTTCACTGTACTTTGTAATGTTTTCTCCTTATTTCATTTTCATCATATCAAACTGACCTCTGAGACTTTCTGCTTTGGCTTTCTTTACATTTTAATTTCCTCCATAGATATCATGTAGTTTGTTCCACATATCAAAGGCATTAGGGCAGTCCTTGACTTCATCAAATTCAGAGTAGCTAAGTGCAGAGGCTATATCAATCATCATTATGTTATGATACTTCATTTTCACCATCTTATCCACAAACATAGGTATCGGTGGTTCTACATACTTGTGATCCAGGAATTGCAAGCCAGTATCTCCAATAGTAGATAGATGTTTCCTCATTATATCTTGCCACACAACAAAGTTTTCCTTGTTGAGCTTAGGAATCTCCCTTCTATAAGACATCTCTGATATTTAGCTTAGGCCTTTAAACCTTCCCTGTAAGCACTTGCAGCTCTGATACCAATTGTTGAAATGAGTTGAGTAACTGAGAGGGGAGGGGTGAATCAGTTACTCCAAAAACAAATCCAAGTCCCTTAAATGTCTTAAACAAATTTAACATAGTTTCTCAGTTAACATAGATATTTCACTGTCACTCAGTTAACATAGAAAATCTTAAGATATTAACTATGATTATCTTTAGTAATTAATTGTAGAAAAATAAACCATAAAGAAAATGAAATGTAAATAAATAACACCAAGATTTAAAGTGGGAACCCAATATGGGAAAAACCACCAATAACAACTAGTCATTTTTTTTCACTCTTCTGAAATGAGCCCTGTTAAGAGCCAACCCTGTTAAAGGTTACAATAACACACTGTTAGGTGAGACCCTATTAGAGGATTTAATCACCCTATAAGGAGTGTCCTTATTAGAGGTCTTCAAACACTTCAATATAGAAATGTCACCTTGTGAGAGGATTTACAAAATACTATTAAGTCTACTCTGTTAAGAGTTTTTTATCACTGCTACAATTGTTAGAAAGTAACAATGGATTAACCTATTTTGATAAGAAACTATATTTGTTGATTTAGATCTTTGTTCTGGATTAAATAATTGATCCTTACTAATCAAATATTCTGTTGCAGCTCTTTGTATTCTGTCCTCATTCAAAATCCCATCTGATTTCACCTTCACTCTTCATATCACACTTCACATGCAATTCCATGCCACCACACTATTCAATCCAAAATTGACCTTATATATATATATATATATATAGGCCTTGTCAATTTTCCCTTAATATCCTTCCAAATAAATAATTAAACTCATGTCTATCGACTGCATATAGCTAATTATCCATAAAATATAAGCCACTGTTAGTCGGCTGACACTAACTATTTTGCTCGGTCAACACTAAAATCCTTCAACGCCCGACCAAAATTGTAATGCCCGAGTGAACTCGATTAGAACTAAAATCACTTTGGCTATCTTCAATGCCCTAGAGAGATCGACAGACACTGACTATGCTCGGATAGGATTCGACATTTGTGTAAAAATCACTATACTTGTGTAAACATCAATGAAAATACACAATTGAATAATTGTCATCAACAATCACATTGAGGATTCAATTATAATTTATTATTTATTTGTAATTAGGTCCATGGCTGGCCTAATTGAGATGAGTTGATTTATTGTATTTATAGATGCAATCATTATTTGTTTTGAAGTAGAAAAGAAGTGTGAGAATGTATAGAAAGATGGAAGACAAAGGTTTTTTCACTTCATTGGAACTGATTTGGCATAACAGATGTTATCAGCCAGTTCGTATGTTTAAACTAGAAGTCCTCTTTGATCTATGATCAGATTGTTATTTTAAGGTAGTGAGCCTTGTTGTAATTGTGTTTGAGCAGTGAGCTCCAGGAAGTGTGCCTAAATGAAAGTGAATTCCCCCTTTTTAAAACTTCTAACAGGGTACAATATTTATTACTTAGTGCATTCATCTTGTGGGTTCCATCCCCACGATGGTTTTTCCCCTAACATGGTTTCTACATCAAAAATCTTGGTATTATCTGTTGAGACCTCTCTTTCATATTTATCATTCTGATCCATGATTTAAAGTTTGTAAGTTGGTGAAATTTTATTAATATTGTGTCACAATTGATTCACCCAATCCTCCCCCTCCCAGTTGTGTGTGTTCTTCTTAAAGTCTAACATATTTATCATGGAAATGATAGAGTCAAAGAAGCTAAAATACAAAATCTAAGAGAAAAACTTGAAAGTCTAAAAGTGGGTGATGATGAGAAAATAGAAGAATATTTAATCAAGGTAGATGAAATGGTCAATGAAATATGTGGATTGGGATAATAAATTTAAGGTAAGGATTTTGTCAAGAAGGTGCTAAGTTATGTTGGGACTTCAATTTTTTGCAAAATTTGATGTACCATTTGACATGAAAGGGTTACTATAATGTACACACTTTGAAATTTTCTACCTTGAGATTTGATGATCACTATGATGAATGGTTTTGTGATCACCTTTATATATATAAGATGAACATATATGTGAAATTGCATGACCCTGAGATCCAAAGTTGATACAGTGAGCTTTGAGCTTTGAAGAGTCATTATTTCCCATATTGATGAATATGCATAAGAGGCCATTTTGGGAGCTTAATACCTTGGTACCCAAAGAAATTCTAGGAAAACCAATGGTTCCTCAAAATTTTCCTCATATTATTATTGCTCCTCACTATTTTTCACAGTCTTATGACTTCATTTGATAATCTCTCAATACACAATCCAAATACAAATTTTGGCATTTTGCTAGTAAAGATTGTCGACACCTACTTGAGTAGCCCTTTGCATAAATTCATATCTCTTTCCTGTGTGACCCCTACATCAAATTGATTTTTTCCTATAGTTATCTATACTACAATGAGCTCTTGTGCCAATTTTTTAGAACCACAACAAATCATTTGATATTTTTAATGAATGAAAATCGAATGATATTTATTCAGTTTGATACTTGCACAAAGGAAAAGTGTAAATCTGAGGTTCACTTCAGAATATCATATTTTCTAGTTTGACAAATGTGACATCTGGAAGATTCTTCCATACAATTATTTATATGAAAATGCACTCTGGTGTTGAATTATAGAGACTTAGAAGTCAGTTTGAGAAATTTTCAAAACCAAAAGAAAAAGAAACTTTAAAATGTTTTATCAATGCAAATCTTTAAAATCAGTTGATGGCTGGCTTTGGAAGATGATATCTCTCAGCCCTAGAATAATTTTTTAATTTTGATGGTTGAAATGCATTCTTTGGGTAAAATTCTATCAACATATTAAATCTTGAGACTTTATGATGAGATTTAAGCAATTTTCCAAACTGATTTCGAAAACAATAAATGCAGTTTGGTTCTGATGATGTCAAATTTCATTTTGATTTTGAGGGGACCTGGGTTTGAGAAGAATGGTTTATTTGATGTAAATGGAAAACCAAATATGTACAGAGTCACAGAAAAATGAATTTTATGCAGAATCACTTATATTGGGTCAAATTGAAAGATATCTCAAATAACCCATTATCAATAAAGATTCAATCACCACCCCAAATCTCTCTTTGATAAAATGGTCTTGAAGTCCCATAAAAGTTCTCATCGATGAAAATTGCATTAATAACACTTTATCGAGACACTTTGTTTCATAAAAAAAATATGAAAATGGAATGACTTATCTCATAAATGAAACAATAATAATCTAAAAGGGTGAAAGATGTTTTACCAAAATACAAATTTTTATTGAGGATGCTTTGTCAAAATCAAAGTATCAATGAAGCCTTTCCTCCTCTTCATCAAAAAACCCATCAATTAAAATAGCAGTTCGAATAGAAGAAAGTTATGTTGAATGATAGTGGAAAATTAATTTTAGTCAGTCATCTCAAAGCTCTAGAGAAATTAGTTTATCATCGAAAGTATTCTTTTGATAATATATTTGTGAAGTTCTCTGAAAGTATTTGGTGTTTCATCAGGGAAAAAAATGGGCTTCAAGCAAGACAAAAAAAAAAATTAGATGATGGTTATTTTTATCTATTTTCATCGAAAGTAGATCTATAATGAGTGAGGTGCAACTGCATATAGAAATCGACAGAACGAGAAGCTTGGCCTTTCCATTCATGAATTCTACCTTGAAACCAATGTTATTCAGTTATGCCACACTTTTCAGATTACGCCTTAGTTCTTCAACCCAATAAGCATTGTCACATTTGATTCCTTCTATTAAAGGAATACAACCTTTACCTTTTACATAGCAGGGTTCATCATTCCCAAAACTAACACTCCCACCATCATATTGTTCAAGATGTTCAAATATGGTTTTATGACCATCGTATTTGGAGACCAAAAAGAAATGTGGTCTCCAGATACACAATGATTGCATATACAACCATGTGTGTTATCCCCAGGTATGAGGAAGTTTTTAAAAATAACCTATGGACCCTCATCCCAATACCTAGTATGAGGTGCCTCCAAATAGATATGCACAAAATGGGGAGACAAGTGTAGAAACTGATGAACTATCAGATTCAACTCCAAGATCCAGCTGCATGCAATAAACTTGTCACAAAGATTTGAGCAACCAAATGGAAAAAGCAGAACTCAGAAGATACTCAAAATGTGAGAGCAAAAATATCATCTGAATTAATGAAAAAGTACAAAGCTCAACCTTATAAAAGGTGAGATAGAAACCCTAAAGTAGAAAACTAGGCTGCACATTATTAATTAAGAATTAATTAATAATGCACCTAAGAGACACTTAAGCAACTAGAGTAAAATAAAATAATACTCTAACACCCCCCCTTAAGCTGAACGTAGGGAGAAAGCTGACCTAGAAAGACTATGAAAGCAAGAAATGGGTCCCGGAAACAAGGCCTGATCAGGTACCCAGTACAAGGA
>MU225326.1:3161584-3195024 GCA_018584345.1 Thuja plicata | reverse complement strand
GGCGCGGTGGCTGCGTGCCCATTTTTAATTAAAAAAGTGGTTTTTTAATTTTTTTTTTGAGTTTTTTTTTAATTTTTGAGCCCGTACGGCCCTAGGAGGCCAAATTTTTTTTTGCCTGTGGTCATAGAGGCCAAAATAGTCAAAATTTATATGTTTTTCGACTCTCTCGGACCTTCTGAACGCAATGGCAGAGTCCATTTTGGCTCAAATGGCTCTAAAAAATTACAACCCTCCAGATCCAATATAGAAAACACCAGAAAACCCCAGAAAGAGAGGGCTTGATCCACAGCTCCAAAAAAACTTGAACAAGCTGTAGCAGCAAGGCTCTGATACCATGTAGAAACTGATGAACTATCAGATTCAACTCCAAGATCCAGCTGCATGCAATAAACCTGTCACGAAGATTCGAGCAACCAAATGGAAAAAGCAGAACTCAGAAGTTACTCAAAATGTGAGAGCAAAAATATCATCTGAATTAATGAAAAAGTACAAAGCTCAACCTTATAAAAGGTGAGATAGAAACCCTAAAGGAGAAAACTAGGCTGCACATTATTAATTAAGAATTAATTAATAATGCACCTAAGAGACGCTTAAGCAACTAGAGTAAAAGGAAATAATACTCTAACAATAAGGAATCAAAGTGTTTACTGAATTCATGCAAGGAAAAATATATAAGATTGGATTCCACCAGTAAGTGCTCATCAAGAAGCTAAAAATACTGTGCACGATATGTTTGACCCAAACACATATAAAAAATGACAGCCTTTGCTAATATCCCTATGCTTGTGAGTTTCAGAATAACCTAAAAGAATTCATCGAGGCATTAGAAATGTTGTATTGTATGTTGGATATGACTGTAGAATGTGAAGTTATAGGCACTCCAACCTTTTTGATTAATTCTCTCAAACTATTGTTAGCATCTATGAGGGATATGGGAAGACCAGGATGATTGTAATCGCAAGCCTATGGGGGGTATTTACCAAAAAATTAATCACTTGAATCTTATTGTAGAGGGAAAGAGTTTTTCTCCATATAAATCAAAGATCTTATTATAAATCAATTGTTATTGTAAATATATTTTAGTTCATAGAAGGTAGTTGATTAGTTTGTTAGAGATGATTAGTTAATTGAACAGTCATACTATTGTTTTAGTCAAAAGTTGTAACTATTCAAATTTTCCCTTATGTTTATAAAAGGGGAACTGATGAATGAGATTTGGGGAGGGAGTAGATATTATAAGTTATATTTTAGGAGATTCATATCCAATATGACATGATGTAATTATCAAACATTATTAAATAAAAGGATACTTTTGGTGCTATTTTTAATTATTTGTGTTGTGGATAATTTATGTAATCGATCAGTTCCTGTATGATTTCTGCTTCAATAAAATAGAAGATGTCTTAAGTATTTGTGCAAGGATATTATTTATATGCACTTCAATTCGATTATCAAAATTTGCATGAGAAGTGGTTGTCCATACATATTTTGTCTAGTCGGTCCTTTCAAGAAAAGGTTAAAAAACACAATTAGACTAATTGAGGTGTCATCTAATAGTTGAAGGCATTGAAGGTCAAATTGGTTGATAGGGTCATCTAAGTGGTGGTCTTAAAAATTGTCTCGTGGAAGTTATACATGAAGGTCGAGGAGGAGAGTGACTCTACAACCCAATAGGAAGAAGGCACTGGTCATCCATTAAAATAGACAAATTCAAAATCAAAATTTGAAAGATTATATTGTAGGAAGAAATAAGTTAAAAATCAGAGAGCTTGAAATAGGAAGTCAGAAGTATTAGAGAAATAAATAAATAGAAGAAATACGTTAAATTTAAAGGTCTAACAGTAGGAGAACAATATCAAATTAGGAGTAGAAGATTAAAAGATTAAATAGAAGTAGATGAAAGAAATCATTTAGGAAGAAGTTAGAAGCAATTAAGCAATTCAACAAATCAGATTGTTTGGAGATACATGCCACTTTGAAATAAGTGATAGGAATAAGAACTAGAAGAACACATCTGCTATAAAAAATCTTCAACTTGGAGAGCAGTTGAAGTGTAGGCTTACCCACCTTGGTTCTGCAAAGCCTAAAGTATAGGAGTTCAATTCTCTAAAGGATAAAACTTGTTAGTTGGTCAAATCATTTGGAGGGCTTGATAACAAAGCTTGGAATCCTTTGTAATCTTTCCAATATGTTAATTTGGGAACCAACAAGGTCTTTTCCAGAAAAGTTTGATTCAAAGATATTAGTAATAGAAGAATAAAAATATATTAACAAGTATGTTATGGATGATATTCATGGTGCACTTATTGTATATGAGATGAGAAATTTTGGTAAAGAAGAATCTTCAAGCAAAGAAGCAACATTCAAAGTTGAAAAGAAGTCTAAAGCAACATCATCATAATTTGAAGATCTTGAAGTTCTAGAAGCTCATCTTTCAAGAAGGTTAAGAAAGGGCTCGAGTTAATATAAAGGTTACAAACTTCCCTTTAAATGCTTTAGTTATGGAAAAATAGGACACTTTGCTTCAAAATGTCCTTTTGGTGAGTCAAATGAAGATAATGACAATAGAGAAAACCAAGGTAAAAAGAAATTTAATACAAGGAAGTTTACATTTAAAAAGAAAAAAAAATGATTGTTGATATTTATGATAGTGACTCTAATAGTTCTGTTTGTGAGGAAGGTGAAGTTTTATTTATGGATGTCCAAACCACTAATGAAAG
Source organism: Thuja plicata (assembly GCA_018584345.1). Lineage (NCBI taxonomy): Eukaryota > Viridiplantae > Streptophyta > Pinopsida > Cupressales > Cupressaceae > Thuja > Thuja plicata. Next base: position 3,192,304 of record MU225326.1, on the reverse strand, counting down.
TTAAGATTTTGTTAGTGAAATGGGAAGTGACATAGAATTGGTTGAATTTGACCATGAATGTTAATTATTGTGTTCTCTTAAGAAGATTAGAAGGTTGAAAAGAGACTTGTGTATCCAAGAAGAAGAAGCCTTGAAAGGAAAATAAATTTTAATAACTAAAACCAAAACATTGGAACAACTAGTTGTTGATTTAAAAATATAGCTTGAAGAACAAAAGAGAATTCTAGAGGAAAAAAGTTTGATTTGATTTGAAAAGATGAAGAATATCAAAGACTAGAGGGTGAAGTTGTAAAGTATAGGAAGAAACTTGAAAAATATGAAAGCACCATTGGAAGACATGTTGAGAAAAAAAAGAAGATCCAAAGATGTGACTAGTTTGGGATTTGAGGTTGGACAAATTTTTGGTAGTAAAGATAATAAATTATTGTATGACATATTCAGATCTAAAAATAAAAGTGCAGCAGTTGAGGAAAAAGGTAAAATTATTAATTTTTCTTATTGTACTTCAATATATAATCATACCTTTTTATCCAAAGGTGCAGATCCAAATATATTTACAACATGTCAAAATCATATCGTAAGAGGCTCTTTACATGCTGGTAAACAATTCTCAATCCAGTTTAATTCTTATTTTGCTAGATATTGTTTCTTTTGTCATCAATTTGGACATAGGACGAGTGTTTGCAAAGTTGCTTTGATGAGACATTCTAGATTTAATCCTATATATCCTTTTCATAGAATGAATTCTATAAAGTTTTTTGAAGTGAAATAATGTTGTTTATTCTAAGAAATATTGCAGATTTATGAAGCAGCAAAGTAATGAGTCCATTATTGATCATAAAAATAATAAAGGATCAGAGAAATTAGAGGTTAAGGAAGTGAAAGTATGGAGAAAAAAAGTAGGTAAGAATCTTGGTAAGTCTATGTTTGTTCATATTTCTCTACATTATGAAAAGAAAGACCTATAGATCATAGATAGTGGTTGTTCTAACCACATGACGTGAGATAGGAGGAAGTTCATGAAGTTGGTAAGTTATGAAGGTGGTTGTATGATCTTTGGGGATGACTATTCAAGACAAATAAAAGGTTTAGGTTATTTAATGCTAAGTGATAACATGCTTATTCCTAATGTATATTTTGTGGAAGGGATAAAATATTATCTCTTAAGCGTAAGCCAAATTTGTGATAATGGTTATGAAATTTTATTTGATGATCATGGGTGTCAGATAAAACTGAAATTAGGAAAGTTGGTGACTGAAGGTAAAATATCAAAAGAAAATGTTTATAAACTGAGAGACATCACAAATACTAATGGTGATGATATGATTTTTCTTAAGAGTCATGTTGGTGAAGGTTGGTTATGGCACAAGAGGCTTGGACACTTAAATTTTGACAATTTGGTGAAGGTAAGTAAGCATCACAATGTAAGAGGTATGCCACTCATAGGCAAGCTTGAAAACAATATTTGTGAAGATTGTCAACATGGTAAAAAATATAAAATCAGTTTTTCTTCAAAGGGACATTCATCTACTAAACCCTTACAACTTGTACATATTGATTTATGTGGTCCTACAAGGACAATGCTAATTAATGGAGATAAGTACTTTATGTTGTTTGTAGATGATTACACTAGGATGACTTGGGTAACCTTTTTGAAATAAATATTGGAGAAAGAATCAGATATGAAGGTTAAAGGCCTATGGTCTGATAAAGGTGGTGAGCACACTTTAGATTAGTTTATGAAATATTGTGAGAATCATGGTATCAAAAGGCAGTATGTTGCTGCAGGAACCCCTCAATGGAATGGGGTTATAGAGAGAGAACAAAACTGTGAAAGAAATGGCAAGAGTTATGTTGGACGAAGAAATTTTTTTGGATAGATATTGGAAGAAGATTGTCATACAATTGTTGTAGATGCTTAAAATTGTCCCTTTCCATTATAGTTATTTTTAATTAATTAATTATATTTGTTATATTCTTTCACCTATTTAATTAAATTTATTTAATTAAATCTAGTTCATCTTCTGGGGTATTTAAATTTAATTTAAATACCTTTCCCATAAATTTATTAAATTTTATTTAATACCTTTCCTTCATTGAATTCTCCTTTTAAATAATTATTTATTTATTTATTCCCTCCACATTCAAATATTCTACTAAGATATGATTAGTCTAAATATAATTTGGATTAATCCTAAATCTAGACCTATATCCTACCCTAGCCACATTACTCTCAACAAATAGGCCTATTCACTAAATAACTAAGGCTCATTAGGCTAATTTTTGGATTCCTACACCCATTAGTGCTAATTATTTGTTCACACATGTGAGCAAATTTCCAAAAATCACATTTTCAAAGATTTCAAAAAATTCCTAAACAAGGTTTCTTACAACCTTGATGATAACTTATTACACTTTCTAAAAATGTCTCATTGGACCAAGTCTATGACATCTCTTACAAGATTTATTACATGTGTATTTGAAGTACACATTGACCCATCATATCTCAAGTTGCTCACACGTATGAGAAATATTGGACTCTTGCATGGATTATGGGTCCTTCATATGGCACCTATGTGGATGCCACATGGGATCCACCTCACCCAAGTCCTCCAAAATCCTATAAATAGGAGCCTTTCCAAGATTAAATCACCAATCATTTTGTATATTAGATTTATCATGTTATTTTGTGCTTAGAGCTGTTTGCATTGATTTAGAACTTTTGACTAACATGTTTGGTAGTTGTTTAAATTTAAATGGTAGTTGCATTTTATTTATAGTTATTCATTTTGCATTCAATGCTAAGATCTTGCATTAGTTTCATTCCTACTCCTAATATTTGGATTGAATTCTTGTGGCTATTTCTTCATAACTAATTCTTGAGTTCATTCAATATCATCTCATTTAGCTTTGCATTTAGCATCATTTAATCAATAGTGAGATTTATATTTTGTGTTGGGAGAGAGCACCCATATTCCTCTCTAAGAGAAAATCAACAATTCTCGGGTGCACTTGTTTGGCTCATCAGATGTTATTTTGGAAGCTAGTGTGTACTTACAAGCTTTATGAATGTGTAGATTAAAGATTTATAACTAACATTTGCATGTCTTAGCTTGTTCCACACAGGTAGGTTTTCATCATAAACCAATCAAAAATAAATTCACCACCTCATTATCTTCACATGATCATCATTCCTTCCACTTTGATTCTTGGAGAAAAAAACATTCATCTTTGGACTACAATCAAATCAAATCAAATCTTTTATTCCTTCATCCTTCTTAGGTTGAAATATTTTAATCAAAAGTGTTACAAAAAATCACTTCTACCAAACACATTTAATAAAATTATTGCTTGTAGAAAATTAGTTCATCTCAAACAATTAATTCTATTAATCTTATCCTATTTTTTTTGGGATCATAAGTATATCTCCAAGTAGAATAAGATATTATGAAATTCAATCCCTTGTGTCTGTATCATCATAAGGTCTTGTCTCACCTAGGTTTTTATCCCAAAGCCTTTAAATCCAATCCAATTCAAATCAATCAATCTCAATCAAATCAAATCAAATCAAATTCAATCAACTCAATCCAATATTATCAATCCAAATCCAATAAAAACAAAATCAAGTCCATATCTTATCTCCTAAGTTCATCTTTTCATGACCATCAAATCTTTAAAAACTTCATCCTACATACTTTATCTTTCATCTTTCATCTTTCTTCTTTTGGAGGTAACCATTTTATGGTAGTTACTCGATCCCAAGATAAAAATATGAGGTGCACACAACCATACAATAACCATGATAATGAGAATCCTTTTTCTCATCCATTCTTGCAAGGCCATACAAAACACGTTGAAGACATCACCAATGGTCCTGAAGAAAATTTATTGGTGCATCAAGATGAAAGGTATACTTAGGTGAATGATTTCCTTAGTGATCCATACAATCTAGAGATGGTTGAGAAGGTTATTAACTAAAACATTAGATATATTTTCCCGAACCTTATCCATAATGGTGTCACAGTACCCGCCAATTTTGATGAATCTCTCCTTGTTAGCAATAACATCAAGGCTATAGCCACTGCAAACATGGACACAACCTCATCCTCTAACAAAACATCATTGCAAGATCAAGGAAAGGCCACTTCTAGTAGGACTTCTACATAAATACCCATATAAACTTCACAACCACTATTTTAATTGACAAATAAACAACTCATACCATGAAAAAAACATCTCATGACGCAGGTGCTAGTTTTTTTAATATAGGGAAAACATCTATCCCTTTGGTTTCATCATCACAAATTATATTTCATTCATCTACCACAAAGACATCCACTCAACAAACATCTCAAGCTTGTCATTATATACCTCCTCATATAGCTGGCATGACATTGATAGGATTTTCAGCCTCACAATTTGGAGGTGGGCAATCTTTTGGGCCACATATCACTCATAATAATGTTCTTGATTTATCCCAACAAGTTAATGAGCTTAAGAACCTTTTGCATAGTATGAAAAATGGGGGTAAGAAATAATTATCCTTTTATGAGATATGTCCTTACCCATTTGACAAGTTGATAACCATGCAACCATTTCCTCCAAACTTTGAGATCCCTAAATTTTAGAAATACAAGGGGAGACATGCCTAGTCCAACATCTCAAAGAATTTTATATTGCATGCCAAGGTTTCTCCTACAATGAGAATTACCAAAAGAGACTCTTCACTAGGAGTCTTGGTGGTCCTGCTCTAGAGTGGTTCATGGCCCTCCCTCATGGATCCATATTTACCTTCTTTGACCTCATAGAGAATTGTTTTGCACAATATTCCTACAACATCAAACATCAAGCATCATTGAGAAATTTTTGTAATACTAAGAAAAGGGGTGGAGAAACCTTTGCCAACTTTCTATAAAGATGGAGACACATTACAAATTGTATGTGTTGGAAAATACTCGATAATCACTTGATTAATATCTTCACTAGAAAATTGGTGTCTGAAATGTCATTCCAAATTAAAATGGCTTCGCCTGACACTTTCGAGTCTCAGGTTAAGAAAGGAAAAAACATTGAAGATGGAATTTTTCAAAAAGGTGCCATTAAACATTATACCCCTTCTTCTAACAATGAAAAACCTAAATTTGGAGAAAAAATAAAAGGGGTCGTCAATGATGAGGTGAAAGATACCAAGCATGTCCAAAATATCTAGGCATATAATCAAGGAAATCAGAATAATTGCAATAATCATAACAACAACAACAATAATAACCAAAAAAATTAATTACAATATCAACAATATCAACAACAACCCCATAATTAGTCCTATCTTTTTCCTTGAAATAACAACAACAACAACAACAACAATAATAATAATAACAACAACAATAATGTTGGTTCAAGGAAGCACTGACAATTCACTTCTCTCGTAGAGTTTCTTGATGTGGTCTTTTGACAATTATTGGATCAAGGGATGATGGTATATCCTAATACTCAACCATTTGACGAAAATAAACCCAAGACAAATTATTATAAAGGTAATTAATATTATGAATACCATTACATCAAAGGGCACGATACCAAGAAATTCATGAAAATAAGACATTTTTCCAAGACCTTATAGATGATGGAAAACTTGAGGTTGAAGGACAAACTCCATCATCATCAAATGTGAAACTAAAATTCTATCATGACCCCTTTCCTAAACACAATTAGAACAATGCATCTAATGTCATTCTATATGATTATTCCACAAACACCATAATAGGAAAAGATAAAACATGTGGAAGTTTAGAGGAGAATGATATATTTGGCTTTGATGCACTCTACAGATGTATTGAAGAATCTGAAAAGCATGTAAACACTCTGACACTCAAAGGTGCAAATTGCAATGCTACCACTTGAAGAGAAAGATTCATTATTTAGGCTGCTAATAATCCTTCAACCTCTACAAATCCACCATCTGCACCATGTACAACCACTTGGCATGCTTCACGCTATGATTTTTTTGGCCCAATTAGGAAAGACACCTACATAGAAATCTATCCTCAATCTTCTTCACACATCTCCCATTCCTAAAGAATTCCTTGAAAATGACCTTCATGAGTCACATGTTTTTGAAAAAATCAACGCTTCCCACTTCTAAGATATGATTGGGAATATAGCCACACAAGAGCATTTAGCTTTTACTGACAAAGATTTACGTGGCCTAGATCTCTATCATAACAAATCACTCCATATTGAAGCTAAAGTTCACTCCACTAAGATAAAATGAGTCCTTATAGATTTTGGATCTGATCTTAATGTATTAAAAATGATCCAAAACATTGGTCTTTCTAAAGACCTTATTGATGCAAATAAAAGAATCACAATAAAGGCCTATGATGATAGAGAAAGGGAGAGTAAATTTTTAATAATACTCCCTCTGCAAGTGGGCCTGACTCTAATTGAGATAGTTTGTCATGTGCTTGACCTTGATCTTCCATACAACATATTTTTGGGATGACCATGGATACATGCTATCAAAGGTGTATCTTCTACATATCATCAATGTTTAAAGTTCCCACATCATGGGAGAGAGGTAACTATTCTTGGAGATCCAGAACCCTTCTAATATTACAAAAGATTGGAGGGAAAACAATCAAATTGTTATCCTTTGAATGAATTTAATTGACCTATTGAAAAGGATAATCCTACCTTTCCTGTAATTCAACAATATTCCTCTAAAAATACTGAAGAGACATCATAAATCCCCTCAGATGAATCTAAAGGAAAGGAGAAAGCCATCAAAGCAAAGATTCTGGAGTTAGAGAAGAAAACAATGTTCACAGATCAAGGCATGTGGGAATATAAGTTTGAAAGTGCTATGTGCATTGGAAAACTCCCCTTGTCTCCAAAGTCCTATGGAAAACCTTCACAATTAGTTCCCTTGGGAGAAAAGGACATCATGAAATGCAAAAACACTACTTTTGAACATTGGGGATCTTTATCAGATGAGCACATGGAATCTAATGTCCTAGATTGGATTTACAAGGAAGAAGAAGAGAAACCAGTAAAATTCCCTAAGGACAAGTATGTAAAATCCAATCCCATTATTGAAAGCATGGGATATCATGGTACTGGTCTTGGAGAAAATGAAATATGAAGAAGGAACCTCATTGAAGAAAAATATTATCCACGTGCCAAAGGATTGGGCTCCTTAGAGACTAAGACAAACTTCACTAAGGAATATTTCTTAGTTGAATCTGATTCAGACACTGAAGAAGAATTATTTGAAATACCTTTCCAATACATTGAAGATGACCTTGATGACTATACCCATATCCTTACCATCACACAAGCCAACCTTTCATCCCCTATCCTTCCCCTCAAAAACCCTAAGCTAATTGATTGGGATCAGCAAGATTCACTACCATCCTTGGACATATGCAATTCAATTGAGTCAGTCTTGGACCTCTTTGGACTTAAGAATCTCCAAGACTACAAACATAAAATTCACTATAATGAGAAATCCTACTTTGGTAGCCAGGTCAACACTCTTAGTCTCAAAACTGAAAAGAAAATAAAAATAGAAAAGATAATAAAACATCTCCTGGTGAAAACCTCTCAGAGGAAACCTCGAATGAAGAAAAAGATAAAATAAAGGACATGTCCTCTAATGAAAACCTCTCTGAGGTGCTAGAGGAGAAATAATTTGACTCACTATTTATATCTGTAGCCAGCAAAATCCCCCATCTTGATAGAAGATACAATAACAGTCAATCTCGGTACAAAAGAAAATCCAAAATTTAAATTTATTGAATTATCACTCAATGATGAAGAAAGAAAGGATATGGCTGAGTTCCTCAAGAAACAAATAACCAATTTTTCTTGGACCTACAAAGATATGCCTAGACTATACAAAGATTTAGTTGTACACCATCTTGCACTTGATCCAAAAGCTAAACCTGTTAAGAAGAAGTTACGCAAGATGCATCCAAAAGTTGCTTTATTAGTCAAATTTGAACTCCAAAAAATGCTTGATGTAGAGATCATCAGGCCCATTGATTATCCCAAATGGGTATCTAATATTGTACAAGTAGGTAAAACTACTGGAGGCATCTGCATTTATACATACCTTAGAGACTTGAACTTAGCATTTCCTAAGGATGATTTTCCGCCACCAAATATTGATATCATAGTGGATTTGACTCTTGGACATGAGATGTTGTCCCTCATGAATGGATTATCTAGGTATAATCAGATCAAAATAACATTGGAAGATCAACATATGACCGTGTTCACAACTCCTCGGGGTACATTTTTTTACTAGGTCATGCCTTTTGGCCTAAAAAATGCAGGTGCAACCTATCGATGAGCAATGACCACAATATTTCATGACCATAATGCATGTTATTATTGAAGATTATGTGGGTCACCTCCTAGGAAAATCTAAGACACGCAAATCACATATTTCCATCCTCACATAAGTCTTTGAAAGATTGAAGAAATACAAGCTTCGACTCAATCCTAAGAAATGTGTCTTTGGTGTTCAATCCATAAAATTGTTAGGCTATATTGTGTCATGCATAGGCATAGATGTAGATCCAAATAAACTAAAATCCATCTTAGAAATGCTACCCCCAGGACGTTAAAACAACTGCGTATTCTACAAGGCAGAATTCAGTTCATCAGGAGATTCATGTCATAGCTAGTTGATAAAGCACATCTCTTTTCTCTCCTCCTATGCAAAAATTTCAATTTTCAATGGCATTTCCTATGTCAAAAAGCATTTGAACGATAGAAAGGGTATCTAGCTAATCCTCCAGTGTTGTTTTTGCCTGTCCTAGGCTGATCCCTAATTTTGTATGTATCATCTACCAAAGTTGCACTAGGTTCTCTTTTGGCACAGTTAGATGACAATGAAAAATAGCAAAAAATGTATTATCGCAATAGAAATCTAGTGGGATATGAGCTAAATTACTCACCTATTTAAAAATCTTGTTTGGCCATTGACTTCTTTACACAAATCTACGTCACTATATGCTTAATCATAAGATACAACTTGTTGCAAAGAGTGATCCACTAAAATATTTTTTGTCTAAAGCTTCTCTTACTAGATGCACTACTAAATGGGTTATGATTATCAGTGAATTTTAAATTGTCTATGTGGACCGAAAAGATATTAAGGGACAAGTAATTGGAGATCAATTAGAAGATGCTCATGTTCAAGGGAATCATCCTATCATTATAGATTTTCCAAATGAATCCATTGTAACTGTCACCCCTAGCATACAATGGAAAATTTATTTTGATGGATCTTTTACAAAGAAAGGATCAAAGGCAAGTGTTTTATTTATCACACCTCAAGGGGATCTCATCCCTAAATCCTATAAATTGAAATTTTTATGTGCAAATAATATTTCAACATACGAAGCCTTGGTGATAGGACTTGATCAAGTTGTTCAATTGGAAAAATTCAACCTACTTTCCCTTGGCGACTTTCAGTTGGTTATCAAGAAATTTAATGATGAATACCAAATGAAGGATAAAAAAATACTCCCCTATCGCCGAATAGTTGCAGAACTAAAACAAAATTTCATAGAGATTTTATTCCAATAGACTCCAAGAATAAATAATAAAGCAGCTGACACCATGTCTACCATTAGATCTTTGATATCTATGCCTCAAGATAGCTTGCAATGTGAATTTATTTTTGAGAATATTATGGTCCCTACTGTAACCACCTAGATTTGGTCTGCTCTGACCATAGACCTTTTTTCCCTAAGTGTGATCATACCCCCAATTATATTCATACAACTCTTCAATCGGCTGGCATAATTCATTTGAATCAAATTTAATCTCCTAAGTGATCTAATCACTAAATTTTATTAATCACCTAAGCCAATCAAATAAAATCATTTAATTCAAATCATTTCAAATCAATACATGGCTAAGCTAATTAATTTAAAAGGAATTAAATAAATCCCTATTATATCAAACCACTTGCAAAAAATAAACCTATCTTCTAGCCTCAATTAATCTAATTAATTGGCTATAGTCCTAATTAATTATCTAAAGCAATCAAATGCTTAAATAATTAATATTCCTATTTTTGAATGAATATTTTTAAATTAATTCATTTCATTAATATTCCCCTAAACCCCTAACCTAACCTACCTCAACCACCTTGACCCTGGGTTCAAACCCATCCCAACCTATTCACCCCATGCTAAATCTAATCCTAATCCTAATCCCACTCTAACCCACCTCCTAATGATGTCACATTCCTAAAAATGTGATTAGGAACTCAACCCACTTGAGAAAGTCAACTTTCTCAAGCTTGACTCTAAACCCTCTCCATGCCTCTTAAGTGCTTGCATTTAATGCATATGACCTCTCCATGCCTCTTAAATGCTTGTGTTTAATGCATTGTCTTCAAGCCCATGCTTCTTCAATGCCTTTGGCATTTATTCCTCTTACACCTTATTAATGAGTTTTGCAACTCCATTAATGACCCTTGTCCCCCCTCTCTCTCCTCATTTCTTCTATAAATAGAAGGAGTTTTTGAGCACAAATAAGCCCATAATTTTAGAGTAAAATGTATTGTTATGTTGTTTAGATCATTTTGGAACTCATATTGCTTCTTAGATCTAATACTAGGCATTATTTTTCACACTCTTCCTAGTTAGAAAGTAATAGATCAATTTTAGTAGATTTCCATGCTTTACTAACCCTATTTTCACTAACATAATGATCTATTGAAGTGTGGTGTCCTAGGTAACAGGTGCACTATTTCACACACACATTGATGGCACCCACCGTGGGGCTCAATTCTGGATTTGGCCTCATTTTAACTCCATTTTCACCCATTTTTCTTCCTATTTTTCAGGTCCAAAGTCATTTCTGGTAGTAGAAGCTCGCATCCAGGATACGCCCTCACACCACAAAATCAAGGCTCGCATCCAAGATTTATTGGGTCATTTTCAATTAGGCTCGCACCTCATAGTAGAGGATCATATCTGGTGAACTGCATCATATTTTGTATTTCTAGGATCACATCTGGTTAAGATTTTTGCGTACTTCATTGCCTAACCTCTAACATTTTAACTAGTTTGGTTTTTGATCTTTTGGACAACTTAATTAGTGTTTGCAGGTTATCATCAGGGCTAAAAAAGTGGGGAAAAAGAATACTAACATTTTGTTTTCTAGATTACCCTCCCCTTATCTTGACCTCTATTTTTGTTCTATCTTTCAAACTAAAACACACTTTCTTCTCATTTATTAAATTGATTAGAGAAGTATGCTCTTTTCCTTTAGAGGAAAATCATAAAATCAAACATCAATTTAGAATTTGAAAGGAATTTGGGGATAAATGGACCAACAAACTCACACTTTAATTCATTTTGGAAATCAGTAAATGAACAACACAAGTCACCTAAATTTTGTGGGATAAATGAACTTCATTGTCTAAATTTGGGATCTGAAATTGAACAAGCAAATCACTTAACATTGCGGATAATTGAACAACACAAAATTTTCTTTCATGCATTCTATTTTCCATTAAACTTAGGAAAATTTAAATCAGGCTCAACATAGCTTGAGGGAACGAACTTTGATTTATGTGTTTTGGGAGAAAATGACATGGATTAGGAGAGCATGCTCTTCTTTTTTTGAAGAATTAGAAATCTAGACATCCTATGCTCGCCAATCCTTTGTATACTTATTTAACAGTAGAGGGCCTATCGGTTGAGGAAAAAATCTCCCAGGAATGACCCCAGTGAGGACAGGTTTTATGCCAATCCTTTGAACTCACTATAAATAATTGCTTCCTCATAGGCCAAAGCCTTGGAAGACGGAGTCAGTTTTGTTCTTGAAATTTTGACATCATTCCTTGAACATGCTTGGGTATGTGTAGAGAAGAGCCACTTGAATCTTTCTTGTGAGACTACACATATTTAAGTACTCATAGGGCTATACGCCTCAATTTTTCTTTGTACAATTCTATGGGAGATGGTTTTGAATGGATTGCCTCATCATAAACAATGAACTTAATAGACAAAATACCCGATTCATCCCCGAAAGGGTGATAATCCTTGTGCAAGGAAAAAATTAATTGCCCCAAGATACTTGTCATATCGTGCCCTCACTTGCATTTGGAGTCGGCTAATACAACATCATGACTAGAGCTATTGCGTGCTTGGTGATGACTATATTCTGATTAGCATTTGAGTGTGTACCTAAGTCAACAAGAAAGGATTTTCATCCTCCACCTAGAAAATAGGGCATAAGAATGTGTTTGTTCCCCTAATAATGCAAATATGCTTGACGTGTTTAAAATTTCACTAACAGGATTAACACCTTCAAAACAAGCAATAAAAGTCAATCCTTGATCTACATGTTTTTTTAACTCACCAACAAGTCTCCAAACATGATTTTCAGATCAAACAAACTTCATGAACTTCCAAAATGAATTTTTCAAATGGAAAAAATCTAACAGAAACATCACAAACTTGCATCCCAGATTTCCTGGTTCGTATCCTGGATTTTTGGGCTCGTATCTAGTATCTTGGCTCGTATCCCAAATTTCCTGGCTCATATCTAGTATCTTGGCTCGCATCTAGTGTACTTCATCATATCTGGTCAGTACATCATTGTATCTAGGGTTCAATATTTCATCCTTGGCCATCAGAAGCTCACATACTGTATTTCCTTTCTCATATCTAGGAGCTCACATCTAGGATAGTGGGCACTTGCATATTTATTTCTCAGAAGAATTTAGTAATTTTGGTTACCCTTTTGGCTCTTCAGTCTGGTCCTATTTCTTTTGCTAGTACATTTGTCATTTTTTCACAACTTTCTTATAAGTATACCTTGCATGTCCTTCTAGATCTTCACAATTGGTCCCAAATCATGTGGTCTTTACACTCAGCTAAACAAACTTGATTCCTAGCTCACTATCAGGGCATTCTAACCCTCTAACACTGGAGTCACTTACTTTAAAAAATCAACTCTCATTGGTTCCTAGCTCACTATCAGGGCATTCTAACCCTTTGATGCTAGAATCAATTACTTTGAAACATCAAACCTAAACTCACACATTTGGGGATAATTTGAAAATCCCTTTGGCACCATTCCAAGACTTTGATCAAGATAATCTTACGATGACTGAAAACAAATGGGATGAATCCTATGGTCTTAACAACAAGGAAGAATAAATTCTCATTAAGATCCTATCTAAGAAAATGCAAACTTTGAAACCTGAAATTCAAGACTTAAAGGAAGAAAAGGATACCTCATCAAGTGGGTCTTCACTAAGATCAATCTTTCCTCTTCTCTATGATCACAAGACACACATGTCTTCACATTCTTCAAAAAAGGAGAAACCTACTCATGGTAATCCTATCTTTGATCAAGACATTATTTCACAAGATCATGTCGATCCTATCTTTGATCAACATCCTCATAATCTTGAATCCAACATCTCTTTGGAGATTTCAAGTGGATCTACATGTCCAAGGGATAGAGCATTTACTCCTTTGAGATGATCTTATACAACAATCCTGGCAGAGCTTCTTGAAAACAATCTCATCACATTACTTCAAACCACCTCATGTGGACTATCATTTGTGAGTACATACTATGCCTACCATCAAAATAATGAGCATAAAACTTCACATTGCATGGAGTTAAAACATAAAATCCAAGATCTAATTGATGATGCCATAATCAAAGTTGGTGATACTAATGAATTATCAAATGAAGATACCAATCCCAAGCATGATCAAAATCATGAACCTATGTCTAGAAATGAGCTACATCCTACTTCTACTTCTTTTGTTATTCCTCCATCTGACAAAGCTTCAAGGATATCCAAATATCCTCCATCACACAAAGATCCTAATGTTTTTCATGATAACTAAGTCTACCCTAAAGGGATGCCTTTAAAACAAATCCAAGCTAATCTATATATTGCAGCAAGTACATTCCATGCTCCTAAGATCAAAGACCCTAAGCTTTCATGTACTTCAAGGCCTATTTTGGATAATTCCCCAACAATCCTATAAGAATCCCTCATGAAGATTAAAAATCCTATCTTTTCCTTTGGATTGAGTCCATGTCAAGAGGATAATAAAAAGAACAAAGAAACAAGTCTTACTAATAATCAAGATCAAGACATTATCCTATCCCCTCCAACATTTGATGAATATCCCATATCCCTACAAATTGAAGATGATCCCCTCGTATCTTTTCATTTCCTTCAAAAAGATATTCCTTTGTCTCAAGAGCTACATAGCCCTCCATCTCCTAAGAAATATCTTAATACTTCTAAAAATTCTATTGAAAATCAAGAGCAAGGTACTCTTCCTACATTATACAAAGACCTTTGTCAAGATCAGCATGTTCCATCATATCTTTCATATATACCTCCATATCCACCTCAAAAAGGCATTATTCCTCCAAATCCCTTACATGACAATAAGTTGTCTCAAGCATCAAGGGCTCTAGTTAAAATGGCTTCTATAAAAGTTACACATGAGCCTATCAGTATGAAGATGAATTTGAAACAAAAGATCCTTGGCCAGGAAGCTCACTCTAAAGATGTTGATACTCATTTCACACCTTATATTCCTCCATTTTCATGCAAGAATCAGCCTTCTCCATCTTCCAAATCTATCCTTGGTCCATATGTTCAAAAGAAAAAAGCTTCAAACCTTCCTTCTATATTGGGTCCATATATCCCTCCATCCACTTATCCTATCTCCTATCAAGATCAACAGAAACATGCATCTTTGAAACCTCCATATCAACACATCTATATGAACAATCCATATCAGTCTTATCCATCCACAAATCCCAATTTTTTTGGAAGCAATTCTGATGTCAAACAAAGAAATCATAAATTCAAGAATCCACTTACATATGAAGATCACTATGTCCAATCTAATCGACATATGAATACAAAGAAAAAATAAACATTCAAGAGACCACAAAGGTCCACGGAGAAGAACATAATATCAAAGAAAATATGGGTTCCTAAATCCATCATAGAAGAATTATGTTCTAAACCATCCAAAAGAAAACGAAAATCAAAATTTATGTGGATTCCCAATTCTCTCTTAAAAGGCTTGAACAAAAAGAAAAAATTAGAATTGGCATCCAAGCTTCCAAAGGATTCCACTTCATCTTATTTCACACATTTCCCATCTTATAAATCTATTTTGGGTCCTCATGTCCCAAAATCTATTACCTTGAATACTTCCTCCATCTTGGGTCCTTGTGTACCAAGATCGCTACCCAGTCATACATCAAAAACTCAATCCATACAATACCCTTCAAAGAGTGTGTTTATGTTGATCTTGTCACCTACTATCCTTCCATATTGGGTCCTTACATTTCTTCTTTTTCTCTCATCCAATCCATTGCATAAAATCTTGGCTTCCATCTTCCTTATCCTCCATTTCATCACCCTATCAACATCTTTGAGCATACTTTCAGTGTTCTTGGCCTATCATAGCATATATTTCAAAAGAGCACTATCCCAAGAGAAAGATGCATAGGTTCCTCCTTGAAATCCAAAAAATAAAAAAAGAAAAAAAGAAAAAAGAAAAAAGTGCCTCGGTGAAAAACTGGTAAACAGGTGCCTTGGTAGAAAAAGTAAAGAGAAAAATATTTATCCTATGGTGAAAACCACTTCTTGTGGCTCCTTGGATAAGTACCATGATGAAACCCTGGAAAATAGGTGTTATGCATAATTCCTCCTACTTGCACTCTTCACTTGGGGGAAAGTTCCTTCCATGACATCATATCCCTAAGATCTTTCATCCATTTTCCATCTAGTGATCTTGACAAGGTTGGGCCTATTCATGAAAAAATTGTATATCTTACTCACTTACTCTTATCTGTTGCACATTATCATGATCTTGCTTATCCCAAGTCTAAATTCACTACCCTCACACTAGTCCTACATCATCCCTTATCTTGATGGTGCTATCCTATCAGTTTACCCCTTGGTCTTGATCAAAAGGAAGAACAAAATAAAATGAAACACAAGTTCTAAGAGCTCTCTTGACATGTCCACTCTTTTGGACTACACGATATCCTACATACTTTTCATGACATCAGGTCATTATCCTATCTAGCATTTAGCACCACTGTATGAGCCTACATTTCTATATTATTTTTCCCTAGCTTGGTTAATCTTGAGGAGACTCTCCTTGAGGGTTACATTCACCCACTTCATCCACTTTTGCCGATCCACTTCTGATCTATCAATCCATCTATAACACCCGAAATCTTTCTAGACATTGGAGGCACACAAATGTGATCATGCTTGAGAATTGGTAATCTTTTATGAATCTTCTACACACTAAAAAGTAGGTGTCACTCAAATTATGCACCCTATCTATCAATACATTGCCGATACTATGCCTTCATGATTACACCTGTGCTAAGAGTTGACTTTGTTTCTGTATGAAAATATTATCCTTACTTTGGATTTGTCTGCATTTTTGTCTTAGGATCAAGTCATTCTATATTGGGGGCATCTTTTTCCAGTATATTAGGTTGCATCTACTAGGTCGTCATAGGATGTTTTGTCTCATGACATAATGATACTCGATACTTTCACCAAAATGTCACTTTCACAAAACAAAGATGGCATAAACATTGCACTAACATGAATGGTGTTTCTATGACCTATCTTGGTTTGCAAATAGGAAGAAAGATATACACTGACATGGAACACATATTTTCTCAAATTCCAACCTTTTGATTGATGAATCTCTACTGCGCTTGAAAAATGAATCAATAGTATTTCTCAATACTACCTAAACATAGCTTGATCTTGGTTTGATTACGACTCTTTTATGTACTTGTGATGTTCTAACTGGGGGCATCTAAGCAGTTGTCAGTTTTCTTTGATTGATTCACAATTGATAGTTGTTATGTCTTCCAAGTTACTCCATGACATCTTCACAAAGACAAAGAGTCACAAGGATGGGGGGCATAATGTTTTCTTGGTTTTCTATGTATGGTGATTGTTCCAAATGATCCTATAAATTTCACCTAACTTGGATGTTTATGGTAAGAGCTACCAACATGAGTGGATAGCCACATATATCTCGATCTTTGTTATGTGTAAACTACGGTGAGGTTGAAACAGTTTCCTTGTCTATTTTCTAAACTTAGGTTCTCACTATGGTATACGAAGCATAATTTACCCAAGGATATGAATTTTAAAGGTCATTGTGGGTCCAATATCTTTCCTTACACAGATTCTAATATAGTAAAAGGAAGGTGACTATTTTTTTATCCTGGCTTTTATGCCTCAATTCCTAAGTCTATTTCTGACATTCCAATAAACATAGTATTCATACTTTCATAATATCAGTGGGTATTAGTGATTGGTATACTATCAAGTGGTATCCATTCCAAAAAGTGCCCAATGATGATAAAATGCTACAATATCTGCAAATCAGTGATAGTCCTAAGAGTTTGCATATAGATGCATTTAGAGATTGCATGCTTCATTTTGAAAGAAAAACATAAGGATTTGAGCTCAAACTCCTTTATATTTTAATTCATCTAAAATCTAAGATATTTACATATCCATGATTCTCAAAATCTTTGATCAATCGGGAATGAAACCAAACTCACATTTTTACGTAATTAACTTGGTTCTTGTGTGTTTATTCTTAAACACACCTTCATTTCTTCAATTCTTCCACTCCATTCTTTCTTGACCTAACCATTCCATGCAAGTGATACATCATTTCAATAGAGGGATTTCATTTCTTTCCTTCGATTTCGTTCCCGAGGGGGCATGATCACACAATTATCAATTAATTTTTGCTCGAAACAATATTAAAAACAACTTCATTATCAAACAACTAGGGGCATGACAATTTCCTTGACTAAGTTAGAACTGTTGGATAGAAAGCTTTGGTTCTCATAAGCTAGATATCTTGTGTTTCCTCATTTTAAAAGATTCATATTAAGATCCTGACAGCTTCATACTGACTTTTGGACAACAACCAAGTTCAGAATCAGTATTATCAATCTTTGGATGAAAACCAAGTTTAGAATTGGTATCTTTAAGATATTTTATTGACCTTTGTATGAAAACCAAGTTCAAAGTCAATTCTATCAGTTTAGTTCAATCAGGTGTGAGACTGATCTAATCAGGCATTTTTGTTCGATCATGAGCGAAATTCTCAATCTTTCTGAAGTCAAAATCAAAAACTTTCTTTGAATCAATGCGCTGCTCGCACATCAATTCAAAGAGGGGAAAATGTAACCACCTGGATTTGGTCTTCTCTAACCATAGACCCTATTTTATCTAAGTGTGATCATACCCCCAATTATGTTCAAACAACTCTTCAATCGACTGGCATAATTCATTCAAATCAAATTTAATCTCCTAAGTGATCTAATCACTAAATTTTATTAATCACCTAAGCCAATCAAATCAAATCAAATCAATTAATTCAAATCATTTCAAATCAATACATGGCTAAGGTAATTAATTTAAAAGGAATTAAATAAATCCCTATTATATCAAACCAATTGCAAAAAAAAAGTCTATCTTCTAGCCTAAATTAATCTAATTAATTGGCTATAGTCCTAATTAATTATCTAAAGAAATCAAATTCTTAAATAATAGTAGTTAAAAGTTTTATAAGTATTGATTCACCCCTCCCCTCCCAGCACTTACCTTTCCATAGATTAATCCAACAATTGGTAGTAGAGATTGGACTCTTGAGATAAGGTTTTTACCACTTGAGAGTAGAGATCGTGACAATGAAAAGTTACAAGCAATCTAAGAAGATTAATAGTCTTGAGTTTGATTTGGAGAGTGAACAAGAAGTGATTGAAGATCTAAAAAGAAAGCTAGAAAAGTTCTTAAAAGTGAGAAAGAAGTTGTGTAGTGAACTGAAATCAACACAAGAGCATGTTGATACTCTTGAGACATCATCTGAAAGTAGTTTGAGTGATGAATCTAATTCAGCCATTGCAAAAATCATGGAAAAGAACAAGACACTCACCAAGCAACTGAACTTGGCAAAGATAGATCAAGGAACACAAGCATTAAGAATTAGCTAGATAATTGACTCTAAGGGAGAAGTTAAAGATGCATTGAGATTAGTTGAAGAAGAAAAAAGATAGTTTGAGACAAGAATAGATGAGAAATACAAAGAGATCATGAGGATAACACAAGTACACTATAATATGACTGATCAACTAGTAAGATCAAATCTAGAGTTGACCAGGAAACAATTTTAGAATCAAGCACTGAAGTGTGAAGTTGATAGATTGGCAAGAGAAATAAAATATGAAAAATAATCCAATGAGGTACTAAAGAGAAATGAAGAAACACTGAGAGAATTGGATGCACAACTTAAAGTTCAAAGACAACTGAAAGAAAAAACTGGACTTGGATTCAATAGTGAGAACACTGCTGAGAGAGGAAAGTCCTCTAAACAAGTTGACAATCAAGACACTTATGCCCCACCAAATTCAATCAATCCTAGTTGCTTCTACTATGGGAAGCCTGACGTACTGAAAATGTATGCAAAAGAAAAAGGGATAAGTCACCAAGTTCACCTAAGTTTGATGGATATTGCTATAACTATAATAAGTATGGGCACCGAGCACTTGAATTTAGATGAAAGACTAAAAAAAACACAAGAAAATCAAAGTTCAATGGCTACTGCAATAACTGTAACAAGTATGGTCACAAATATGAAGAATGCATATTACAAAAGAGAAATGACAAATGGGTATCGAACTGACAAAATATGCCAAGAAACTAATAGGGTACATCTCTACCATGGGACTATAATACAAGGATATCATGTTTAGTTTGTGGAAGATATGGTCATATTGCCACAAAATACATGTAGCTACATGGAAGGAACAATAGGAGATCTTGGAGAAACCCTAACATGGCATTCTTCTATTGTCACAAGCTAGATCACCTTGCCAAAGACTATAGGTACTGAGAAAAAGATCCTATCAAGGAAGAAACATCTGAGAACCCAAAAGTGAATGTTGAGGAAATGAGAGATCAGATGAGTAAGACATGGAGAAGAAAGACTATGGATGATGGAACATCATTCGGCATAGGTGAAGGCACCTCATCCACCTCATCCTCTAGATTGGGTGCAACCGACTCTACCTAATCAGCTATGAGGTATGAGTAGGAACTGCAAATTAAATTTCAAATATTAAATTGATTCCTAGTATATGTATAGAGATCCATATGAGCATACTTAGATGCATTTGGTTACATATTGTTGAGTTTATGACTCATAATTTATTCAGTGAAAGGAATTATAATGCTGAATCATTTGGAAAAAGGAAATAGGTAAAGTAAGTCAGTGGAGCATTAATTATTTATTTTTTATGACCGCTGGAAACCCTAAACCTAGAAAAAGCTATAAATAGACCTAATCGTCTATTATTGTTTCTTACCATTTTCTAGAGCATTGTGAATAGAGTTGCAGAATTGAGTCTTCAAGCAAATTCAAGCGACTGTGAAGGTAATCCTAAACTATTTTGAGTACATTTGAATATACTTTAGGTATTTGTGGTGGTTCCCTATCTCTTTTGGTGCAACCAAGTCATAAACACAAACCCTAGTTCAAAAGATTTGTGTTTGACATGAGGATATGGCCCCAAAAGCTCAAAACCCAGTTGTAGTTGAGAATGTTGAGCCAGTGAATCCTAAGTATAAAATACTACCTGCTAAGGTAGCTGAACCAGACACAATGGGAGCACTTTTGTCCATTCTGGAGACAATTTTATTGATTGAGGATTCTCCCATGTTCATCCATTGTAAAGTTGAGGAGATTTGTGACATGAAAATTGATTCATCTTACTGGAAGCTATGTGTAGATGGGAAACTAAAGAGTGATCATGTTCATCTGGAGTAAAAAGGTTTAACACATACCCTGTATATCCCAAGAGTATTCAAAACTGAGTGGATAATGATGGTCCTTAGCCAAGTGCACGACCAATTTATGTGGCTAGATCAACCTATGAAGATCACAAAGGATGTATTGCACATTGTAACTGGTTATTTGATCGGCAAAAATATTAAAGCTATCAGACAGATTGAGAAGAAAAAGCTGAGTGAGTTAATCAAAGCTAGATGGGATGGAAGAGGTCTAAAATTTCTACTATTGAAGACCCTGAGTTGAATTTTTCATGTAACATCTTGTCCTATCGACTATTCTAATCATCCCAAGTGGACAATGTACCTTGTGGAGCTGTTGATTTGGCTTACAAGATTGTAAAGAAAGATATGCAGATTGATCTATGTGAGATATTGTTGAAACAACTTGAAGACAAAATGGACACTATAAGGAAAGCAAAGACAAACACACTGAAGTTTTTTCTCACT
This sequence comes from Thuja plicata, assembly GCA_018584345.1. NCBI lineage: Eukaryota > Viridiplantae > Streptophyta > Pinopsida > Cupressales > Cupressaceae > Thuja > Thuja plicata. Next base: position 3,170,922 of record MU225326.1, on the reverse strand, counting down.
ATTGGTATGCATATACTTTTATTTTGAGAAATTCTTTCCATATATTGGAAATGTGACATGGAATGTTGATAAGCCTATCATTTATCAAATTAGTGAGTACATTTAGAATCTAGGAGATAATCTTGACATTGTTATGAATGATTAATTCTCTTAATTCCAAACAAGAATGCATCACAATTTTTGAGTTCCACCTCAATTAGTTGAGAAATATCATGACACTATTTGTTTTGAGGTAGACAACGAATCATGTATTATCAAGGTAGTTGAGCCTAGAAGTATCTGTATACAACCTATAAGATACGAGATGGACATAGACATTGTGTCTCAAAAAATTAAGACTATGTTAGCTAAGCCTGATGATAAAAGAGCCAAGATATATAGAACATATGAAGAAGTTAAGGCTAAGATTAAGAAAGGTATCTTGGTACCTAAAATGAAAAGATAATGAAGAAGATGAGGCAGGGCCCTCTGAAGTGGAAGGCAATAAACCACAAGTGTTGAAGCCTTCACTGAGCCTCAAATCTACTAGACCATCAACAAGGTCTACAACCTCACCAAAAGTAAAGAATAATTCTATTGAACTGGAAGGGAAAACATATGTAAGAAGCAAGAAGGCAAACACTAGACTGAGGAGAAGGCTTAATCTAACACCAGATAGTGAGACAAATACTGAAGATTTAAGAAAATTTAGATTTGTGAAAAACACACCTCCACCACTAGGAAGTCTAGATGAAATGTTAGGCACAATGAAGAAGTATGGAACATTCAGAGGAATGAACAAATAAAAATACAACACTCAAAGTAAAGAGAACAAGGTAAAAATTGAAGATGAAATTGTTTACTTTTTACACAAATTCAGATACACACTAGTTGAAGTTATCAAGTTTTTGCCTATTAAGTTATACAAAAACATAGATGCAAGATGGAAATATGCTATGAATGTTGAAAAACAAATGAGAGAAATATCTCTTGTGCTAACTATGCCAAACCTATATATACAAGAAATTTAAGAGATATTGAAACAATATTCTAATTGATTCCTTGTGAAAGGAAGATCTTTAAGGATTATGATAGGAGAATTGGAGCAAGTATAGTTAGAAAATCATACAAAATGGAAAGAGATATTCAACATCAAAGAGATTGAATCTCAAGCTGAGAAAGAAAAGGATAACATAACCGATGAAGTTGTCAAAGATGATCGAGGTAAGAATAATCCTATTGATTTTACAATGGACACCGATGAAGTTATCATTGAAGATATCACTAACAAAGATCTAGAAGATGATATATCTCAAGATGAAGATTTTATGGAAACCAAGGATACTGATATAGAACCAATGAATGTAAGTGATAAGGTTGCTACTAATCAATTCATGCAGCCTATATTGGAACAAGTATGAGATTATCACACAACTCAAGGTGATAGTATTACAACTATGGATATAGAAGAGGAAGGAACCAAATCTCAAAAGGAAATAGAACAAGTAGAAATTGATCAACCAAAGGAAACAAAGGAAGAAAAGGAAATGAAAATAGAGAAAGAGAAGGAAAAGGAAACGTAGAAAGAGAAGGAAAAGAAACTGAAGAAGTGAAATACAAGGAGAAGGATTCGGCTACCTATAAACCAACAACACTGAACATCAAATTGGTTCCCCCAAACCAAGTCTACTACACAACAACAAGATCCTGAAAAAGATGAACCAAAGGATCAAAGTGAACTGAAGGATGTTGAGAAACAACAAGATGAGAAGAAAGAGGATACAATACAAGATAACAAAGCAGAGGAGAAACAAGAGGAGAAGAAGGAAGAAAAAAAACAAGTGGAACAAAGAGCTAGAAATAGTACAACCGAGACAACATCTAATGTACTAAAGGGATCACATTCCCCAAGAACTCACCAAGTGGAAGTGTGCTAGAAAATAAGAAGAAATAAAAGAAGAGGAAACATCTAGATATGAACCAACTGATCATTTTACCAAATGTTGACTTATCTAATATGAGCCTTGATGAAATGACCGAGTATGCAGAATTAGTGAAGCTTAAAGCAATGCAAAATAATTTACTTCAAAAGATAAAGAAGACTGACGTATTGATAGGTGTCAAGAATGTATTACAAGAAATTATCCTAGATGCCACTCTTGATGAAACAAAAGATATCGTTAGTCAAGTAGAAGGAATAGTGGAACAAGTGTGAAATCTAAATCAAGTCACTACCGACTACATGATGAAAGTTCATTCAAGAAGATGGAATTGAAAATGATTGAATAAATTATAAACATTATTGTAGTTGATAAGGTATCACTTTCTCAGGCCTCTACCAATATTGAGACTAAATTGTCTCATATTCTTTCAATATTTTAGAAAGTATGTTCTATTTCACACTTTATCAAGGATATCAAGAAGAAAGACGAGTCTGTTGAGACCAAGCTGACCAAGCAGCTGAAAATGTTACTACCAAGCCTGGTTCTTTACAATTCTATTACTTGAGGTTGAAACACTTGATGGGGATGCAGAAAGAAATAAGAAAAGTAGAGAACAACAGAATAATGGAACTTCTAGAGCTGCAAGCACTATTGATTTCCCACATTGAATCAATGAAAAGGAATTTGAAGAAGGCCAAGGATTTGGTCAACACCCCCGATGGTATTTCACTAGACACCATCATTGGAATGGAAGCTGATGTTTCTTCTCAAATTGTTATACTTCAAAACCTCAAAGATGCATGTGAGTCATCCCTAGCCAATGTACAGAAGAAGTACATCCACAATTTTTGTAACGTATAAGTTTTTCCTACCGAGTACTAAGCAATTTTGGTTTTGGCATATTTGTCAAAGGAGGATAATATAATATATATAGATATCATACATAAAGGAGATATAAGTATGTGTATAGGAGGAGTTACACAATATTTTGAAAATTTTGACTGAGCTATGGTATGCTATAATAAGTATTATCTAAGGAGAAGTTGTACAAGAGATGCACAAAACTTTGATGACTTTGAAGTTTTTGACAAAGTTTCAAATAATGCCAAAGCGGGAGATTGATACTCCTATATGATAGTTTATTGTCATTAGCTTTGTCAAATTCATGAAAGTCAATGTAGATAATCGGTAAAAGGAAGAATACACTAAGGCAGACAGTCGGTAAAGAAGAGTATCAAAGATATTGACCACCAAACAATTATTTAGCATTGAGTTAAGCAATGACAGCTACTGATCATTGTTATAGTCACCAAGATGACGTTATGTCATCGAGAAAGATCAAAAAACATTACCAAATACACCAGAGCCAACAAAGAAATTCAAATTTGATACATTGAACCTAGACGCTGAGCGGGAAATCTTTCATAGTATTCAAGATAGAAGTTATGTATACATTGGGATTGCATTAACATGATTGCACATGATCACAAGGCAACTCAACCAGTGAAAGACAAGCACAATAAATGTGTTACGAATGAAACCAACCTTGCACTGCTTCAACTCCACCGCAGAAGAAGAAGGATCTAAATTAGGTTAACTGCTTTAAGATCATATAAAAGGAAAAAAACATGAAGATGACAGATGATGGTGAATATTGGAGAGACAGAAGCAATTATAGAGATAGAGAAAAAGGAGTTAGAATGCAAAAGTTATAAGGTGCAGAATATATAAGTTACCGGGTGCAGAATGAGGTAATGCACTTACAAAGCATAAAGAGTCTAAACAACATTATGATTGATGTATACTTGCAGACATATTTGTAATATTTTTTGTAATAGTTAGGAGAGTAGAAATCCCATTCAGTGCATAGGCCATAACAAGTCTTATTTTTGTAAATCCTCTAACTGAGTACATCTCTTAGATGAGAGAATGTAAAATCCTTTAACAAGGTAGACTGAATAAGTCTTTTGTACTCTTAACTGAGCATTATACTCCTAACAGGGTAAGCTATCAGAAGCAACTAACACTGTAGCTCTAACTGAGAAACCTTTATACTACAATAGTGAAGGATTATGGGTGCCATCCTCACTATATTTTTTTCCTCTAACAAAGGATTTATGCGTGACCAAAAATCATGGAGTTATCTTTCATGGTTATCTAATTTACTTTACATGCTTTTCAATATTTTTATGAATGATATTCAGTTTGATGAAGAGTAAAGAACAGTAGTTAAAAATTTTAAAAGTACTGATTCATCCCTCACCTCTCAGCACTTACCTTTCCATAGATTAATCCAACACATGATGCCTTTCTATTGATTTTATCTTTGTGTTTTAGTTGACCCTACTCATGATTGCCTCCATCTTCAATATCTTGGTGTATCTTGGATGGTGTCTCTTGGAATACGTGTCATTTACAGTATGATTTATTTATGATTGTTTTTGTTAATTTTTATTGAGTTTATAGTTATGATTATGTGTGCCTCACTGGGGGCAATATTTGTACACATACCACCAAATCCCTAAACAAGATTTGGTGTGCTAAACGACCACATGAGTTTCATTGCATTAGTACCATAGTGACTAAAACTCTACATCTATGTTCCTAAATCTATCTATTGGTCTAAGATTCTAGTCCATGTAAAGGAAAAATGTCATTTGTGTTTTCTAACACATGGTGGATAACTCCTTTTGCAATATTAAACTAGGATGTTCTCTCTGACATAAACACAATATAATCCCATGAAAACCATGTAGATAGGATGAATGTTAGTTAGGATCATATTGTATTTTACCTTTGGAAAGGTTCCTCCTTATTTCCTCCCTCCTAAAGCTAGATGAATGATCCTATCAGTTATAATTAATGCACACACAAAAAACTCTCATTTTGAGTCCTGATTAGTTGCATTCACTTAGGTCATTTTTATCATTGCATTAGTTGTATTATTATGTTGATAACGAGTTTAAGTATTGACTTCAAATTTGATTTAATAATCACATAATAATATTCATTTAGATGAATTTAATATTTTAAGTTTATTAGGTACATTATCAATTTATTATCTATAACATTAATCATTAATACATGTATATTACCTTTTATTATGCACTGCATTGTAAATCCACTATATAAAAAACATTCACTATATAAATTTTGTATGTATAAATCATACCTTCATGAAATAAAGGTCCTATCTATCAATTCTATGGAAACAATAATATAGTCTCATCTAAGAATTGACAAATAAAGTATTTAACATCTCATGGATCTCTAACTAAGCTTTTCTAATAGATCTCTCAACCTTAATCTCTACTAGTGACAATCCTAGAATGAGAAATTGATAAACATAATGCCTAACCAACTCTCAATTCTCTCCAATGCTATGATATTTGATTCAAATTCTCTCCAAAATTCTCTCCATTATGCTAAATTGATATGATATGTTCTCAATTGCTCTTAATTTTCTATGAAATGTCTATACCAAGGATGCCTTGCATTCGAATTTTCTAGGATCCTTTATGCTCTCAAAATGGCTTCTATTTATACGATTTTCCCAAGTTTAGGGGGTAGAGTTACTTGATCATGATTAAGCCATGGTTGAGTGAGAGGATTTGAGATGGTTTCAGATGGGGGGAAAATTTAAATGCTTGTCTCAAAGATTTGGACAAAGGGACAAATTTGAGTGATTGAGATTGCAAATTAGGAGTGATCCATGTGCTTTGTGTTCTCAATTCTCATTGGTTGCTCAAATTAATGTTGAAGGATATTAGGATTTATTAAATTCAATCAATTAATTAAATTAGCCATTAAGGGGAATATGTTCAGTTTGATTTAAACTATACAATTAATTTATTAAAATCAATTATATAGTTTGATTAATCCCTTTAGGCTTATATTTGATCATTTGATTTCATTATTTATTTGATCCTTTGATTTTAAATGATTTTGTCCAATTTGATTAATAAATATCCATTTGAAATTGATTTAACCCATTTTGGTGAAATTTAGAGCATTTGACTGAGATTTGCAGATTTTCTTAATAAGAGGACACCTTCCTAGTTTTAGGTGTCTACAAATGCCCCTTTTTAATTGATGTGCGAAGTGCATTGATTCAAATAAAGTTGTATGTCTCGATCATTGATTCAATGCTTGATTGATACAAAAACTTGAATGACTGATAACCTGAACTGATAGCTTGATTTGAAAAAAAGATTTGAAATCCCTGATCTGATTGACTGATTTCAAATGCCTAATCCGATTGATTAAAATATGCTTCGAAACTGAATTGAAACTCTGATTTGATAGGATGAAAAATGCCCCACTGATAATGTTTGAAATTCCAATGTGCTAGATTGGATAATGTTTGATGTAGATTTGATTTGATACTATGATAATGTCCCCTTAGAAATGAAATAGATTGATCTGCAGATGAAAGAGATGATGAAATTAATAGAAAATAGATCCAATATGTTTTCATTTCTGAAAAAAGATTGATGATGATCCTAGCAACAAAGCATGCCCCAGTGTGCAGAAAATGTAGATTTGGTCAAATGAGGTGAAACTGGGTCAAAATCCCTCCAAAATGAGGTTAATTAGCTTAAATAGGTTGAAAACCCCATTTTTACTATTCATTTTCACTTTTCACCCTTGAAATTTTACTCTGATCCTGTTGAGATTGATAGCGATGGTGGTCCCTATTAGAGAGAATTGGTTCACGGAAGGATGCTGTTATTAGAGACCTCCTGAGTATGGACCTCCGGTAAGTAGTTTTGACCTTCCTAGTGTATTTATTTCTTCGTTTGAATATCATTTATTGCATTTTTACATGCTTTCTAGGATATATTAGGTAAAATGACGTGTAGCATAGGTTAAATGATGCATAGGAAGGTTAAATGTTTCCTTCACATTGGGAAATGATGCCTATGCATATAAAAATGTTGTGTAAGAGTAGGTTAAAATTGTGCATCTGTGCAATAAAATGCCACGTATAAAAACCTTAGTTTGAAAATGCCACCTATGAGGTTTAAAATGTCGTGTAGGAAGTTGAAATGCCGTGTAAACTATAAAGTGACACCTCCGATGTATCAAATCATGCCTAGCATCTTTTGAATGACACTTAGAATGAAATGATGTGTACACTATGCCAAGTGACACCTGTAATGAAAATTGATAAAAACCCGATTTAGGAAGCACAAACTACTTTCTGATTGATCATCTGGATGACCAGATTGATTTCCAAGATAGATAGATGTGTTTTAGTAATGCAATCAAGTGATTAGGATATTAGGATAATCATAAAAATGGATGTTTTATTTGTCAATCTGATAGAATAGAACTGATTGATAGGATAACTGATCATATTGGTCCCTTCTCAAGATCTTGAGTTAGGAATAATAAGTTGATACACTCAAAAAGAGAAAAAGGATTAATTAAATTGGTTTGATTGACTTAGAATGATCCACTGATATAATGATACTGATATAATTCCCTTTATTTGCAAAACATGCACATTTATGTATGTTATATGTATGGAATCTAGCGTCTTGGATTATCAACTTATCTGATGAGTTGACAGATCTAGAGTTACGCATGATAGAGCAGTGCGGATTGAGTTTCCTTCTAGAGCTTCCTCAGTTCCAGTTGAACCAGAGTTCACTGACAGCTATGGCAGAGCATTGGCACTTTGACCATAATAATTTCCACCTATTAAGATCACTCCCAAGGATGTCTATAGATTTCTTCGCATCTTGACTCGAGGAGAGTGGGTTTACTACGATTAGGTTTATGACGATAGTATACACAGATGCATCTTTGCTAATGATATGATCACATGGGCGCAGTTTGCTTCATTTCCCACTTTACCAAGAGTTATAGGTGCCATGATAGGAGGTTTATTGCTTCCTGATAGACAAGGTTGTAGATTCTCAGTTGGCTGGGGTTGGATCTTGGAGGATTTGATTGCACATCCTTGACGATTTGATTGGGATTCTTGTGTCTTGGCATAGATTTACCATGATTTGCACGGGGTTTTTATAGAGTGAGTGCATCTTTATTAGTTGGTGCAATATTGTTACATTTATGGACCTGGGAGCACATACCTGTTACTATATTAATAGAAGCATGAGTGTGAGGTCGAGGATGGCCATATGCCTTTTCATATGATGGGATGGTTGTCCAGCATTGTTTGGGAAAAATTGAGTATTGGTGCCACACTATTGATGACATTGATCAGGCCATATGGAGACCTTACCTTGGATGTGAGGGATGGTGGGAGGATGATGATGAGATTCCCTATATGTTTTCCCCATAGTGGATGATTGGTCGATCACCACTTGTTATAGAGAGATTCTACTTTGGGAGATTTTTGAGATAGTATGGCCGAGTCTAGGATATACCATAGGGTATGGCATTAAACACACAAGTACAGGCCAAGAGGCTCCCACAAGTAGATTATTAGTTTGCTTGTAATGAGATTGATAGATTGATATACATCCGGTGGGACATGTTAGACCATGTTGCTGATGCTGGGATAACCGCTGAGTATAGAGAGTGGTTTTTACACCACAGATTCACTACATTTATAGGTCCTACAAAGCTGACTCCTGATATGGATTACACATCTGATGATGATGGGAGAGATGGCAGTGGAAGAGGTGGTGGTGCAAGAGGACCGAGACAATGAGATTCAAGAGCACCAAGAGCTCATAGGATTCATAGAGTTGTAGGAAGAGGATGAGTGGGACCTCAGATGCATGGTGGTCATGTCAGGGCTAGGGGTGGTAGTTTTGGAAAATTGAGATAGAGATAGGTACAAATACATGCATAGGTTTAGCCCAAACCAGCTGTAGGATGGGGTGAGTAGAGATAGTGATAGAGAGATGGTAGGCACATATAGATGCTACCAGACAAGTTCCAGGAGCACAAGCTCCTCTACAGGTTCATGATCATGCACAGTAGGTTCCTCCTTTACAGGGGTAGATTTTGGCACCACAAGTACCTCCTGAGATTTTAGTGATACTACAGGTTGGATTATAGGCACCCCAGGAACCATAGGTTCCTAAGGTGATAGATTCCTTGGCTCAATATGTGAGGACCTTATAGGCAGGGTTGACATTGATGATTGGTTAGATCAATCAGGTGGCTACTATGATGTAGTAATTTATGGTGGTGATGGCACAAATTCATAGTGTTGCTAGTGTGTGTGTGATAATGGGTACCTGTTAGATGGACACAAACACTTCAATAGATCATTGTTTTAGTAACTTAGGGTTAGTAAAAGCATGAAAAATATGATAAACCCTCTAAAGGTGACCTATTGCCTCCTAATCTAGGAAGAGTATGAACACCACTATATCAGCCCTCAGAATATAGTGATGAAACAGTGACCAATACACCCTAAATACGAAGGATTTGAGT
>MU225326.1:3146824-3161320 GCA_018584345.1 Thuja plicata | reverse complement strand
AAATTGTATGGCTACAATAGATAATATAAATCAGTGATAAAAATCACCTAGGACATTAAATTGATTAGAAGAATTATGTCAAACAGTAACAGGGTCGCTTGGACATAACTCGAGGGTATGATCACACTTAGGGCAAATAGGTTCCATAGTTGCGACAGACCAAAATTAGGTGGTTACAGCTAGCACCAACCAGGTACCATTGAATACATAGGATAGATCGGGTGACAGAGATCCCAATGGGATAGGTGATGGATCATGTGCAGGTAGAGGTGATGGATTAGGTGCTCCTGCTGGGTCTTGATACATATTGATATTGATCCACATTGAGATGTATTGATGTATCATATATATTGATTTTGATTAGGACTTTGACAATGTATCATTTTGTCGATGATATTGTATCTTGATATATAGATGTTATGGATCTTTTGATGGATATTTATGTGATGATCTCCTTTGATTACCATGATGTGTTTATGATGTTGATGTGAGATTTATTTATATGCATATCTATATGATGTCTATGATGCATTTAGTTTTATTATTCTATGGATGAATTTTATCTTATATACGACATAGATAGATGGATGGAAATGATTTTATGCAACTATTACTATATGCTTCTCTGATTTTAATAATAAATGCAATGGTTTATGCAATGCAACTAACTTTTTGGATTTTTTTTATTTATGACTGTATGCACTCTTAGAATGAATGGAAAATGAGTAATGATTAATGCTTCTTTTCTTTTGATTTTCTTCATATAAGAGATAATGACTAATGATTAATGCTATGAATGAAAGCAAAAGATAGTCTCACATCATTGATTTGAAACAAGGATAATTGATAATTGATATTTGAACCCCCAAAAATTGATTAACCCCCTTTAACTTGGAAAAAATCCTCTAAACATATACAATTAATCTAACATGATAATGCAATGCAACTAATTTTCACTAGCTTTTTGCGAAAGAACTGCAAAAGAGATATAGTATCATCATTGAGCATTGTGGAACTAGGAGCAAGTACAATCATCACTGACCACATCATGATGATATGAATACCGCTTTCATCACTTTGGTAAACCCTTGGGAAACTAGTACAACCCTCACTATTTGAATAACCAACTATGGGAGTATGAATACCGGTTTCATTGGTTTTAATGTTACAAGTGGATTTTGGTATTAAGATATGGAAGATTTAAATAGCCAAGGTATCTATTTGTGTAAACAAACAAAGGTTAATCCTTGTTCCTATATGAAATTCCTCGATGGTTCTTTGACGACCATGTCCTTAGAAAAATTCACACAAGTTGGTGAATCTTCCTCAAAACACTCACTCAAAATCAAGAAAATATCATATCTTCATCATCACCAATCTAGTCGAAACATCATCGATTAGCTAAAAATACATAACAAAATGCAAAGAATATCATCAAAAAGCTTCAAGTGTTTTTCTTTGTATCAAGATTTTCAAAAGAATTCCAATTATTCTGATCATTTAGGTTTTGTCAATTTTTAATCCTGATAAAATAAGTCAATGAAGTTCAAGGATCAAGTTGTTAGATCAAATGCTTGGTTTTGAACAATGATATCCATCAAAGGTTCAACAATATCTCTCCTCTGAAATTCTAAAAATATGCTTCTGATATGTGACCAAAATGTAGCACTTCTGAATCTATTTGTATGAAGAACCAATGCTTTGCCCTAGAGTGATAAATGTAACCATGTGAAACGTGGGCAAATGAAATCTAGTATGCAACAATGCAACTGAGAGACTTTATTATGACTATGCACAAATGACAGATGTAATAAAGGATATGTACAAATGAGATGATGAAAAGGCAATATGTACAAATGCAATTAGGAAAGACCTAAGAGATCAAAAATCACCTATTTTCTAGGTTTTCAACTATTGAGTTTATTGCTCATTTTCTCTTTTTTTCTTTTTTTTCTACCAAGGTGCCTATTGCTAGGTTTTCACCAAGGCACTTTTTCTCTTTTTCATTTTTTTTTCTTTTTTTCAATTTTTAACTTTTTTTTTTATATCATCAAGGCACCTATTTGCGAGGTTTTCACCAAGACAACCATTTTTTGATTTTTTGAATGTTTCTTCTTTCTTCATGCTCAATTTTCTCCTTTTTCTGATTTTCTTCTTTTCCATTGTTTTTTACTTTTGATTTTTCTCATGTTTTTGGATTTTGATTTTTCTCATGTATAAAGATTTGATGCTGAAATCATGGGATACACACTCGTGTGATAATATTTCCTCCTATACTCTTTCATCTGATCAGGTATGAAACCTCTTTAGATGGATGCTGTTAATAGGCTCTTCTAGTTCATCACCCTCGCAATTAGCTAACTTGTAAGTTCCCGTTCTAAAAGAGGAAGTAATGAAAAAGGGTCCAAGCCAATTTTATTCCCATTTTCTTTTCTTTTCCCTATCTGCCTAGTTTTTATGGTTTTCTTGTAGCACTAAGTCTCCCACTTGAAAGGTTCTTGGTTTGATATTCTTGGTGTAATTTCTTGAGATTCTATTTTGATAGACCTTCAAATGTTCATAGGCTTGTGTTTGATATTCCTCCAACAATTCCAATTGTTGAAGTTGGGTGACCCTATAATCCTCATCATTGATTAATCCATGTAAAGAGACTCTTAGGGATGGGATTTCAACCTCCAAGGGTAAAACAACTTCTTCCCCATAGACTAAGGAAAATGGTGTAGCTCTAGTAGGTGTTCAGATGCTAGTTTTGTATGCCCACAATGTTGGGTTTATCTACACATGCCAATCTCTTCCTGATTTATCAACTGATCTCTTCAAGATTTTGAGAATATTCTTGTTCATGGCTTCATCTTGTCCATTACCTTGAGGATAGTAAATGGAAGAAGAAAGATGCGTGATATGAAAAGTTTCACAAATTTCATCGACATCTTTGTTCTTGAATTGTTTTCCATTATCTGTGATGATGGCATGAGGAATACCATATCTGCAAATGATGTGATTAAGGATAAAAATTAAAATATGTTTTCCCATGGTGGTTGTCAAAGGCACGATCTCTACCCATTTGGTAAAATATTATGTTGTTGTAATGATATATTTATGACCATTGGAAGAAGGTGGGTAAATCATTCTAATAAGATCAAAACCCCATTGGTAAAATGACCATGGTGTGATAAAAGGATGTAATTCTTGGGCAGGTGCATGGATCATGTCTCCATGGTATTGGTATTTTGCACACACTTGGACAAAGTGGAAAGCATATTTTTATAAGGTTTTTGAGAAGTACCCCATGTGAAGGATTTTCTTAGCTAAATTCAACCCACTCAAATGTGACCCACAAATCCCCTCATGAACAAATTTTAAAGCCAATCTTGATTCCTCATCCTCTAGACACCTAAGAAGCATTTCGTCAAGACCCTTGCAATATAATGTGTCTAATAGGATGGTATAAAGAGTGGCTTGTCTTATAAAATGTCATTTTTGGGCATGAGTTTGGTCAATAGGTAAAACCTGGTCTTTAAGATAGGAATAAATTGGTCCATACCAAGGTGAGTCATGTCCATCAATAAGGGAAATGATCTGGGTGTCAGGTAAGTCAAAAGACGGTATTACCAACTCTTCCACCAAGAATTCATTCCTCTCATTCTGATCAAGCATTTGGAGTAATGAAGCCAAGGTAGCCATAGCATTAGCAGCCCTATTCTTGTCTCTTGGAATTTTCTCAAATGCAATAAGGAAAATCATTTCTTCCAGTCATCTACCATTCTCTTATATGGCATCAATTTTTCATCCTTAGTCTGGTATTCATCATTGATTTGGTTGATGACTAATTAAGAGTCCTTATAAACTTGCAGTTTTGTAACGTTCCATTCTAAAGCCATTTTGATGCCTATGACTAAAGCTTCATATTCTGAATTTTTTTTTGTACATGGAAACAAAAGTTTATAATATTTTTGAATGGTGTACCCTTGAGGTGTGATCAATAAAATTCCTTCCCTATAACTATTTTGAGTATAGGATCCATTGAAATACAACTTCCATGCCTTGGCTTCCACATTGACTATTTCTACATCAGGAAATTCAACTTGGATGGGATGAGTAGACACTAATGGATTTTTAGAAAATTGATCATAAATAACTTGGCCCTTGATAGCTTTATGGTCCACATATTTAAAGTCAAATTCACTAAGCACCATTACCCATTTAGCAATCCTTCCAGTTAGGGATGTTTGGCTAAGCAAGTATTTTAAAGGATCAATCTTTGCATTAACTTACTTTATGCATCAACATGTAATGTCTTAGTTTTTGTGAGGCAAAAACCACTACTAGGAAATCTCTTTCCATGAAGCTATAGTTTAATTCATATTTGATCAAAGTTCTACTCAAATAGTAAATGACTCTTTCTTTTCCTTCCTCATCCTCTTGTGCCAATAAGACCCCTAAATATCTTTTTGTTGCTGAAATATAAAGTAACAATGGTTTTCCTTTTATAGGAGGCATCAAGATAGGTGGGTTAACCAAATATTTTTTAAACAAAGTGAAGGCTTGTTCACATTCATCATCCCATGTAAAAATAGTATCTTTATGTAGCAATCTTGTGAATGAATGACACTTTTTTTCCAATTGAGAAATGAACCTCCTAATGGATTGAATTCTTCCTTGAAGGGACCTCATTTGAATTATATTTTTGGGAGTTTCCATGTCCATTATTTCTTGTACTTTCTCTGGATCCACTTCTATGCCTTTTGCAGAAACTATATAGCCTAAGAGCTTGTCAGATTGCACCCCAAATGCATATTTCTTTGGGTTTAATCTTACTTTGAATTTCTCTAACCTTGTGAAAATATTTTCTAGTATAGGAAGATGATCTTTTCTTTGATGTGACTTAGCTAAAATATCATCCAAATAGTCCTCTAGGAAGGTGTGCATCATGTCGTGGAAGATAGTGGTCATTTCTCTTTGGTAAGTTGCTCTGGCATTTTTGAGACTGAAGGCCATCACATTCCAACAAAAGGTTCCCCATGGGCATGTAAAAGTATTCTTTTCTTGGTCTTTAGGTGCTATGATAATCTTATTGTATCCACTAAATCCATCCATTAATGAGAACATAGAATGTCCCACCATTAAATCCACTATAGAATCAATGCTAGGTAATGGAAAATCATCCTTTGGACAAGCAAGGTTAAGGTCTTGAAAATCTGTGCATATTCTAATGGATTTATCATGTTTGGTAACTGGTACAATGTTACATATCCATTCTACATAGGCTATTACTCTTATGAATCTAACCTTAAGTGGCTTCTCCAATTCTATTTTGACTAATAGGGCTACATGCAGATGCATCTTTCTCAGTTTCTGCTTTACAGGTTTGATACCGGGTTTCACATTAAGATGATGCATTATAAACCTTGGATCAAACCCTAGCATGTCAGCATATGACCACACAAAGTTAATTTTCATTGCTTGAAAGAATTCAATGAACTCCTTCCTTTCTAATGGGGTTAGTGAGGCTGCTAAGTAAATAAACTTTGGTTCCAAGTTGGCTCCAATGTTTACCTTTTCCATTGGCTCTATGAGAATAGGATATATCTCATCATCAAGTTCTATTAGGGTATCCAACCTCTTCCTTAGGTGCCATATTTGGGTTTTCACCTTTGGAAACATCCGATATTGTCACTTTTTAAGGTTCTAGCACTGCCACATGGTGGTTTTCACCACTAGGCCTTTTCATTTTTTTGAATTTCTTTATTTTATTCTATGGATTGAGAGGTTGGACCCCTTCCTCTATAATTATTTTTTGATTGTATTCATTGGTGGAAGAAGATGGCTCAACCGTGTTTAGGTATTGGACCATTGCATTGTCATTGGGAAAGTATAGTAAGTCATTTGGAATGGTTAAATCCCAATCAATGAGTTTGGGATGAAGTAAGGCTAAGGAATTATTAGGCAAGTTTTCATTCAAAGGATTCAAGGATATGACCTCATTTTAAGGCTCATACATTGTATCACTTAGGTCTATAACATGTGCTTTCTCAAGGTGTTCCATGGAAGTAGGATCTAAATTTTCCTCACTAGAGTCCTCATGGATTTTTATGGGAAAGAAAGCATGTGGATTAAGTATAATGTTTGAATCACCCCCCCCCACGAAGGTACCCAAGGTTCACCTATCCATTAATTATCCCTAGATGCTTGACCTATATTGGATTCTTGAGACTCGTTTGATACTTGTGTAGAATTCAAACCTTGATTCTCATTGTCTTGAATTTTGGCATTACGAATAGTAGCATATGTGTGAATAACATCGACCTCTTTATCATGACAAGAGTCTTTGGATAGGGAATCCCACTCATGATCTCTAGAATCATCCTTACTCTCAGATCCTACCATGTGTACATGTTCATTAAAATCATGCATAGGGCTTGAACTTTCCCCTTTGTCTTGATAACCTATTCCAAATTTCTCATCCTTTGACCTCCAAGTAGGTTCAATGGGTTCTAGCAATCCTCTATTCCTGACTCCTAAGGGTTCTCTTCCCTTGTATCCCATTTTTTTTTCATAATTTGATATCC
Source organism: Thuja plicata (assembly GCA_018584345.1). Classification (NCBI taxonomy): domain Eukaryota; kingdom Viridiplantae; phylum Streptophyta; class Pinopsida; order Cupressales; family Cupressaceae; genus Thuja; species Thuja plicata. Next base: position 3,154,751 of record MU225326.1, on the reverse strand, counting down.
CTTTCCATATTTTTTGGTTTGGATATTGATTTTTTGTACTCTTTCCACGAGATTGTTTAAAGTATCTTCCTCTTTGTAGAGCCATTGTAAAACTTCATTGTCATCCTTTTCTAGGGCTGATTTGTCACTCTCTCTTAAAAAATGAGAGTTATATTTGTGAGGTGGATGAGCACTTGATGGTTTCCCATGTGTCTTAGGAGAAGTTGGCAAATCAAATAGGGAAATAGTATATTCCCCCACTCCTTTGGAATTGATTCAACATTTCTTTTCAAAGTTATGCATCATTTCATTCATCTTATGGTATTGGTCTTTCTTGGCTTGTTCTCTCTCATCCTTGGAAGGTTTCAAAATTTCCACCTTTGATGTAGAAGTTTTAACTGAATTTTCATGTGAACTTTGACCCTCATAACTCACTTTATCCTTTCCCTTAGTTGATGTAGATGAGTTAGTTTGATTAGGGTTTGAGGTAGATGTAGCATTTGATGTTAACTTTGAACATTCCTCTTTATCTTCTTCAGTGGTGACATTAGGGATGAATCCTTCCCTATTGTGAGGAATATATAGCTAATGACTAGGTTTCAATATTGAAAGGGATTAGAGTCTCCTCCAATTGTGATCTCTTCACCCATGTGTGGAAATTTTATACATTGATGATAGGTGGAAAGCACCGCTTGCATCTCATGAATCCATGGTCTCCCCAATAATATATTATAAGTTAGATTCATTTCAAGGACTTGACATATGGTGTCTTTCTTGATAGATCCAAATTGAATAGGTAAAAAAATATGCCTTTCTAAGATCTTTCTTCCTAATCATAAGCCTTAATGGTAATATGCTTTTTAGGGTCAATGGATGATTTGGCTAACCCTAAAGACTTGAAAAGGTTCAATGTGTAAATTCTAAGACCGGCTCCCCCATCAATGAGGACTCTCTTGACCCTATGCCTTTGGATTAAAACTTCTATATGCAAGCGAAAATTTTGATGGTGAGTAATGGACATATCATCTTGTTCGGAGAATCAAAGGCAATATGGTGCAATGAGGTTTCCTACCATATTTTGAAACTTATCTTCCTCCAAAGTTATAGGAACATCAGTCTCCACTAAGGACTTTTCCAATATCTCCTTGTGATTGGGAGAAAGTTTGAGTAACTCCAAAATATAAATTTGTGCTGGAGTCTTTTGCAATTGATCAACCAAACTATAAGGCTTTGTTGAAGTAGATATTTGTTTAGCCAAAATATTTTATTGTGTAGGGACAACAGGTTTAGGAGCACCCCCTTGTAGGGTAATCCTTGATGCTTGCCCCCTAGTGATGTTATTAGAAGTCTCTACTTTGGGTTGTTCCTTAATCACCACAACATTAACAACATGTTCACACCTAGATAAGGTATTGATATTATTGTCATAATGATGAGAAAAATTGAAATTGTTGTTACCTTTGGAGTTGCTGCCTTGATTTTTCAAAGTTGAAAACTCACCTTTCTCATGATTATAGAAAGGTTGTTTAAAGGCTATATGATCCTCATTATTTTTGGGCCCTTCTATCTTAGTTACACCATTGTCAATCTAAATCTTGCACCACATTTAATAATTGGTTTTGTGTCCTCGATTCCTATGGTATTCACAATGGTTGGACTCACTCCACTAATTAGGCTTGATTTGTGGTTCATAGGGTTGAGCCCTTGGTAAATCAATAATATTATTAGAAATTAGGGTTCTCAATGCATTCTCAAGTGGTTCACCCAAATGTGTGAATGTCCTTCTAGGCGCTGGTACAAAGAAAGGTTTAGGCTTATTAACCCCTTGATTATTCCCAAAGTTTTTATTATTATTGTTGTTGTTGGGAGGCACATTGGGTGCTTGACTTGAATTGTTAACTTGAGTAGGTCTTCTTGTAAGAGTAAAAGGAGTGGCCTTCAAATTGTTAGCTTCCACAACTCCATCATTGACCACACCTTTTCTATTATTCCTCATCCAAAATCGGTTATTGTTAGGAGGATTTCTATTTTGATTGTTATTGGAGGTATTATTATTGTTATTTTTATTGTCTTTATAAAGCTTAAGTTCTCAAATTTTAACCAATACCTCCTCCATAGTAACTCAGTTCTCAATTAGGTCTTGGAAAGACATAGGACATTTCAATCTTAACCGATAATTCATCTCATTACTCAAGCTATTAATGAAGATATCCATCTCTTTTTTAGGTACACTTACAGGGTATCTAGCGAATACCGCTCTCCACCTTTGTAAGAAAAGTAGGAATCCTTATCCCTCTTGTTTCTTGTTATTACATAAATTTTTCATCATAACCTCATGTTATATATTTTAGGAATAGTGAGTTATGAATTTGGGGTCCAATTCCTCAAAATTTTGGATGCCGGAGCGTAACTTGGAAAACCACTCCATTGCCATGCCTCCTAAAATTCTAGGGAATAACCTCATTAAATATGTTCTATCATGCATTAACTCCAAGCTCAATGCACAAAATTCCCTTAAATGATCTAGGGGATCAGATGCTCCTTCATACTTGTCATATTTAGGAAAAACAACATTACTTGGTAATGAGACCATAATTAGGGTCTTATCGAATGGAGAAGGAAACAAAGGTTTGATAGAAAAGGGTTTAGGAGCCCCTCTTTGTTTCATCGTGTCCAATTTCATTTGGAATAATTTAAATTTTTTGTTCATTATGTTGATCGGATTTGCTTCTTATTTTTGCTTGAGTTGATCAACATCAAAGTTGTGGGGGAGTTTAGTCCCTGCTTGTGCTAGGTCTAGGAAATAATTCTCCTTATCCCTTTCTAAAAATTTCTACATGAGCTTTATGAAGAATGGGCTTTGGAATACCTCATTAATCTTTTCTTTGGTTTCCTCTCCATCATTAAGGTCCACATTTCCTCCATTATTATTAGGATCTACCCCTTGATTGGTAAGGTCTATTCCACTTCCATGGGCCCCATTGTTATTGACCTCGCCATTTCCATTATTATTGTTGTTATCTCTATTGACATTTTTAATTAGGTCAGGGTCCATATTTCCAAATGGGAAAGCCATATTCAGTTCTATTCCTTCATTGGTTCTTGGGTTGGTTGTTGCTAAGAAGTACAATCATCACTAGGAAAACAAAACTCCTGCCTTAGATAAGTTTTGTTGGATTGTAGGGTAAACTTAATGTAATGTGATCGGGTGAAAGCTGGAATGAGCGTTGATCAAGAAAACTTGGCCTTTTGTCACCTCTTTGATCAATCCCTTAATGATTTTGTGAATTATCCAACAATGGGGATTCTGATCAAACTCAAAGTATGCACTAGTAAACAACCAAAAGGGTATCCATAAATTTGATCAATTTGTTTTCACACCCTCAGGAAATGTCCACTATTTTCCCCTCTTTGTTTCTGGCATCACTTTACACCATATAGGTGTCAATTGGAAAATTGTGTACACAGCACTCTGCAAGTTACAGCTGGCATTTTCCTATTTGCAGGCAATATTTTCCTATTTTTAGGCGTCATTTTAATGTTTACAGGTGGTAGTTTCCAGTGACTTAGGTGTAAATTCAGTAGTAACAAGCATTATTTTAAGTGTGCAGGCATCACAAAATGTGTTGTAGGTGTTATTTTTCTGCTGGTATGCGACACTTTGCTAATCAAGATTATTTTCACAGTTTTTTAGGATTTTTAAAAGTTTAATGTTGTGATTAGATCTGTTCAATTGGATTCTTTCTTGAAAATGTAAATACAAATGCAACACACCTATCAAGTTTGCATCATAACCCTAAAACACACTAATGTGTATGTTCTCGGTCATTTCAACGGGTCTTAAACAAGAATAGATTCCAATCAATATACCTAGAGTCATATTTGGCTTTTAAACATTGTTGGCTCTAAAAGGTAGCTCTCTACTTACCAAGGATTTATTGAAGACCTCCATTCTAGATCATGTAAATTTATTTTACCCCCTTGTGGGCTTCTCACATGCACAAAAGTATGATTTTGCACAATCCCGAAGGACTACTAAAGGAAGTGAAGAAACTTTAGCACAATCTAGTCACTACACCCCATTAAGGAAGAGTGCATTTATTTATAGTGGGTCAGATAGTATCGCGGCTTAAGTGATTATCTCCCACTTTGGGTCATTCCCTCTCACCGTCCTCGTAAGGATGTACTCAGGAGGTAGGCCCTCTAAGGATCTAAATTATCTAGCATATATAGAAAATAAGAAATATAACTTAGTTCAACAAGTTTGGGAGTTTGATTCACTCAAATATTGAAGAGCATATCCCTATTTTTGTTCTTTGTTCCAAACACGTCAAGCACTTATTGTTATTTTTCAACCTCATAAAAAAGAGGTTCTTAAAAATGAAGTGTATGGTTCAATTATCCTCCCTTTCTTTCTACCACCCTAAACTCAACATTTTTGGCTTTTTGATAAATTTCAAAAACTTGAGATCATATACCTATTGTTTCGTTCAAGATGGACAATAATAGGGTTTCCCTATTTAGCTAGATTTAAATGAATTCACCACAATTTAAGCAAAGCAAGCTTGATGAGAAAAATGCATCTTTCAAAGCTAGCAAAGGCTAGGCAGTTTTTTGATGTTTTTTGCTTTTTATTTGCTCACTCACCTAGTGGCGATCATTCCCTCTCTGGCTCCACCAGCAAGTTAGTCGACACAAACAATCAAAGTGAGCCAAACAAAAGATAATTAAAATGCAATTAAGTCTCTTAGCAATATTTGCACAAAAACACCTTAAAAACTTAATGCATTCAATCAATTCAAAGAAGGAAATTTATTCTTGTAAGCACTAATAAACTTGATATAATTCTCAAATAACTCTTGTTCTTTCTCTAAATTATCCAAAATTGAAGCACTATGAAGTTTTTCAAGTACTTGTTTTGAACCCTTACCTCTTTGTTTAGCCTTTTGATGTGTACCTTTGGTTTCTGTACTTTCAAGTGTTTGTTCATCTGCAAAAAATATAGTAGCAAAGATTTAGAAATCTAAATTTATTAATCTGAAAGCAATAACACATAAACTACAGTAGGTGTCATTTAATATCTAACAAGCATTATTTTGCAGTGTCCTACGCATGACTTTGCAGTAAGCTAGGCGTGACTTTGCATTTAGTTAAGCGTGATTTAACAAATTACAGGCATTAAATTTTAAATCACAGGCAATAAAAAATGTGCAAATTGAGAAACAGAAATGTTAGCAGGTGGGAGAATAATGTTCGTAGGCATGAATTTTCTTCTCGCAGGTGTCACTTTATAGGAACAGGCATGGCACTTTGTCTTGCAGGCGGTGAAAGAAATTTAAGACAAAAGAGGAAAAATATTTGTAGGCATCATTTTTCTCCTGGTTGCAATCACTTTATTACTGGTAGGTGTCACTTGGACCTGCAACCTACAAAGTTAGTGGAAAATGCACCAAAAACACTTGAAATTTAGAGGCTCAAAGCCCCACGGTGGGCGCCATTTGTGTATGTATAAATCATACCTTCATGAAATAAAGGTTCTATCTATCAATTCCATGGAAACAATAATACAATTTAATCTAAGAATTGACAAATCAAGCATTTAACATCTCATGGATCTCTAACTAAGCTTTTCTAATAGAGCTCTCAGCCTTAATCTCTACTAGCGACAATCCTAGAATGAGAAATTGATAAAGATAATACCTAAATAGCTCTCAATTCTCTCCAATGTTGTGATATTTGATTCAAATGCTCTTCAAAATGCTCTCCATTATGCTAAATTGATATGATATGCTCTCAATTTCTCTCAATTTTCTATTAAATGTCTATAGTAAGGATGTCTTGCATTCAAATTTTCTAGGATCCTTTATGATCTCAAAATGGCTTCTATTTATAGGATTTTACCAAGTGTAGGGGGTAGAGTTACTTTATCATGATTAATCCATGGTTGAGTGAGAGGCTTTGAGATGGTTTCAAATGGGGGGACAATTTAAATGCTTGTATCAAAGGTTTGGACAAAGGGACAAATTTGAGTGATTGAGATTCAAAGTTCAAAATGAGTGAAATTGAGATTGCAAATTAGGAGTGATCCATGAGCTTTGTGTTCTCAATTCTCATTAGTTTCTCAAATTCACATTGAAGGATATTAGGATTTATTAAATTCAATCAATTAATTAAATTAGCCATGTAGGGGAATATGTTCAATTTGATTTTTTATTTAAATTATACAATTAATTGATTAAAATCAATTATATAGTTTGATTAATCCCTTTAGGCTTATATTTGATCATTTGATGTCATTATTTATTTGATCCTTTGATTTTAAATGATTTTTTCCAATTTGATTAATAAATGTCCATTTGAAATTGATTTGATCCATTTTGGTGAAATTTAGAGCATTTGGTTGAGATTTGCAAATTTGCTTAATAAGAGGACACCTGCCCAATTTTAGGTGTCTACATAAATCACATATAATCATTATCCATCTTATACATCAATCACATGATACATCCAAAGTCACAATAATTCATTACATCTATATCTACACATCTCTACATCACAAATACATTAAAACTATCATATGGTATAATATCACACACATCCTACATCACAGATGTCAATAACAAATCATAATAAATTTCATGATACATATTAATATAGGAATAAAAAACACACATAGCATATAGGACCATGAAAATAATTTATATATCATCATGAAAGAATAAAGTGTCCAATGTCTATAAATACATCAGAGTCCATCAAATATATATGTATATAGTGTCATTGTACATCTAAAATCTCAAAATGTGTATCAAAAATGACTGACACAGAATCATGATGGTGGCCATGAGGATGTCGTGTTCCTCTTGTCACATATCCCCCTTTGTCTTGTAGAGGTATCATACCTACTAAGGCCTATTAAGAACCTCCATGTGCAGTGTGAGTAGCAGATCTCTTACTATAAATTGCAACCCTCTGACCCTCAAGAATAGGCTCATCATACATATCTCTATATTACTCCATCTATTGGACCTCTCAAGTCTCTTGTCTATGCACTGCAAAGGAATCTTGTACAACCTACATCACTCCTGGTATATTGGTAGCCTGTATTGCAATCTCCCTATGTCCCCTATACTCCTCTGATTTCCTCTAGAATAAATCCATCTCTACTCTCACCCCATGTAGCTCTATCCTCATAGTGTTTATCTCTTTCTACATCCTCCGCATTTCCTCCTACTCCTGCCCTTCTATGGCCCTTGTGTGAATCTCTATGACTATAAACTCTCTAGAATCAACTCGGGCATGTAATGTGTCCAAAGCACCATGAGAAATCTCTGCTCATACTTGCTCTCCTACTAGTAATCCCTATAATCTGGCTAGATTTTCCTATAAACTCCCTTTTAATGCCTGGAAAGTCATGAATAACCCATGTAATCATCCAACCTCTATATGAAGGCTATCTCGCTCTGTGACTACAGTATTGTGTGTCTCTTGTGTAACACATCCTGGAGGTGGTCCCTGTACTAGAGGTTCCTATCCCTGTACCTGTGTAAGAGGTGGCCCCTATACTTTTTCCTGACCCTGTCCCTATCCTAGAATCACTAGTGGGACCCTATCTTCTGGTACCTATACCTTCCCTCATTGTCTCTCAAATGGTATCCTTGAATGTGCCCTATGACCCCCAACTCCCCTACCTCCTCCACCATCCCCTCCATCTCCTGCTCCACCATCCTCTCCATCATCTCCTCCATCATCTCCTTCATCTCCCCCACCCCTAGCACCATCCTCCCCTTGTCATGCCTAGATTTCCTTAGGCATAAACACAACTAATTTTTTTTTGAAGTATTAACATATATATATCTGTGAAAAGTGTAAAGCTTACTAAGATTTCTTCTAAACACATTTACAACAGCAGTAAAAGCACTAGTATGGAATATTTTATCACAAGCAC
>MU225326.1:3102728-3134753 GCA_018584345.1 Thuja plicata | reverse complement strand
TTGACGAACTACAGTCAAGATATTTAATAACTTCACATTAAATCTACGGAAAGTTTTTCAAGAAATAACAGTAGTGCTTACCAGGGCATTCTTACCAAGATGAGGGAAATGGAGGGGTCCTACACCCCTCCCCTTGTCTGTTCATATTCCTAGATCAACATTGGGATAGTCAACTTTCTCATCTTATGCCCTATCAACCACTGAGCATACCCTAGATTCAATCATGCGTCCCTGACCAAATCCTGCCCCTTCTTCCATGGCGGTGGTGCCATCCCCAGCCATGATGCTCTAGCTCCCCCATATCCACTTCAATCCCCCATAAATTCCCCACATTGCGAGTAACTAATGAGTGTGTGAAAGCATCTGAAATTGCATCATGTATCTTCCCAAACTATCTAGACACCCGTGAATGACATGTATTTCTCTATCATGTAGGAAGTCCTACCAATAATCCAACAGTCTGTCTGCACAAAACCAAGGTAAAAGAAGTCCTCCTAGCTATCCTTTGTGTAATAATGTTGTTTTTGGACCTAGTTACCCCATGCTTCACACCCTACATATAGAGTCCAATCGAACCCCTGCATCTCATCAATTGTCCTCTGCCAATGACCGACAAAATCTGTTGGCTCATAGTGAATCGACAATATATATCTACAAGTGTATTTCTCATACGCTTGGTGAGTCTCATGTATTATGATGGGATGTACCACATCAATATGCTCCTATTCCCATACTAACAACAAATTAATCCCCACTCCCAAAGTCATGCCTCTCCGATAGAAACACATATGCAAATCATAGTATAACTACCCAAGGATAGTATATCCCCATCAATATCTGTCCCCTTCATCCTCTAACATGATGCTCCATACTCTCGCCCATCCCAAAGGAAATCTATACCCTACATGATCAAGCGTTAGTCATCTCCGAATCAGGCCAGTTATATACAAGGCCACTCATCGCAGTCACGATATTAGTATGCATAAGCACTAAGAGAGGTTGTGAATCAATGTAGACAAGTACTTAATAAATTTCACCACTGATCTATCAAAGCTAATCAACAACTTCCAACTAATGAAACATCCACAAAAGCATCACATATTATTAAACAACATCAAGCATCCACAAAAGCATCACATATCACACATATTTTTCACATGGAAACCTTTGTTAGAGGGGGAAAACCACAATGGGGATGACACCCACAATTCACCTTACTGCGGTAAAAAGTGTTTTCCCTGTTAGGAGATAAAATAACCTTTCTATGGTTCACCCTATTAAAAGTGACTAGTACCTTGTTAGAAGTACCAAAAGACTTGTTGAAATCTACCTCGCTAGAGGATTTCAACCTTTAATAAAGATTTTACCCTATTAAAGGATTTACAATAAAGATCTATTAGGATATACCCTGTTAAGGGATTTAAACCGATGCAACTGTTAGGAAACAACAACAATCATGATTTGTAGCTTCTTTCCTATTAGATCCTCTCTGCTCCTTTTCTCTCTAACACTGTACTAATCTCTTCTTCTTCAATCTCTGATCCATGCACTTCAAAATATGATTGCAACCCTAAATCACACAATTTAGCTCTCTTTATATATTAAGTTCTTAAGTGGTTTAAGACCTGCAAAATTTTCATCAAAGTCGACACAAAATATTTACCAAACTCCTTGAAATCAACATCAATCATACCTAATACATTTTCATAAATGATAGTCGACCTCAGATCCACTACCTTAATTGATTCAACATGAAATTTTGATCAGTGGCCCAATAGATACATTGTCTTCCACATCAAAAACAAAATTCACTAAAAATATTGAATTAGTTGTCGTAATCACAACCATGACTTCCTCATACCATAAGAATGTCTCCTCTAAGATCACATCTTTAGATTTTCTCTTTAACTCAATTTCTATCAATTAAACTAACTAAAGTTGTTCTTCCTATACACCTCTTGTACACCGATCAACATAGTTAATTGTATCTTCCTTCATTAATCATGTACGGATCTTACTAGTCACTCCAATCATATTAAATAAATTTTTTTAAATCAATGACAACCAATTATGTATCTACTTATGACCGATCTTCATATCTCCTCCAAAAAATACCATAATGCCAACAATCTCCCCCTTTGGCATTGATGGAAAAAACTTTGTATAATCTTAAAAAATTTCCATGCATAACTCTGTAAGTATTGACCTGTATTGTAACCATACACATTTTGACTCATTCAAATCATACTCCCACTTACTATACTCATACTCTCTCTTTCTCTATCCAAACTACTAATATATACATATATCTCCCCCTTTTTGTCAACAATGACAAAGGATGAAAAATACACACTAGGATTACATTCTATCAAAGACATCCTTGAAGGGTGTCTTTGCCAACTCCAATGACTTCTCCCATGACTCTATTAAGAACTCCATAGATAGAATATTTCCATGTATTACCAATGTTGGCCCTTCCATATCATTCAAAGTAATCACCTCTAGTAGACTTAGTGTGGTTTCTGAATTTCTCACATTATGTTGCATAATATCTATGGTGGGAGCCAAGTAGGTCTACAAGTCCATAAGTGTTATAATTATTTTATCTTTCTCTTCTTGTAATTGCTTCACTGTGTGAGTAATCATTTTGATCTTAGCATTTTATTTTGAAGTTGAACTTGTTAGGGGATCAAACTTTTCAACCAAAGCATTAAGCTCTTGTTGAGCTTCATCTCTCTTCTTCTTCATATATTTTGTAAAAGATGTGAACTTGGACACTTTTACAAGTAACTATCCTACCTCGTATAGGATTTCCTTTAATTTTTTCACTAGATCTGCAAGTGACTCTTTGTCTATTGATATAATCTCTTTCAACTTGTCAGTTTTTTTCTTCTCATACTCTTTCATTGTCAACTTCATTGGTGCATTATCCAAGCTAGGTACTTGATCATAAACTTCTTTGACCAAAATACCCAGATGATCAATAGGTTTGTCTTTTTTATCATATTTCACATCAGGTACTAGATTACTAATTATATTCCTTTCTACTTTTAGTAAACTGACCTTCTTCTTCTTTTCCTTTAATATGTCTCTTTCTTCTTTCTCTTTAAGCTTCTCAAACATCTTCATTATTTCCTTAGGAATCATTTTCATAATGTCAATAGTTGCTTGGATTTCTTCATCTTCAGGCTCACCTTCATCTTCTTCCTCCAAACTAGTAGACTTCGTGGTTTTTTTCTTCTTATGTTTGCTAGCTTCACCAGTTAGGACTAATTTCCTCTTCACTGACAATACATCTTCATCAATCTTTTTCTCTTCACTTTTCTATTTTGTCACTTCCTCTCCAGTTTGATCACTTGGTGTATCCACTTGAATTCAAGTATTATTATTATATATCTGGTCAAGTATATCATAGATAACATTATCTATTCCATCTCTTATCTCTTTAGATTTAGACTCTTGATCTTTTTATTTCTCTTCTACTGATTAGTCCTTGGTTCCTGTCTCATATTTCAATAACTTTTTACATAAATGCATTGTCTCATCTCTTACCAATTGTGTTTCTCCAATGAGAATTCATGTTACTTTATTTATTGCCTTGAATTCTCCTCTCATTTATTCAACCATTACCTTCACTTCCTCAATTGTTAATTCAAGTTGAAATAGTACAAGTTCTTGCTCCTTCATTACTCTATCAACCTTCAAAGCTTCTCTCCATCTCTTTTCAACTAATTTAAACAGTTCCTTAGGTATTCCTTGTATAAATCGCTAGGTGTTTTTCAAAAAGTATGTAGATTCTCGACGACTGTATCTTCTTTCTTTTTCTTGTCTTCAATGACACATGCATAAAAGAACTTCACCACATTTTTCATTCTTCCATTCTCCTTAACATCTTGAACCATGCTATCAATTGTAATAGCATTGTCAACTTTTACAAATTTCACAATAGGTTTACCTACTACAAAGGACTTCTACCCACTAGGTCTTAGTTCTTCTTGTTCCTTATCAGACTCAGTTTCAACTTTATCTACCTCATCTTTATCCTTGCTCTCTTTCTTTCCTTTTGAATCTTTGTAGCAATATGTATTCTCTTTCTTCCTTCTATAATTTTTTCTGAACAGTCACATGTGACTTCTTTTGTGGCTTTGTCATAGAAGGAGTAGTAGATTGAGTTTTTTTCCTAGATTTGAAGTCCTATTGACTCTCTAAGGTGTGACTTCTTCAACTTCAGTTGCTGCTTTCTTGTCTTCAACAAAAATATATGTGCCTTCCTTCTCACCTTCCATTTTATTCGTAAGATTAGTCATCATGCCTTGTGTTATGCCACTCATTTTGGCTATATTGTCAATTTGTTTCCTTACTTTTCTTTGGATTATTGATGCTCTTAGTTCACTATGAATTTTCAATAATGAATCATCAAATGTTCCAAATCTAGGTATAGAAGTTGTTAGGAATAACAATCCACCAACACAACTGAGAGGGGGGTGGGTGAATTAGTTGTTAGATAGATTATTAAACATTAAAATTTATAAACAAAAACTTTAATCTAAATTATAACACAGTAAATGCCAACACAATAACACAATCCTTTGTTGTTGAGAAAACCCTTTTAAAGGCAAAACCCCGGTGGGAATTAGCACCCACAAATGATGTAATGAGAGTATAGTATCCCTGTTAAAAGATTTAACCTTCTTAAGATCTTATTGATGCATTATAATACATAGTCCCTATTAAAGGATAGACCATGTTAGGATTCAAGAGTAACAATGGGCTCACTACCCAGGAACACTACCTAAAGAAGGTTAAATCCACCCTCAGGACTTATAGTATGAAATACAAGTGTATATAGGAAACATACAATCCAGTAAACTATCTGATAGAAAATATCTTTGCTTGGTTATTTCCAATGAAGTAACATAATCACAACCTCTACTCTACATCCAGTGGACTTCACACAAACAAGCTTGCAACTTCAACACTTCACCATCTCTTTCACAATCACATTTCCACTTTGCATACCTAGTTTTCAAACAAGAAAAGATCTCTCATATATACCCTATTACAATAATTAATTAGGTCAGCTAATTAAGATTTCCCAATATAAAAATAATTATGTAACCCCTTTCTAAGATACATATGGTACCTATAACAAGTAAAAATCAATTACAAATCATCACATATAATCCAAGATCCGTAATCCACACTCGCAAAAAATAATACATGCTACATCTCTGAAGTCAGCCCCAAATAGGTCTACTCCAGAATACACACCGCAACTAATGTCACCAAGAGTCCTAAAACCCAAGAATCATAAAAAAAATTCCTTAAAATGTCTTATATCATCCCTTAAGCTTGCATAGCCTGAATCCACATCGATCGTAAGTTATACTCAAAACACAAAGACTAACTCTTTCAAAGATCATTGTCATAGTCCAGTACCCAGTCTTCACTAAAATATTTTGTTGGTAAACAGATTTTTCTTCTTCACTTTAACTCTAAAATAACCAAATATTAAGAAACAATCAAATACAATAGTTTGGAAATGTAAATGAATAACTAATTCCCCTTTAAATTTGAAGGTACAACTCCCTTAAATGAATGTTCTTTAATGATTATGATCTTTCCTAATCTAATAGGGGTATGTTCTTAACCTGAGAACAGAAGAGGTAAACCAAGCTAGCCCTAGATAGGAAGTAGCTCAGGTAGATTAAATTCAACTAAATCTAGCCAATCTTGAGATCTTAGTAATCATACGAGCTCTAAAAACTGGTAATACAATGATAGATAATGATCATGAAGGATGAAAGAATGAGAGATTGTTGGTTAAAACAATAATGAATCAATCTATCTAATAGGAATGTTTCTCAAACTTTGAATAACACTAAAATTCCCCTCAATTAACTGTATCAAATCATAATGCAAAACCTCGGTTCAATCATAAACTGTAAATCCAATTTCAATGAAACATTCGAATTAATAGAAAGATAAATGCATTGCAGTGGAATAGTTAAAACAATAATATTCAGACATACACAAATTTGACTTAGCAAAATGCCATTCTTCACACCAAAATTTAGCCGACCGTTCTATTGATTTTCAAAATAGTACATATACATCCCAGAGTTGGACCATTACAAAAAGTGGTAACTGAAATGGTTCAACTTCCCTAACTATAAATGATAAACACATGTTTATCTGTTACAAGATTTATCAAAAATAATACAAGAGGGAATATTTATGTTTCAATTTTATTCCCTTTATCTATTTTTTCCCTATAGGTGGTGATAGTTATGATGAAAGGAATTAGCTCTTTGTGTCTATTGATATGGACATTGGTATATTTGATGAGCCACTTGGAATGATCTTTGGTCAGGATCTTAACCACATCTACCTGATCCTTCAACTCCTCCATAACTTTAGAGATGCAGCCACTCAACTGTTGGAGTTTTGGCACCTTATCCAGGTGAGAAGAAGATTGTTCTGCCAATTTTTCTACATAGTCTGAAAAGGATACCTACATGTTGGTCACTCTAATCATCTCTTTCCATTGACCGCTTATTTGTGATTCCATGTGAAGACCCTGAAGGAGTTTAAAATCTTTTCTCTACTCTTCTTTGATTTTGACATCTATTTGTTGCAGTCCTGCTTCAGCTTGAATGATCATCTCAGTCTTAAAATCTAGGCTTTGAATCCATTCGATCAGAGCTTCATCTACTTTCTGCAAGATCCCTACCTTTATTGCCTCCTTAGTCTTAATTTTAACTACTACATGTAGCATGACTATGCATTCTTGACACTTTACCCTCTCTGATGTGAGAGTCTACAAATTCTTTTCAATGTAACTCCTCTCTTTCTCCAACTTTAGTAGAGTGTTACCCAGCTGCTCAACAACTACCAGCCCTTTGGATTTGAGCCTCTCGATCCATCATTTACCAATTTTCCCAAAATGCCTGTCTTCCTACAACTTGGCTATGATATCCTGATTCTCTGCAGCATTGGGGTCAAAATTGGTCTGGGTGCTCGGAATGTTGGCCACTAGAGTAACTAACTATCTGATGAAGTTAGTTAGTTTAGCGACCTCTGCTTTAAGTTGGACTTTAGTAGTTTTTAATTCCTTGAGCTCTTCCTCAATTACAATGTTGGTGGATTTCCACCAATCCACTTTAGTATCATGGCAGGCCAGTCCCATATCAAATGACTATAGCTCAAAATCAGAGGCGGTCAAATCTTTGATCCTGCCTTCTTTGGTGGGCATTGCTACCTCCATGGTAAAGTGCCCTATTTCTGGGTCTTGGCCTAATATAGATAGGGTCTTTTCTTTCTTCACTTTTCTCATAGTAGTACTAGACTCTAGGGCCCATGAGAGAGTATCCTTGTTGGGAGCTCCTTCTTTGATCCTCTTCCTCTTGCACTCTAAAGTGTTCTCTATCCAAGACTCCGCGTTAGTGACTTTAGTAGAAGAGATCAACTCCTCTATGAACATCTTCATGATGACTGGAGGGGGAGATTTAGGCCTAGATTCAAATGGATTCACCGAGGCAGGGGAGGAGGAAATTAATTTAATAACTTGAGCAACTTTTTGTTGCTTTCTAGCCTCTTCATCCAATTCTATGGTTGTTGTGCTAGAACTATCTTCGTCCACTTACAATATAATAGGAGACCCTCGCCTTGGAGTATCTTGGGTTGAGGTATCACCTTGCGTGCCCATGGTACTGACTTGGGCTGGGTGCTCTGTTTCTATATTCTTAACGGGCTTAGTCATAGACTTGACTGGTTCTATAGAGACTTCTTCTGTTGAACCAATGATTGGGGCTGAGCCATCTCCACAAGTCTTATCCAACGAAATCATCTTTTTAGGAGGCTCATCACCTCCACCTACTATTTAAACTAATTTTTTGGCTATGGTCAGAATATTTACTGAAGATGATTCAAGAGTACTCCTGGTCTCTTTTGTTGAAGTTTGTCAAGACGGGGGCCTCCTTTCTGACCTCTTCCTTCTACCTACCATCCACTCAACCCATTGTTATTTCCTTTTGTAAATCTCATCTATCAAGGTTTCTAAGTCATCAATAGCTTGACCTAGCATGGGTTTAGAGCTTATGGGAAGGGGATTGATCTTCTCTATGTATATATCATCATACATATGTTGGCTGTCATCTTCTAGCCCTTCAAAAGCAATGTTAACTTTGAAATTTTTGATATGTTCAATAGTTAACCTTGCATATAACCTTTCTCTGCTCTCTAAGTCATCCTTGTAGTTGGCACAATAATCTTCAATATCATTAATGTGATGGATAGTGTGACCCATTTGCAGATAATCTCAAGCATAGTTCATAGGATCATACTGCAGCCTCAGAACATCGTATGTTTCTAATTGAAACTTCTTTGAGAACATTTTTAAAACATTCTTTGCATCAGACCAGGATGCGCAACTGTAGGCTCCAACGGTCATCAAGAAATCATACCTTTCTTTCTGGAACCCACATAGATCAGGTTCACCTGGACCACTTGCCTCATCACCTCAACTAGCACAATCATGTCATCTGGATATCTGGGCAGCTTTAGAGGGAAATCATTGAATCCTGCAAGATGAATGTATGAGAAATTTGCAAACTAGATAAAATAAGCTCAGAATTGGCTGATGAATGCCATGGCTTCTAGAGAAAATCTCCTTTCTGGGCAGCCTTGTAACTCCCTACATAGTCTCATTGTAAATGCATCATTAACTTTGAAATATTTAGTATAATTGTTATGCAATTGCAGACATGCAAAGAACTCATAGCTCTTAACATCTTCTGGGAACTCTTCTAGCCTAGGAAGTCCTGGCAAGTGTTGAATTATAGTCAAAATGTATATTAGAACCAAAGACATATAGAAATCATTTTGATGTTTAGCTCTATTGAGGGCATTGGAGAGATTTTTTCTTACCATGAGGGCCCAATCGATAAAATGGTGTTGAGAGAAAATCACCTGAACTAGGAAGAAATTATGCTCAATGAAATTTAGTGCATCGCTCTCACCTCTGATATTGTAAAGAAATACCAGGATGTCCACAATCTCTGACTTCAGGTTTGTGCCATATAGTGTTTTGGGAAACCTTCCTTTGGTGCTCCTCAACTCTTGGAACCATGTCTTCATTGTTGAGACATGACATTCTTTGCTACATATTCAGTAACCGCCCAATTGTAGGTCATCGCTGAGTATTCGGCTTGCTCTAGAATACAAAGGGATTTCTAGATGGAATCATGGTCAATAGATAGTAGTATCATATCATCAGGAAAGATAATTATCTTAGTGTATGGGTTATAGTGAGCTATACATTTTCTAACCAGCTTCGGTGCTTGAATTGCAACAGGGAAGCTGATTGCTTCGTCTAGCCCACTCTCCTTCATTTTTTAGTAATGGGGTGTATTGGGTCTACCTTAAATCTATTCTAGAAGCTCTACATATCAAATAACTTCAAAGAAGTGTCTGTGATGTTGTGCCAGTCATAAGTGATTCCATTCATCCCATCAAAACCCGTGAATTTGGTAGCCATGTTTTAATGGGTTTAAATCAAAACTTAGGGATCTATCTCAGGAAAGTTGAAAGCAAAGAATAATTATTGCCAAATTTTACAATTTGGACAATTCATCAAACATATAGTAATCCCGTTTGAAACACTCCAGTGATTTTATAACTTCCAACTTCTTATCGTTAACGGCCGACTTCCCGCGCCACACGAATGAAAAGACTTAAGCATTTATGAAAAAAAATTTCATTAAGAGGTAAAAAGGCTTTATTTGAATTAATTACTTTACCTTTACAGGCTGTTAAGAAAGATATTTTCACTTTTCAAAAATGTAACGGTAACATTTTGGAGGTAGCGGATAATTACTTTTTTGCCTCTCCTTTGGGCGGAGAAACACTGTTGGAGCACTCCTTATTCAGAGATCTGCCACAAAGAAATTCTGACTTGTTATAATACCTGAATGGCATGTCATGATTTCATCTACTTCCTTTATGCCTTGAAAACCCTCATAAGTCAATTTTTCTTCATGGAATCTTGCATATATTGATCTAGCGGAAAATGCATCTCATGGGTCAAAACCTGCCTATTTGAAGTAGCGGAGAAGTCATTTTCCACTTTTCTTCCATTGAGATTTCCTTCTTAGATTCTTCATCATTTGATCATTCCTCTGATCTAATGGGATTTTCATTGAATCTAGTAGCCTTTCTAAACTTCAATTATCTATTTCCAACTTCAACTGACCGCTAAGACTTTTGGAATTACCCACCATGGAAAATGCGCTATGCAGGTGATTTTCCACTAAGGAGAAGCACGAAACCAATTTTCTACCAATGAGACAAAATGAAGTGTCATAACTAAAGGTTTTGGAGTCACATAAGATCAATGTTAAGAACTACTAAAAGGTGACCTTTATCAGATTTGGGAGCTTAACCTACCAAATATGATATATTTCCAAATAACAACCCCCCGACTTACAAAGGAGAAGGCAATTTGGGAAAATCTGATGAAGGCTTCTCTAGCCTAAGAGGAAAAACTAAACTTAGACTCATGAATTTCATGATGTTTCAAAACCAATACCACACACCAAACATCCTTTTTGCTCTAAAGATATGCAGACCAAAAATAGGGCAACAACTGGCTCTTTCTGGGGACTTGGACATTCACATGTCCAAGCAAGGAACTCAAATCTCTAGTTTAACAAAACTAATGAAAAACATGGAAGGAAAAAAAAAGGAAACAAAACCTAACTAAGGGAAACAAAAATAGGAACTAAACGTAACTATAATACAATGTAGGGTTACCTGTTTCTGATTCAGATCTGGTACAACTTCAAGTCCTAACCATTGTATGTCAGGGGAAGTGCCTCACCATCTGGATAAGCCAATTTGAAAGAATTCTTCTCAAACACCTGATGGATCTTGAAAGACCCTTTCCATAGCGTCTCAAATTTCCCATGCATACATTTAGGCACTCTGTGTTTATCCCATAGCAGTACCATATCTCCTTCCATAAATTTACGAGGCCTACTCCTTTTGTCAAACAAATTATTCACACGCATTTGATGTTGTGTGATGTGATCTACCATCTTCTCTCTTTCCTCTTCAAGCTTTTTTAAATATAGGATCCTCTTTTTTAAACCATCTTTATATATGCCATCTTCTATTGTTGTCCTTAATTTGCAAGTTTCCAATTCCAATGGCAATGGTAGACTAGCTTCAATCCCATAGACACATTCAAAAGGAGAAATGTCAATGGCTCTTTTGGGAGTCACCCTATCTTCCCAAAGGGCATCATATATTTTCTTATGCCATGTTCTCTCATTATCTTCCATGAGCTTCTTCATAATGTTTACCAGGTTCTTGTTGCTGGATTTAGCCTGGTCATTTCCTTGTGGGAAATAGTTGGATGAGTGACTAACCACAATGCCATACTTGTAAATAAATTCAGTAATTTCCCAAGAAGATAAATATGTGGCATTATCCATTACCAGCTTGATAGGTACCCTGAACCTTACTAGGATGTTTTCTTTAATGAACTCACATACTGCTTCAAATGTGGTACTTTTAGTCTCTTTTGCCTCCACCCATTTTGTGAAGTAGTCCATTGTTGTGATTATATAGGTATGACCTGAACTAGATGTGGGGTTTATAGGACCAATAAAATCAAGTCCCCACTACTAGAAAGGACCTTCGATTATCACTGGTCTAAGGGGCAGCGCTGCTAGCTATGGCTTTCCAGTAAACATTTTTCACTTCTCACATCTTGCCACCCAATGATATGCATCTCTGAACATTCTCAGCCAATAGTAGCACTGTCTCAATATCTTGAACATGGTGACTGATGAGGAAAAGTGACCCCCGCAAGCTTCATCATGAAACACTTTTAACAACTTTTCTTGTTGTTGTTTGTCAACACATCGAAGGAAAGTCCCGTCCATAGATCTCTTATACAATCTATCCTCCCAAATAACATATTTAGAAACTTTTAGTTTTAAATATCTCCTTTGTTTCAAAGTCAATCCTTTGGGACATTCACCATATGTCAAGAAATACATATTATTTTGAAACCAAGGATCTTGCATACTTACTACCAAAACCAATTACGTCACTTCAGGGACTTCATCCACTTGATTTTCTGCCATTTCTTTACATAGTGCATTTCCTCTCACCAACTTGGTGGGTTTAATTTCTATGTCATAATCTTGAGTCTTAGCCACCCATGCTCTTCTATTATTACATCCCACATCCTATTGAATCAATATACTTTTTACTGCAATATCAGGCACATATACAAGGGAGTGAGAGTGTAAAATATAGAATCTGAAATTCTTCAAAGCCTTTACTACTGCGAAAGCATGTTTTTCAGTCTGAGAGTATTTCAACTCATGATTTTTTAGAGGTGTGCTCATAAAAGTGATAGGATCCTGAACTCCTTCCTTGTTCTCCTACATGAGGATGGCTGATAGAGTATGTTCAGAGGAATAACAATAGATTATGAAATCCTTCTTGTAGTTTGGGTGACATAAAACTGGGGCATTGGCTATGGTGCTCTTAATTATTTTGAAAGATTGCTTGGCAGGGTCTTTCCACTTAAAATTTATATTTCCTTTCATCATGTCCACTATGCATTTGGTAATTTCTAAAAAATCTGGGACAAACCTCCTGAGAAAGTTTACCTGACTAAAAAATGATTTCACTCCAGTCTTGTTCATAGGTAAGCTTAATTGTTGAATTGCTCTAACCCTTTCTAGATAAATTCTTATGCCTTCTTGAGAAACAATGTGACCTAGTAATTTCCCTTCAGTTACACAAAAAATTGACTTCTTGGGGTTCAATGAAATCTCGTCTTCTCTACACCTTTGCAACACTCTCCTTAAATAATTTATATGGTCTGCTCTTTTTTCTAGAAAACATAGTAAGATCATCCAGATATATACCAATTATTTTGTTCTTCATATCACTAAAGGAAAGATCCATACCTCTTTGAAAGGTAGCCCCAATGTTTATTAACTTGAATGGTATTATGTGATATGTGAAAGTGCCCCATGGGGTAGT
The DNA here is from genome assembly GCA_018584345.1 of Thuja plicata. NCBI lineage: Eukaryota > Viridiplantae > Streptophyta > Pinopsida > Cupressales > Cupressaceae > Thuja > Thuja plicata. The sequence goes on along the minus strand of MU225326.1, from coordinate 3,121,688 downwards.
GAAAGTCGTCTTGTGCTGGTCAACTTTCTCTACCTCTATCTAATTGTACCCTAAGAAGCCATCTAACATAGACATCATTTTAGCTCTAGCTACGGTCTGCAGCAGGTGTTCCATGTTAGGAAGAGCGTAATTATCTTTCAAGGAAGACTGATTAAGGTTCCTAAAGTCTACACAGATCCTTATTTCTTTATTTTTCTTTCTCACGGGCACTATGTCTGCTACCCAAGTTGAATGATGAATAGGATATATGATCTTAGCCTTCAACATTTTATTAACTTCCTTGAAAATCACATTCGCTACTTTGGGGTTGTAATTCCTTTGTTTCTACCCAAATAGGGGTAGCCTCAGGTTTTAGAGGAATTTGGTGTTTGAATTTACCATCCATGAAGTTTTTTAAATCTTCATAAGTCCATGCAAAGACATCTTGGTATTCTAGGAAGAGTTTCCTGGCCTCTTCCCTTTCTTCCTTAGTACAACATTTCCCAATGTTTATCATCTTGGGATCTTTCTCACTTCCAATATTAATTCCCTCATACTCGCCAGTGGTAGGACCCCTCTCGATCCTCTTCTTTTTACCAAAGGTATCATGCCTATTGAAAAGCTTTTCGAGTGTGACTAAATGAGGAGGGATGGTATTACCTTGCAATTGGATGATATGTGACTTATCCTTCTTCTACTTGTCATTACAATTTCTTTTATGATTACTAGGAGCATCTTTATGGAAGTCACCACCGCTCTCCAAAAAGAGAAGGAGATTCTTGTAATCTTCGAACACTTGCCAATCTTTGACATTGTCGAGTATAGATGGTCTATACACCACTTCGATTTGATATTTCTTATCTTTGAAGTTTGGATGAGGGAGGAGCAGTGAGGCTGAGATTGCTAAGGAGTCTACTTTAGAATTTATCTCTCTTGGTACATATTCAATAAAGAATGCGTCTAAGGATTCAATTTAATCCCATACCCTATTCCTATAGTTTTTTAATCTATGATTTTTCATAGAGTATTGATTTTTAACTTGGCTCACAATTAACTCGGCATCACCTCGAGCCCTTAGGATTTTCACACCTCTCTCTTTTGCAACAATAATTCCCAGAAGCAGGGCCTCATATTTTGTTGTGTTATTGGTGTTCCTAAACTCTAATTTGTAAGCCATGGGCTCACATTCTCCATCTGGCGATATCAAGAGTACGCCTGCACTGGCTCTTGACGATGCATAGCTACCATCAAACTCCAAAGTCCAAATTTGCAGTGACTTATCTTCAGTGGAAGGCTAATCTTTTCTTCTCTAGGTTCAGCTTCTTCTTCATGATTATCTATGAATAACATGTAGCTACCAAAATCCAATTCTTGGTACAAAATTTGGGCTTTAGGGTCATCAAATTTTAGTACTGTGAACTTTTCTTTCTCTTCAGGAACCAATTTTATCTTTTTGTTACCCACTGGGATCAAAGATTGAGACCAATCCAACTTTATTTCTCCTCCTAAATATCTGCAAAAACTCCTGCTTAAAAACAAACTATAACTAGCAGGTATATCAACGACCAATATAGTCAACAAAATTCTCTTCTCGAGGTGTGCTGCTAAAGCCACTTGAGCATCTTTGATTTTCCCAATCAAGGGGACTTATTTAGCATCCATAGAATAGCATCTACCATGGGCTTTGGTGAGGGTCAGACCCAAGGCCTTGGCTATAGTTGATGGCATCACATTGTCTCTGGCACCATAATCTATTATACAATTACTCAACTTGCAACCATTTATAAACAATGACACATAGAAAGGGTCAGGTTTTCATCCAGGGGAAGTAGCCAAAACTGATGACTCTCCTTGTTCAAATAGACCTGCCAAAATAGACTCTTCTTCTAATGAAGCTATAACATTTTGATTTAAATTTTGGGCCTCTCCTTTACAAAATTTGACTAATTTTTGCAATTCTACTAGATTAGACTTGAGATAATCTATGGGAGAAATCTGAATTCTGGAATCTTTACAGAATTGAATAATATCAAAAGAATTTTTTTCCTTACTGGGCTGCAACATTTTCACTCCATGGTTGGCATCTTTAGAGTAAGAAGTAGACGCCTCGTTACCTTATGATAGAGGTGTGGAAATAGGGACTTTATCTTTCTAATTCTGGGTTAATACTGCATAAGATGTCCCATCTTTAGTAGTATAAAATGCTAAATCTTGTTCTAAATCTGATACATACTCAAAAAATAAATGTTTAGAGTCACGATGTGAGAAAAATTCTAATTCATCTCTAGATACTCCAGCGTTCCATTCATCTTTTTGATGCATCTGCCAATCATGAGCTACATCAGGGAAACTTTCTCCATCATGATCTATTGTTAGGTGAAAAGCACACATGTTTCCCCTTTTGGGAGGAGCTACTATGGCCAACCTTTGTGGAGGAGCAGTCAGTTTTAATGTTTTCCCATCAGTATTCCTTGCATCACTATTTCTTCCAGACTGATCTTGAAAATTCCGCTGTTAAGGATTGTTAAATCTGGGAAGTTGTCTTTTGAAAGAAATGAACTCATTAGACAATTTATGGATCATCTTGTCTAATGATGTGGTGTTTCTACTACTAGTCTGAGTTTGTATTTCTCATTTCCATTTTCCCGTTGAGATCATGTGATCTTCTAATTCCACCGTAGTCCTTTGGGCAAGATCCAAAGTGGCTGGGTTTGTCCTTCTCAAATCATAACTGATGTCAAGAGGCATAGCACTTATAAAGAAAATTTTCAAATTATCGGTAGTAGGCTAATTAGCTATTGGGATACATTTAACTAGCTTGTTAAATTTAGCAACAAAATCTCTCATGCTTATTGAAGGCTCTTTTTTTATTGAAGTCAATTGTGTTAACATGGCATGCTCATCTTCAACAGTTTTGAATCTTCTTTCAAAAGCCATTCTCATGGAAGCCCAATCTGTAATAGAAGAGACTGGAAAATGATAAAACCAATCTATTGCACCCTCCACAAGGGTCTCAACAAATAATCTAACAGCCACATCTTCTTCTCATACTACTAATATATTGATGGCTGCAAAGAAAGAATCAATACGTTCATCTGTAGATACTTTCCCATCCTTGGAGAATTTGGAAAAATTCTTCGTTGACCCTGAGGGAAATGGGTTATATGCTTCTAACTATAAGGGACCAACTGTGGTGGCCCAAGGAAGTGCCATAACCACTTGAGGTAGATAAGGTGTTAGGTTTACAATAGGAGGAACAACTACTCTGTGCAAGGTTATCACTTGATAGGTGGTAGACAAAGAGAGGATTTATTAGGAGGCAAAGGAGGTCTACTTTTTCTTTTAGTATTTATGTCCCTCTAATGAGGTAATTCAAGCAGGGCAAAGTCAATTTTTGCAAGTCTCTCAGAGACTGGGTCTCTACCACCTTCTTTCCTTATACTTCTAAGAAATATTTTAGGCTCTAGGATTTCCACTAATTTGGAAATCTAGCCTCATTCTCTGCTTGCCGTTGAGCCCTTATTAAGTTCCTCCTTTGAATGGCTTGTTCAAGTGCTTCTTCCTTCACTTCTTCTTATTCAAGTACTTGACTATAGTTTCTATAATGCTCAGTATTTGTTTTGTGTCTCGAGACAAAAGTATTCAGTGAGGAGATGAGATCCTCTTGATCATCTTGGAATCCAAGGTTTGGCTAAAGTACAGGGATCCAATTTTCATGAGGAAGCACCATCATTCCTCATTATACTTCTTCTGGTCTAGCGACTGTTTGTCTCCCCAGAAGAGTCACCAAAAATCTGTTGGTAAACAAATTGTTCTTCTTCACTTTAACTCTAAAATACCCAAATATTAAGAAATAATTGAATACAACAGTTGGGAAATGTAAATGAATATCTAATTCCCATCTAATGTTGAAGGTATAGGTCCCTTAAATGAATGATATTCATTGATTATGATCTTTCCTAATCTAATAGGGGTATGTTCTTAACTTGACAATAGAAGAGGTAAACCAAGCTAGGCATAGACAAGAACTAGCTCACGCGGATTAAATTCAACTAAATCTAGCCAATCTCGAGATCTTAGTAATCATACGAGCTCTAAAAAATGGTAATACAATGATAGATAATGATCATGTAGGATGCAGGAATGAGGTATTACTGGTTAAAACAATAATGAATCAATCTATCTAATAGGAACATTTCTCAAACTTTGAATAGCACTAAACTTCCCCTCAATTAACTGTATCAAATCATAATACAGAACCTCGATTCAATCATAAACTGTAAATCCAATTTCAATGAAACATTAAAATTAATAGAAAGATAAATGCAATGCAGTGGAACAGTTAAAACAATGGCATTTAGGCATACACAAAGTTGACTCAGCAAAATGTCATTCTTCACACCAAAATTTAGCTGACCATTTTGTTGATTTTCAAAATAGTACATATACATCCCAGAGTTGGACCGTTACAAAAAGGGGTAACCAAAATGGTTCAAATTCCCTAACCAGAAATGATAAACACATTTTTATCTGTTACAAGCTTTATAAAAAATAATACAAGAGGGAATATTTATGTTTCCATTTTCTTCCCTTTATCTATTTTTCCCTATAGGCAGTGACAGATGTGATGACAAGAATTAGCTAGATTCATGTCTATTGATATGGAAATTGGTATATTTGATGAGCCACATGGAATGATATTTGGTTAGGCTCTTAACCACATCTACCTATTCCTTCAACTCTTCCATAGATTTATAGATGCAGCCACTCAATTGTTGGAGTTTCGGTACCTTATCCAAGTGAGAAGAAGACTGTTCTGTGAATTTCTCCACATAGTCTGAAAAGGATTTTTGCATGTTGGTCACTCCGATCATCTCTTTCCCTTGACCACTTGTTTTTGATTCCATGTGAAGACCCTGAAGGAGTTTAAAATCTTTTCTCTGCTCTTCTTTGATTTTGACATCTGACTTCTGCAGCCCTTCTTCAGCTTGAATGATCATCTCAGTCTTAAATTCCAGGATTTGAAGCCATTCGATCATAGGTTCTTCTCCTTTTTGCATGAGCCCAAACTTTATTTCCTCCTTAGTCTTCATTTTAACTACTACATGCTGCATGACTATGCATTCTTGACACTTTACCCTCTTTGATGTGAGAGTCTGCAAATTATTTTCAATGTAGCTCCTCTCTTTCTCCAACTTTAGTGGAGTGTTACCCAATTGCTCAACAACTACCAGCCCTTCAAATTTGAGCCTCTCAACCCATTGTTTACCAATTTTCCCAAAATGTGTGTCTTCCTACAATGTGGCAGTGATAGCCTGATTCTCTACAGCATTGGGGTCGAAAGTGGTTTGGGTGCTTGGAATGCTGGCCACTGGAGTAACTAACTGTCTGATGAAGTTAGTTAGTTCAGCAACGCCTACTTTAATTTGGACTTTAGTAGCTTTGAGTTCCTTAAGCTCTTCCTCAATTACAATTTTGGTGGGTTTCCACCAGTCCACCTTAGTATCATGGGGGGCTAGTCCCATATCAAATGACTGTATCTCAAATTTAGAGGTGGTCAAATCTTTGATCCTACCTTCTTTGGTGGGATTTTCTACCTCCATGGTAAATTTCCCTATTTCTCGGTCTCGGCCTAATGTAGATAGGGTCTTTTCTTTCTTCACTTTTCTCATAGTAGTACTAGACTGTAGGGCCCATGAGAGAGTACCCTGTCTGGGAGCTCCTTCTTCGATCCTCTTCCTCTTGCCCTCTAAAGTATTCTCTATCCAAGACTCCATGCTATTGACTTTAGTAGTAGAGACCAACTCCTCTATGAACAACTTCCTGATGACTGGAGGGGTAGCTGTAGGCCTAGAAGCAAATGGATTCACTTAGGTAGGGGAGGAGGAAACCAATTTAATAACTTGAGCAATTTTTTGTTGCTTTCAAGTCTCTTCATATGATTATGTGGCCGATGTGCTGGAACTATCTTCACCCACTTCCACTATGATAGGAGACCCTCTCCTGGGAGTATCTTGGGTCGAGGTATCACCTTGTATTCCCACGGTACTAACTTCGGCTGGTTTCTCTATTTTTGTATTCTTAACGGGCTCTGTAATAGTCTTGACTAGTTCTGTAGAGACTACTTCTTCTATTGAACCAATGAGTGGGGCTGAGCCATCTCCACAAGTCTTATCCAATAGAATAATCTTTTCAGGAGGCTCATCACCTCCACCCGCTGGTTGAACTAATTCTTTTTCTATGGTTGGAATAGTTACTGAAGATGATGCAGGAGTTCTCTCGGTGTCTTTTGTTGGAGTTTGTCAAGATGGGGCCCTCCTTTCTGACCTCTTCCTTCTACCTGCCATCCACTCAACCCATTGTTCCATCCTTCTGTAAATCCCACCCATCAAGTTTTCCAAGTCATCAATTGCTTGACCTAGCATGGGTTCAGAGCTTATGGGAAGGGGCTTGATCTTCTCTATGTATATATCATCATGCATATGCTAGTCGTCATCTTCTAGCCCTTCAACTGCAATGTTAACTTTGAATTTTTTATTTGTTCAATTTTTAACCTTGCATAGAACCTTTCTCTTCTCTCTAAGTCATACTTGCATTTGGCCCAATAATCTTCAATATCATCAATGTGATGGATAGTGTGACCCATTTGTAGATAATCTTGAGCATAGTTCACAGGATCATACTACAGCCTCAGAAAATCATATGTTTCTAATCGAAACTTCTTTGAGAACATTTTTAAAACATTCTTTACATCGGACTGAGATGCACAACTGTAGTCTCAAATGGTCATCGGGAAATTGTAGCATTCTTCTGGGAACTTGCACAGACCAGGTTCACCTGGACCACTTGCCTCATCACCTAAACCAACATGATCATGTCATCTTGATATCTGGGCAGCTTTAGAGGGAAATCATTGAATCCTGCAAGATGAATGTATGAGAAATTTGCAAACTAGATAAAATAAGCTTTGAATTAGCTGATGAATGCCGTGGCTTCTGGAGAAAATCTCCTTTCTGGGAAACCTTGTAACTCCCTACACAATCTCATTGTAAATGCATCATTAACTTTGAGATATTCAGTATAACTGTTATGCAATTGCAGACAGGGAAAGAACTCATAGCTCTTAACTTCTTCTGAGAACTCTTCTAGCCTAGGTAGTCCTGGCCAAAGTTGAATTGTAGCCAAAATATATAATAGAACCGAAGACATATAGAACTCATTTTGATGTTTATCTCTATTGAGGGCATTGGAGAGATTTTTTCTTACCATGAGGGCCCAATCGATAAAATGGTGTTGAGAGTAAATCACCTAAACTAGGAAGAAATGATGCTCAACAAAATTTAGCGCATCGCTCTCACCTCTGATCCTGTGAAGCAATACCAGGATGTCCACAATCTTTGGCTTCAAGTTTGTGTCATATAGTGTTTTTGGAAACTTTCCCTTGGCGCTCTTCGACTCTTGGAACCATGTCTTCATTATCTCCTTCTTCGACATGGCCTTCTTCTCTCCATATTTAGTAACTGTCCGACTGTAGGTCATCTCTGAGTATTCATCTTTCTCTTGAATACAAAGGGAGTTCTAGATAGAATCACGGTCAATAGATAGCAGTACCGTATCATCATGAAAGAGAATTTTCTTAGTGTCTGGGTTATAGTGAGCTATACATTCTCTAACAAGATCAGGAGCTTGAATTGTAATAGGGAAGCTAGTGGCTTTGACTAGCCCACTCTCCTTCAGTTTTTCAATAATGGGGTGTATTGGGTCTACCTTCAATCTATCTGGAAGCTCTGCATATCAAAGAAATTTAGAGAAGTGTTTGTGATGTTGTGCCAGTCAGAAGTGATCTCATTCATCCCATCAAAACCCATAAATTTGGTAGCCTTGTTTTAATGGGTTCAAATCAAAACTTAGGGATCTATCTTAGGAAAGCTAAGAGCAAAGAATAATTATTGCCAGAGTTTACAATTTGGAAAATTCATCAAATAGATAGTAATCCTGTTTGAAACATTCCACTAATTTTATAACTTCCAACTTCTTACCATTAACAACCAACTTCCCACGCTACATGAATGAAAAGACTTAAGCATTTATGAAATAAAAGTCTGTTAAGAGGTAAAAAAAAATTATTTGAATTAATTACTTTACCTTTACAGGCTGTTAAGAAACATCTTTTCACTTTTGAAAACCGTAACGGTGACTTTGTGGAGGTAGCAGATAATTACTTTTCCACTTCTCCTTTGGGCGGAGAAACACTGTTGGAGCACTCCTTATTCAGAAATCTGCCATGAAAAAATTATGACTTGTTACAATACCTAAATGGCATGTTATGATTTCATCTTCTTCCTTTATGCCTTGAAAACCCTCATAAGTTGGTTTTTCTTCATGGATCTTGCATATAACAATCTAGAAGAAAATGCATCTCATGGGTTGAAACCCACCTATTTGAAGTAGCGGAGAAGTCATTTTCCACTTTTTTGCCATTGAGATTTCCTTTTTAGATTCTTCATCATTTGATCATTGCTTTGATCTGATGGGATTTGCATTGAATCCAGTAGCCTTTCTAAACTTCAATTATCTATTTCCAACTTCAACTGACTGCTAAAAATTTTGGAATTACCCACCGCAGAATATGTGCTCTGCAGGCTATTTTCCGCCAAGGAGAAGACTGAAACCAATTTTCTACCAATGAGACAAAATGAAGTATCAAAACTAAAGGTTTTAGAGTCACATAAGATCAATGTTAAGAACTACTAAAATGTGACCTTTATCATATTTGGGAGCTTAACCTACCCAATATGACATAATTCTGGATAACAACCCCCTGGCTTACAAAGGAGAAGGCAATTTGGGAAAATTTAGTAAAGGCTTCTCTATCCTAAGAGGGAAAACTAAACTTAGAATCATGACTTTCATGATGTTTCAAAACCAATACCACACACCAAAAATCATTTTTTCTCTAAAGATATGCAAACAAAAAATAAGGCAACACATTTGTTACTCATCTAGTAGACAATATTAAGTTGTGGGACTTAGGAATAAGACCACAAAATATCCTTGTACACATCACCATCTTCTCTTGTTCTAGAACAACAGTACAATACTCGTACACTTCTATTAGTTATTAAGAAATAGTAATAACCAATCTATTCTGCCTCCATCGAAACATTTGTTGACATAAGTGACAAAACATTAATGCCAACAACATCATCAAAAACCAATTCCACTAGAAGTATCAATAGGTTTTGAAAAAATTACACCAGCATGCAAAGTAACTAAGTTAACATCTACTTTATAACCCATAGCTGGTACCCAAGAAGTTCTAGGCTAAACTGCCTGCAACATACATGTGTCTGTATCTACTAGAAAGAAAATATCATCCTTGTATTTTTCAACTATATTGTTTGAGATTCTCTCTTAAGTGAATTTTTCGTTGAAAATATTTAAATTATCCATACATGATAGTATTGAAATTGTCTCCTAATTTCCTGATGCATTTCTTAATTTGCATAACTACCGGTTGGTCTTTTATTCTTGTAATAGGACCTATTCCTAGAAATTAATTATGTAGATAGAAAAACATACATAAAAGGATTGAACCATATTTGAATAATTGCTTCTTATCTTTCTTGATCTTCTCCATGTTCATGAATAATTGGCTCCTCAACATCTCACATAGGTCATACTTTGCATCCTCTTTCACCATTTTGTATGTAGCATGAATTTCTCAACCAGGTACACTGTTCAACCTACTGGACTGGTATACTCTGTATCCAATCACCATTGAAGAAAATCTTACTTCGTTGTCTTAAATGTCTCTAATAGTCATTGCTTGGTGATCTTGTTTATATTTGGTCAAGTGAGTAACTAAATTAGCAAAAATAGTCTACAGAGTTTGTGCATCACATGTCGCACATAATTCAGTAACATGATTGATTAATTCCTTTATGATCTTGTAAGGTCTTTCCTATTGGAATAATGGATTGGTGTGTACTGAGAGGGGAGGGGTGAATCAGTACCCTTAAATTTTTTATCAATTAACCATTAATCCTTTAGTAATAAATTCCTTTCATTACCGACCATAGATGCCATTCTATCTTTATGCATGTAATATGAAATCATAAACTTAATTTGCATGTAAACATTCATAGAAACATTCATGAAATGTAATGACACATGACACAAGAATTGGTAATGCAGAAAACCCCTGTTAGAAGGTAAAAACTACGGTGGGGATGAAACCCACTATTGGAACTCCAAAATTGTGAGTGTATTTTGGAGTGACTACACTAAAAATTTCCCTAAGTGTGAGTTTCTGCCCTAAAAATCTTTTATGAGAGGCCAAGTTTGCATGCTTGTAAAAAGAAGCCTATTGATTTTCATGAGATACTGCTTGAAAAATGGGTTCAACACCTTTCATTTAGCAAGTACAGTGGGTTCCAACTTTCAGATTTCAGTTTTGACATGTTTTGGAGGTAGTCATTTGGAGGTGGTTACATAGATCTACACTTTGTACTTATTCAGATTTTCCTAAATGACCCACTTTGGAGGCTTGTGTCTTTGACCAGTTGGATAGGCATGACATTATGGAGTGTTCCAAGATGTTTTAGATATGAAAGGAAAAATCCATGTCTATTTGCATATCCCTGTGAAGTCGGATGACAAGTTTTCCAAAGCTATCCCAATTGCATTTTATTCATTTTCCCTGAGTGTGAAAATGCAAATTTCTAATTGCCCTACTTTGAGCTCCTACAAGTTGCACCCATTTCAAGATTTTGAAGAATTTAGTTAATCCCTGCATTGGAAACATGAAAGTGTACCTTCCTGAAGATTTTCAGACTCAGACCAATCCAGTTGTTCACTTTTCCTAGTTGATTCCAAATCCAATTTCTACATAATTACTGAGTTTAAGTTCAGAAAGTGTTTTAAGTGTTGACTTTGCATATTTGTGTCAGTTGATCAGTTGATTAAGAGAGAAAGTTGATGGTAGATTCATATTCCCTGTATGAAGGCAAATATATGTTCCAAGTATTAGAATTTAAGAGTCTCTTCTAGTAGGTTTCTAGAATCAAAATCAAAGGTGTTTTATACAGAGTTCCAAGGCTAGACAGAATTAACTTTGCAGAGTTTCTATTTTCACAGGGTTATATATTTTTGTCAAGTGTTTGTCTAAGGATGCCAATTGTGGATATGATCTCCTTGCATATAAGTGTACTACCTAGATTGGTGGTTGGGCCTCAAAATGTGATTCTCTATTTTTGCAAAACTCAATCTTTTTGCAATTTTTGCTACTTTGACATTTGTGTTTGCACTGTGTTCCTGAATCACCATATTTGATCAATTACACCTTGCACCTGGAGTAAGATCTGACAAATCCCTTTTGCGTGAATACTAGTTGTTAATGAATAGATCACCTTGTCAGGTGACAAATCCTCATAAGTTGATCCGATGTCTTTTCGAGTTGCATGTTGGACAGGGTTTGTATGTATTTGAATACTTCAAATTGCAGATTGAATAAACTCGCTCACTTTGGATGTTATTATCTTTTGGCCCTAAAGTTTTCAAGCCAATTCAGTTGGAAACCATGTTCAGATGCTGGAGAAGAGAATTTTTTACAGTCCTCATACTTGCAAGGGGTCATTTAGTCAATTTTTAAAGCTCATTCCAGAAGCTACTTGCCATTAATGAGACCAGTTTGCAAAGTTGTAATAAGTTATTTTTAAATGGTCGTTGATTCGATGCTTTATCATTAAATTGCATGGTGATTTATGTTTAGGTATTCTCAAGGTACAAATTGATTTCAGGATGAAGATTTGTAAGTTGAGGTCTCAGGGATACAACATGGTTTATCAAAGATCAATGTTCATTTTATGGGTTTTAAAATATATTATTATTTTTAAGTCATTTATGATTTAAATATAATATCTTTGGTATGTGAAGGATGGAAACATGACTGTGGATTTCTCTTGTGGGGCTAATTATTTCTCGAGGTTGATGAAAGCAAAACTTGATTAGACTAGCTACGTAAGAGGAAGTCTTAAAACATTCAAAACACTTTGTAAATTAGTATAGCATGGTGTTACGTAGGAGATGTGGGAGCTGCCAGCACATTGTTGATTGGCATATATTGAACCAAGTCATAGAGACCCCACACATGCAAATAAGAGACATTTAAAACTTATGGCAAATCCCAGGATAAGTGCAAAGTGTTGAGTCCAAGATAGCCTATGCTAGATTATAAAGGAGAGGTAGTGCATTAATTTGGTCTTTGTCTCACTATTAACACTCCAAAGAGAATGGAAGGCTATTCTGGAAGGATTCGATTGGTTGGGAGGACCCTGCGCAACATATAAGTGAAAGTAAAATATAGAACACTTCAAATTCTAATTTTTTGGCAAATTTACATGGCATAGAGCCCGTGCTAATTGAGGAGGGAGGTGTCAGCACTTAATATAAAAAAAAGAAACACTTTGCAGCATATAATTTGTGCAAGGCATACCAAGGAGGAGGAGTTGTGCTGAATACATGGTGGGATCATAAGAGGAAAAATGTAATTGTAGCCCAGTGCTATGAAATTTGAAAGTCTGTGCCATGCCAAATGGAGAAGTCTCTACGCTGAAATTGATGAAGGCTGCACAATTTGTGAAGGGGCTTAAACATTTTATAATACATACAAATTGTGCATAGAGACCAAGCATCCTACGCAACACATTGTGAATAAGCCAGAAGCTGCGTAATGTATCAAAATACATTGCCAAATGCACTTTGCATCTTACGCAAAGCCAGCATTGGAAGAGTTAATGCCTGCATAGATTATATGAAGTATAAAGGGGGGAGACAAATGTCATTGAAAATAAACAATTCCACAACAAGTAGCAACATCAAGGAGTTGCGCTAAACAATAAAGGAGGTTGTAGTATAAAGTACAAAATTAGCGCATGGAGTTTTTGAATAAGCCTATGCATTTGGAAATCAAACAAAGCATTTAGTGTGGGAAAGACATATACAAGGTTGTGCAATTGTCTAGAAGCAGCACCATGAATAAATAGAAAGTTGCGTAGGAAGCAAGAAGTTGAATTGTTTCAAAACACTCCAATGCAAACAACAAAAGGAGGCAAGCAAAAACACTTTCAAAGCATATGAAATGGAAAATGCATTTCAACATGGGCTGCACAGACATGTAAACCAATGCAAGGCATGGAGGTCTACGCAAGTTTGTGAAGGAAGAATTTTCAAACCGTTGCTAGGATCCTCCTACGCAGCATCCAAAGGAGGAGCTCTTGACTCAAGATGGAAACATAGAGCAGGAACGTGAGCCACTGGAGAGAAATGCGATAAGAAATGTCATCTCAGGGAATGAAGTGAAATGATTGAAGAAAATCATATAGATATGCATCTATCGGGTGGTAGAATAGACAACACAACATGTTTAAAAACAAGCCAATGCTATTGGCAGGTGTAAAATCTTAGTAGAGGCCTACGTAGAGAGTAAAGAGGGAGCTGTGCAGGGGTCTATGGAGGCAAAACCATGCAGGAGCATGTTGGAGGTTTGAAAAAATTGATAAATGTAAAGGCATTTATCCCACATTCATTGGGATGGTGTTTCTTAAATGATTTTTATACTCCAGTGCATAGATAATGAAATAAGTAACAAGCTAAGAGACCACTTGGTAGGGCCCTTGGCTGGGGGATTCATTATGTTGGTGGGGCCCATAATTTTGGGAGAAAAATGTGAAAATGCTTTAAAATGTAGATAAATTTAGTCCCACTTTCATCCCATAGGTGTGAAAATTCTTTAAAACATAGATAAATTTAAAGCAGGAGGCTCTCTTCATGTGTGCACAAGTGACAATTAGCAGTGCATTGGGAAGTGTGACCAGATGACTAAAGATAGTCACAAAGTTGGGAGATGATAGAGATAACCACCGAGATCACATGACTAAACACTAGGAGAAGTCACAAAATGATTGCAATTAGCCACCAGGGTTTCAAAGATCACATGATAGTGTAGTCGCGAAGTCGTGAGAGGTTTCTAGGTAACCACTAGGGCATCCGAGATTGAACAAATGTGGAGGCTAGTTAACCAGGTCCCACACTCGCCAGATGAAAAATGATAAGACCTTAACATTCCAAGATTGAGCAACCACCGTTAGACAGAGATCAGATTTAAGGACCCGCACACAATCTCTAGATCTAACTAGGGTTAGTGAATTGATTCAAAGACTTAGAGACTACACTATGTAGGATAATCGTGGTTAAGGTATGGTTAAGGGCGTGGTCAAGTTAAGTCTATTAATTGACTTAGAGACTAAAGGTAATCTCCAAGTCTCTAAAAGAAACTATGGTCAAGGAAATATCTCAAATACTTAGAGACTAAGTAGTCTCCAAGTCTCCAAAGAAAACTGGGGTTAAAGGAGGAGTTTGCAAATCTAGTTAGGAGAAGCCATTCAGAAAGTGCCATGTGTCAAAATTTGGTAAGTTCTAGGCATAAAATGCATAAAGGAGAGTTTCAAAGGCAATAAAATGCACAGGAATTAAAAGATAGATAAATTTAAATGATTATAGTATGTGCAGGTTATTAGAGAGGAAATAAGATTAAAAATAGCATAAGACAAAGTATTAAAATGGAAAAATATTAGGGCATTATCTTTTTTGTAATGTCTAGTGCTAAATATTTTATTGCAAGACTTGAAAATATGCATTCACAGAGGATTTCTTAGAGGAATGAGATCAAATTTTCTCAAACAAATGAAGTCAAATTTTGAATCAAATTTGTTGGAGAATTGATTGCAAAGAAGAAGCAGTTGTTGAAGATAAGATCTCTTGGAGAAGATATTTGTTTGAAGACAGACAGGTGTCGGTGGCTGAAATTGATTTTTCAATTTCCTATATCTCTCTTATTCTCAATTATTGCAAGGATGGTAAAATATACACTGCAAGGCAATATTTTGATTCTAGGGTCTTATTTTCTAATTTTTTTTTGTCATTTTGGATGTATTGAAGTATAAATATCTTAATAAAATACAATGGAATTTCATGTTTTGTATATGTGATATCTTTTTGAATTTTTGTTTATGCTCTTGTATGTTTAATATGTAAGGCATTTTGAATGTACTGGTTATGAGGTAACTGTGCAATTATTTGTAAGTTTCTTTCAAGGAGGGAGTCAATCTTATGAATAATTCTAGAGGGCTAGGTATTAGTGTGAGAATTTGATACATGGGTGTGAGAATGAGAAGGTGATTTGTAAGGCATCTCATTTGAGTTTTATTTGTGTTTCCATTAAGTAATTTTTGTTGATGTATGTTTATTTGACTTTGTTTCCCAATAGATAAGGCACTAGTCTTTGTTGGTTATGTGTCCTTACCATCCATCATTTAAAATTAAATCATTTTCCATTTCCTATTTAAAAGCATGGATGTTCAAAATCTGTATTGCATAGTACAGACATTGTTGGTGATTCATTGAAGAACCAAATCCAAAAGGTTAGCCTACCTGAGCTTAGAGCTCAAAGAGAAGAACTATCTATGGTTGTATCTGCATAATGGGGTTCAGCTAGAGAGTGCTTATGTATGCAGAGATTGGTTATGTTTTAGGTGCACCTATCTGAGCATGTGGAGCTCGAAGTAGAAGGAGGATCAAATCCTCATCAATTAGCCTTTTCTTGCCCCTCATTTTATAGGAAGAAGAAAATTCATGTGAGTTGGACAAAGATCCCCAAGTCTGGTTCGCTTATTCTCTTTTAGAACTAAGGTATACAAGAAAAAATGCTAACACCCACAAAGCTTCACTATCTGTAGAATGGAAGATGCCAGTTAAGGCTACAAGTTTGATCACTTTTGATGATCTTACCCTATTAGGAGTAACATGTTTAGACTGGTTAAGGTCTACTTGGTTAAGATATTTAGCAACACTGTTTAGTGTGCACTTAGTTAAGAGATATACAAAAGGATTGTTAAATCTACCTTCTTACAGGATTTCTTCTATTTGCTACACTTGTTAGAATGTAGTCAAAAATACTTATTGACCTGGTAAAATGCAATCTTGAATTGCTGAGTACAAATCCTTTAAGTTCACAATATGATGTATCACCTATAGTGATTGATTAATACCTTTGTTATGCTCGGTAGCCTTGAATCTTGTTCTTTATAACTAATTTCATCTTTTGATGTCCTTCTCCATGAAACTCTGTATCTGATCCATAGATGTCTACTGCAGATACAATCATCATTTTCTTAGTGATTTCTACATCTATTTATACAATGAATTAACCTAAATAGGGTCCATGCTTAACAATGATAACTCTATGACCAAAGGTTTACAACTTGACCTTGATCTCCTAGTTTGCATGTTTTTAATTAGTTAGACTGATTAAAAAAATTACATATGATTTACTTGTCCCTCAAGAAATGGTTTTAAAGATAAGCATTAAAGCCAACTATAAAACTTAAGTATTTTATCTGATGTGTAACTCAGATCCACATTTCTCAGAATTAAAGCTATCTCTCGGTAGACTGGTGCTCAGGTTGCTCTGTAGTATTTCCTCGGTGATGTCTTTGTATACATTCTGGTTCTTGGTTTTCTCTATAGATTGACCATTGGTATTTACTATGAACTTGTCCTTCGGTTTCCTCTGTGAACTTTTCTGTTGGTGAAGACTAGTTTTGGTGTTCTCTTGCACTTAACATTTTCAGTGACCTCTATGAACTGTTGTGTCAGGTTGCACTATAAACTTGTCTTTCGGTTATCATGTTACCAATAGTTCAATTTTTTTTCCTTTGTATATTAATGCCAAAATGATCATCAATCTCCCCCTTTGACATTAGTATCAAAAACTGATATGTGCAAAACTAAAATATTTAGTATATACACCATGTGTTTACCTTTTTAATATGAATCCCCCTATGTGCATGCCTCAGTATAGTATATGAACATGTATATACACTTTCCTTTATACATATATATCCCCCTTTCACCTTATCACACCAAATAATTTCCCCTTTTATCATATCAATTCCCCCTTTTTTTATAATAATGACAAAGGTGTAATACTTACAATTTGTCAAAAATGTGGGAATGGGATTTTTGAATGTCCTCTATTTGTTTTTCCCATTTTTCTTTGAGGTGCTCAAGGGTCATGATTTACAAGGTGATTCTTGCATGCATATCATATATGCTTTATGTTACAAACATTTCTGGGGTGGCAATCAATGTTCTTGTCGAAGTCATATGTTATTGCAGTAATGTGAGATTTGGTAGTAGTAGAGCCTGAAGCTCGGTTACCTCATCTCTGAATTTGGATTCTACCTCTTGAATCTTAGGTCTCAACCTTATTCTTCCATAATCTTGTTATAATGTAACTTGAATGCATTGTCATCGGTTGTGAGACCTTGTGAACTAGCATTAAGATCTGCATCTATCTTTGCAATCTTTTAACTACCCTCCTTAGTGAATTTCTCTATGGTGCATAACTTTTGAACTAAGGTTATAACTTCTGAAATAATTGGTTCCAATGTATTGACCATTTCAGATGGCTTTACCTTGTTCTCTACCACTTCTTGGTTGATTTTCTTTGTTAGCTTGTATTTGTACTTCTTCTATACACGTTCTTCTATTGTCTTCTCTGCATCTACATTATGTGATGTGATGGCCTTGGTGAGAACTGCTAATTGATCAAGGATAGGTGCAATTTGATCAATGTTTGTATCAAGTACAATCTGAAATAGTATTTCTTTTGTAGTTTCTATTACCTGTGTGTCCTTGTGTTCCTTTTTTATCTTATCTGGTATAGCTTTCCTTTTACAAAGTTCTGTATACTTTGTAAGTGACTCTGGATCCAACGTCCTAGGATCATAGTCAGGTATTTCTATGACTCAATTGATGACATGTAACTGATTGAATGATTGACAATATTAAGTTGAAGATGATGCAAGGCATTAAATTAGTTAATGGTTTGTATTGTCATTGATGTCAACTTGATATCATCTATATGGTCATAACAAAGACTTCAAAGAATCAATAGAACAGAGGTTATGCTTTCAGCAATGCATAAAATTCAAGTATTCACCAAGTGACAGACTGCACTGGCGGAGTGCACACCATTGGTAAACACAGAGATAAAGTCACAGTGATGCCCGACGAGTAGAAGATAGTATTTCCCGATGAAGTAGAATTACAGGATGCCCAACGAGCTAAAAATAGTGTTGCCCGACGTGCAAGATCCAATGATGCCTGACGAACAGAGATCCTAAAGCTAACTAAAGCTGCACCGATGGAACTAATAGTTGTCACCGGCAACAAACTGCAGAATTGACCGAAAGAATAGAGAGATCAGAAAATGACAAAATATCTAGCTGGCAGAGCTAAAAGATAGACTTAACTGGTTATTTTATTTGTTTTAATCAACCATAGTTAAGTAAGTGATTTGTATAGTGGGCAAGAAGATAACTATGAGATAAATCAGGAGTTAAAGCCATAAATCAATTTGGCTGGATTGTTTTTCATGCCAAGAATCAAGAATCAAGAATCAAGAACCTAGAATTAAGGAAAATCATGTCTATTTAAGAGACAAGCATAATTCATTCTCATGAGTGGTCAATACACAATCAAATACATGGGGGAGTGAACTGATAGAAGATTTTGAAGAGAAATTGATGAAGGATTAACTTCATACAGTCCTAATCAATCAAGCTGAGGGAGAGCTAAAGAATTCTGCAGACACCAACGAATAGAAAAGCACAGCATCACAGAGCAGAAAGAGTTAATTACAAATGAATTGTAGTGTTACATTGATCAAAAAGATATTATAAGTAAATAGATCTGAAAATCTACAATTCAATTGCATTAGAAATAGGTCATTTGTTTCAGTTTAACCATTGAAGCATTAAGTCTCTTAACAGAGTAGGACTTAACAGTCTTTTGTAATTGAGGTATATCCTAATAGATTACCAGAAGGTTGACTCATGATAGTAGCACTGGTCTTAC
>MU225326.1:3063215-3098189 GCA_018584345.1 Thuja plicata | reverse complement strand
GCATATGAAGATCAAAGAACCAGTAGTTATTTATTGTGATAACACCAGTGCAATAAATATTTCCAAGAATCTAGTCATGCATGCAAAGACTAAACACATTGCCATCAAGTATCATTATTTGAGAGAATAAGTCCAAGAAAAAGAGGTGATGCTTGAATATGTATAATCAAAAGAATAATTGGTTGATATATTCACCAAGCCACTACCCAAGGATACATTTGAGTACCTGAGAAAGAGACTATGGGTCAAACCCATGTCTAACAATCAGTAAAAGGACTGAACACTGCATCAACCATACATTATCAGAATATCAATCATGATTGATGCAAGCAGAAGCTGAACTTCAATGATTCATCTATATAAAACAAGGTATATATTAGAAGCAAGCACTAGAGTAGATTTTTATATTGATAATGGATAAGGGAAATTCAAGGAATATATTATGGAAAGAAGGAATCGGTTGACAGAATGTCAGATATTTGTAAAATATTTGTTTGGCATTGTTGTCAAAGGGAGAGAATGATATTATCATCAGAAACTATTCATTATCAGATTACTCCAAATAGGGAGAGATCATATCCAAAGGGAGAGTATTTGTATAAAAGTTTCAAATACAAGATAGTGAGATCAAAGCTGCAAGAATCAAATCTAAGCTTACACAGAGCTTATCGGCGGTCAAACATTTTATCAGTTATCAAAACAAACTTTTTGGTAATTTGATGAATCTCAACAATTGTATTTCATATTGTATTAGAAATAGTATAGTATGATAATATAACATGTTGCCATCAATGCCAAAGGGAGAGATTGATGACATGTAACTGATTGAATGATTGACAATATTAAGTTGAAGATGATGCAAGGTATTAAATCAGTTAATGGTTTGTATTGTCATTGATGTCAACTTGATATCATCTGTATGGACATAAAAATCACTTCAGAGAATCAATAGAATAGAGGTTATTCTTTCAGCAATGCATAAAATTCAAGTATTCACCAAGTGATAGACTACACCGGTGGAGTACACACCATCGGTAAACACAGAGATAAAGTCACAGTGATGCTCGATGAGCAGAAGATAGTATTGCCTGATGAAGAAGAATTACATGATAACTGACGAGCTGAAAATAGTGTTTCCTGATGTGCAAGATCCAATGATGCCCGATGGACAGAGATCCCAAAGCTAACTAAAGCTGCACCGACGGAACTGGCAGTTGTCACCGGCGACAAACTACAGAATTGGGTGACAGAACAGAGAGATCAGAAAATGACAAAATATCTAGCTGGCAGAGCTAAAAGATAGACTTAACTAGTTGTTTTATTTGTTTTATTCAACCATAGTTAAGTAAGTGATTTGTACAGTTGGCAAGAAGATAACTACGAGATAAATCAGGAGTTAAAGCCATAAATCAATTTGGTTGGATTGTTTTTCAAGCCAAGAATCAAGAATCAAGGAAAATCATGTCTATTTAAGAGACAAGCATAATTCATTCTTGTGAGTGGTCAATATGCAATCAGATACACAGGGGAGTGAACTGATAGAAGATGTTGAAGAGAAACTGATGAAGGATTAACTTCATACAGTCCTAATCAATCAAGTTGAGGGAGAGCTAAAGAATTCTGCAGACATCAAAAAATAGAAAAGCACAGCATCACAGAATAGAAAGAGTTAAGTATAAAGGAATTATAGTGTTACATTGATCAAAAAGATATTGTAAGTAAATAGATCTAAAAATTTGCAATTTAGGTGCATTAGAAATAGGTCATTTTGTTTTAGTTTAACCATTGAAGCATTAAGTCTCTTAACAGAGCAGGACTTAATAGTCTTTTGTAATTGAGGCATATCCTAACAGATTACCAGAAGGTTGACTCATGATAGTAGCATTGGTCTTACCTAAAGCCTATTGACAGTCTAGGAAGGAGGCTGATTCAAGGATGGTAGTAAGATTTTGCATAAAGCCTATTGACATTCATGAGAATGATTCAAGGATGGTAGCATAGATGCCAAATACTTAGTGACAACCTATGTATTGAAAATCTTCTAACAAGGTCACACTTAACAGTGTTTTTTTAACCTTTAACAAGGTTGGCTCCTAACAGGGCTCACTTAAGAAGAGTAAAAATTTGGGGTACCGGTCACAGTGGTTTTTCCCTTAACAGGGTTTCCACGTTAAAATCCTTGTGTTATGTGTGTATGGTTTATTACTTTAGTGTTTTACATTCTGCATATGCATTTATGGATTGACTGGTATACTCTGCATATTTACTGAGCATCGATAAATATAGTTTACTGCTTATCGGTTATCAAGGAGAAATAGGACAGACAAGGTAAACCGACAGATAGTTATTTGTTTCAAATATTTCAAAGGCATGAATCTTGTTGGGACTTAATAATTTGAGAAGTATTGATTAGTGAATTAACTTGGATAAATTTTGAGGCCACTGATTCACCCCCCCTCTCAGTTATTACTAACAATTACTATTGATGACATTATTTTGCCATTAGTATACTCAGATGAAAAACACAGTCAAAAGAATTACCGAAAAACAACAGGCATCACCGGCTAACCATAAGCAGTACCGGTGAAATGCAAGCATACCTGACAGGACAAAGAATTTTGAGAAAAATGCTAAGTATAAATGTAACAAGCATCACCGGTGACCACATGCATCACCAACAAACACAAGCATTACCGGTGACACAATTTCTAGAATCAACCCGATAGGAACAGACAAGCATACCCAACGACATGTTCAAGAAGGAACACTGACAATCATGAAAACCGACCATCGGAACTGACAGACAGATCAAGAACCCGCAAATTGTGGATCTAAGTTTTACACATCGATTAAAGCAATGTAAATCTATTTATAGAGTTTTATTTTTGTTTTAAATCATATTAGATGGTCATGCATGCTTTATGTAAATGCTTTAATGCATCCTAATGGATCTAAAGCATATCTAACTACAGATCAAGATCAAGCTGTATATCTTGAATCTAGAGTTAACGTGTAATTGCATGAATCAAGAATTGAGCCTAGAATAGTATAAATAGATGTTCACACTCATTTGTGAGTACATGAATTCTTATTATGATAGCCACAAAGAACATCTAAGGAGCAGAAGGCAAAATTCATGCAAAGAGCAGAAACATAATACATCAGTTATCAAGAACACACAGAGGCTACCGACAAGCAGATAAAGGTAATACTCAATCATGGAAGGATGATTAATAGTATTTTTGGAGCTTTATTGGATTTTTTATCAGCAATTGAAGATTGCATTTATCATTAGATCAAAGACTTACGTAGTTGCATTCTAACAAGTGCATCACATCTAAAATCCTTTTGTAGAAGGTGGACTTAACTGTCCTTTGTAAATCTCTTAACAGAGTGCACACTTAACAGTGTTGTTAAAAGCTTCAAACAAAGTAGATCTTAATAGGCCTCCACTATAATACTTCTAACAAGGTAGGTCATTAGAAGTGACCAAAATTGTAAGCCTTAACCGGCTCTTCTTATTTGCAAATAGTGAAGTTTGTGGGTAACAATCCCCATCATAGTTTTTTACTTCCTTAACAGGAGTTTTCTGTGATACCAAATCTTGTGTTATGTGTTATCTATTTTCATGAATGTTTCTATTACTCTTACATATCAAAAGGAATGTATGATGTGATTTCATATGCATAAAGAAAGATGAACAGATAGATAAGTTAAATTTACAAACTAATGACTAAGGGTTAATGGGATAACCAAGAAAAGTTTTAGAGGTACTGATTCACCCCTCCCCTCTTAGTAAAAATTATCTCAATATAATTCCAACAATTGGTATCAGAGCCTAGTCTCTCTCTTGATAAGCTTAAAGAATTGAGAGAAAAGATGAGTACAATGGATAAATTCAGACTGGATATGACTATTGAGAATGAGCAGTTATAGATGCAAATAAACTTTGAGTAGTATAAGGAGGAAAAGTTAAAGCTAAGAAAGCTTCTTGATGAAAGATAGATTATGGCAACCAGGCTGAATGAGAAAGACTACAAAGAAAAAGAAATACTAGAGTACTTTGAAATAGCAAAATCATCATTGAGCAAAGCTTCAGATGCATCAGTTGAAGAAATTACAAGTATGCAAGAGATCAATCTACATTTGACAGATCAAATCAAGATGTTGCAAATTGGTCAAGAGACTCAAATGGTAAAAATGATTGATGTTATGAATGATGCTAGAAAATCTGAAAATGAAAGAACACTAGCCATTGATGACAGGAGGAAAATTACAGAGAAGCTACAAGATAAAGAATCAGAGATTCAAAGACTCACTGAACATCACCATGAGGTCACCAACTAGATCATTCTTATGAGTCATGAAGAAAATAGATTAAATATAGAACTCATAGAGAGAATACAGATTATTGGTGAATTAAGGGAAGAAAATGAAAAATTAAATCATGAAATCAAAGTTTAGATTCAACACAACGAACTAATCAAAAAGGATGAGGATAGCAACAAACGGATGGATGATTTTCTTGATGGACAAAGAAGAGTCAACAACTACACAGAATTAGGGTACAATGAGAATGGAGAATCCTCTAATCAATTTGATAAGAGGAATGCTTTCGCAACCCCAAGGATGAAGAAGCTGTCATGCAATCACTGTGGAAAACCAGGCCACACCTCAAACATCTGTAGAAGAAAAATGAAAGGTATTTCTCAAGCACAATCTATTTTAATTGGTAATTGTTATAAATGTCAAAAGAAAGGACACAAGGCACATGAGTGTAGATCCAAAGTGATAAATCCAAAGAGAAAAACCTATATGGACAAGTACTATCCTATATGCAAGATGAATGGGCATACACATGAGGAATGCTGGAAAAAGAACAACAAAGCTTGGACTCAGAAAGAAACTGATAAAATCTACAAACCAACCAGAGAGGATAACTCATATGTTTGGGACTATAACACATGGGTAAATTGTACAGCATGTGGAAGGTATGGTCATATTTCTGCCAACTATATGATAAAATGGACCAGAAGGTCAAGAGGATGGTCCAACCTAGGTATGGCATGTTTACACTGTCATAAAGTTGGACATGTGATAAAAGATTGCAAAGACCAACTGACAGATACAAATTCACATCCCAATGGAAATACCATTGATGACATCAAAAGAATGAGAAACAAGATGTGGGTAAAAGACACAAACACTGAAGGTGCTAGTTCAAGCAATGCAAATGGTGACACCCCATCCACTGGATCTGGTGACATCACTACATCTAACTAGATTGCACAAGTAAGTATGGAACTGCATTATCACATGTTTCATTATGCATCAGTTCCATTACACATAGTTCGTATTGATATATAAGCATGAATAAAGATGCAATATACTGTTACTTGATAATATAATGCAAAGTAGCCATTGGTTATTGGGCACAATTTTCATCAGTGACCACACATAGAAAAGATAGGAAACACTTACCGGAATGTATCGGTCTTTACACAAGTTGTGTGCTACCTGACGACTATCGATGTACACTGAATCTACCAAAGTTTTTGTCGCAACATAACCGATGATCATCGGTGAAATCTCCAACACCCCTAAGCTACCCCGATGATTTGCAAATAGACACTGGAGGAGTTGTGAATGTATTTACCGATGGAGGCAGTCTTCATAAACCGACGAAGTTGGTAAAGCATTAATGAAAACTTAGGGCACCAAAAGGTATAAAAGCCCGACGGGTAAGCTCATTTTCACACCCACAATTTTCAAGCAGAGAAGAGCAGAGCGATTTTGAGAAGTTTTAGAAGCAACCCAGCAGAAGTCATTCACTGAGCATAAATATTTGAAGGAGATCATAGACATTCAGTAAGTTCATTCACTCACTGATAAGCATTGTTTTGATTTACGAAAAAGCCCTAAAATCTTGAAAATAATGGCATCGACATCTAGGGTAGAGAAAATCAAGGTTGACAAGACAAAACCTTACAAACTTGTTAAGAGAGGGGCATGTACTGAACCAAAATATAAATTACATCCTGAAATACCCTCTTAACCAGATGATTCTGGAGCATTCTCCCGAATCCCAGCTAGGGTTTTGTTGGTCAAGGATGTTAGGTCCTATATACACTGCAAGATCTCAGAGATAGGAGATCTGGATCTAGACAATGCCTATAAGGCACTTTGTGATGATGGTGGCAAGCTCAAAGAAGAGCATAGACACTTAGAAGTGAAAGGTTTGACAAATGCACTTCATTTCCTGAAGGTTTTTAAGATAGAGTGGATTAAGATTATTCTAAGTAGAATACATAAGAATGCTATGTGGTTGAACAAGCCAAAGGCTATAACAAAAGATGTTATACACGCAATAACAGGATATCCAACAACTGACAAACCTCAGGCTCAAAAACATCCTTCTATTGCAGAAGTGGAAAGGTTAACTGGTGCTAAATCAGATAAGAGGGCACTGAAGGTAAACACTATCACTAACATTGAGCTAAAATTTGGTGCTTGTGTAGTTGGATATAAGATATTTCAAGCTAGTAGAATGAACAACATCTCTAGCACAACAATGAGCACAGCCTACAAAATAATCAAACTGGGAAAGAAGATGGATCTAGCAGAGATCTTGTTGCATCAATTTGAGGAGAACATGTGCACCATAAGGTCTTCACTGACAAACACATGTAAGTTTGGTTCCCTCATACTATGTATATTCATGAGTACTTTAAGTCAATTAAGGATTTGCTACAAGCCAGGACTAGAATTCCTGAAAGTCTGATTGAGGAACACAAAGAAGATATTTGTTTTATGGTGGATATAGACTTCACCTACATTCAAGCAGTAGTCCCAAGAAAATCTTGGTTAGAAAAAACTTGACTATGAGATCAAGACTAGATTAGCAACAGAAGCCATTAAGGCATTGTTAAATGAGCCCATTGACAACAAACAATTGAGATTTGGCACCTATGAGGAAGCAAAATTGAAAATCAAGACAAATATTGTTGTCAAGAAGGCTGTAAAGTAGTCTAAGAGAATGGTAAAGAATATAAAGAAGAACTTGAAAATATCTTCTGATGGAGAAGATGAAGAAGAAGGTAAGGAGGAAGAACAGATCAAGGAGGAAGACACTGAAGAATAGTTCCCCATCGGTGAAATAGAAGAGCAACATGAATCTGATGAAGAGAAATCTGATTCACCACCTCCTCCTCCAACCAAAAAGTCTAGAACAAGAAGCCAAATGGCTAAGGATACTAGTCCACCTATGGTAAAAGGGAAGGTATACAAGAGGAAACCTGCACCTACAAAGGTTAAACCACCACCTAGGGCACCTACAAAGAGAAGAAAGTATGTTCAGATAGATGAGGAATTAGAAGATATAGCAATGGATGAACCTGACGTTGTCAGACTAGCAAAGGAAAAGGCAAATCTTTCATCACCATCTAAAGACATCAATGACATATGTAAGTACATCTCTGAATCTGCATTTGTTGGACACCCAAAAATCAAAAAATGGTTAAGATGGGATGCAGAAGAACAAAATAAGATAGAAGATGCACTAATTGCAAAAATGTGCAAACATTATTACGTTCCACTACAATTAGAAAGACAAGATGTTCCACAAGAACTCTTGGATAAGATTTATTCAAGATTCACATATGCACTTCATGAAGAGAAAAGAATTAGAGAAAGAGTATTGGTTTCTCTTCTACCTGAATCCTCAAAAGAAGAAATCAATGAGGTAATGGAGAAATACACAGAGAAATTCTCACCAAAACTGAGAGATTACAAATTTCTTTAAGAGAAACTTATAGAACTGGAGGAAGACACTCACAAAATGTGGAGTGGTATACTAAAACCTGTAGAGACAAACAATCCTTCAAAGGAACCTATCAACACAACAAGTCACTCAACAGTTGAGCTGGATGATGAAGAAGTACAAATAACAAGGCAGAAACAAATAGATGTTATAGATGAGGATTGGTCAAAAGATGACCAACATGATCAAGCACTGGATAGTCCCATCCACATAAACTTGGAGGATGAAAAAGTTGCCAAAGAAGATCTAACAATCAAGGGTAACTTAGATGTAGATATTAATGATGAGTCATGGTTAGAAAACATTGTCGAAACCATTACAGGTAAAGACCCTACAGCAGAGATCTAAAAAGATGAAGACATCAATGCTACTGTAGAGGGTAAGACTGATGAACAGGACAAGGCTATTGACACTGAAACTGTCAATACACCAACTAATATGAATATATGGATAGATGCTATTGATATATAGTCTAGCCAGGACAAATCATCTAAGAAAGATGAAGATACACCCAAGGACATGAATACAGGTGAAAACCAAGGTGCATCCAACACTCCTAAGGATACCGACACTAACATGAAGGATGCCACCGATGAGCAGAAAGAAGTATCAAAGGAACAACAACAAGAGGCAGAGAAAACAACAAAGGATACCTCAAAAAAGGTTGAAGAGAAAGAAAAGAGTGAGGAAGATAAGAGAAATGAGGAAATGAAATAGAAAGAAGATTCATCTATTGAAACACCAAAGGTACATGAGGAGACGTCTTCACCAAACCGGCTAGTGAACACTAAATAGGTACAAAAGGATGCCTCATCCTCTCGACACTCACCAACAAAATCAACTCAATCACAAGCCTTACAAATGATATTACATCAAACTGCCACTACCAACCAGCCAAAGAAGAAGAAGAAGAAGAAAATAGTAAAGAAGGACATCTTGGCTGTCACACTTGATGAAGTCATTGAAGTACCAAATTGGGACATCACCACTTTGGACAGTGACAAACTTCAAGAGTTTGGAGTACTTTGTCAATGAAAAACCATACAAAAGAAGATGATTAAAGAACATAGATAAAACATGGCACTTGAAAAATCCAAAGAAATACTCCAACAACTGGTTCCTAAAGTGAAAATTGATGAGAATACTTCAGTTAAGGAACAGATTGCTATTCTTACGAAGCTATCACAGAGCAAGGGATAGAGGTCGACCAGGCAATGGAAGAACAAGCAGAGAAGAAATATCAATACAAGTTGATTGATAAGATAAGCCAAGAAGTGGCATTGAACAAGGTTAAACTCTTAGAACTTAGTGATGAACTGGAACCAATGATTGCAGAAGCAATAACTTTAGTTCAGAAAATGTGCACACTTGATAAATTTGCAAAGGAGAATAGTGACAAGCTTGCAGAAATTGATGCAAATGTCACTAAGAGTGCACAAAGCCTAACCTCACATGTCGATAGCATAAAGGCACATCATGACACAGTCATTGAGGCAAATAGGCTGAGGCAGGAAATATGGGATGCTGAAACACAATTCAGAGGTGAGATCACTGAACTACAAGTACATATTCTACCAAATCTTACAATTCTACAACAACATATTTCTGAAGGAAGAAATCTAATAGCAACCCCAGAGATGTCTGCAGTAGATAGCATCTATGATATCCATGTAAGGATTTCACTAGAGCATATGGCTCTAGAAATGCTGAAGGAGAAATGGGAAAAGATGATGGAGGAAGTCAAGTCCTCACATTCCCACCTTTTTGAGAAGTTGTAAGTACCTTTTTCCTTAGGATCAAAAAAGGAGGAAAGGCATTGTATATAGCTATGTACAATATATATATATACTTACACTTATCGGCATATACATAGGGGGAGTCATTCAAATGACTAAGGTAGAAGTATACACAGGTGTACATATTAATATACTAAGTATGTTGCACATATCATGTTTTTGATACTAATGTCAAAGGGGGAGATTGATGACATTATTTTGGCATTAGTATACTCAGAGGAAAAACATAGTCAAAAGCATTACCGGCAGACAACAAGCATCACCAGTGAACCATAAGTAGTACCGGTAAAATGCAAGCATACCTGACAAGACAAAGAATTTTGAGAAAAATGCTAAGTATAAATGTAACAAGCATCATTGGCGACCACATGCATCACCAATGAACACAAGCATTATCAGTGACACAATTTCCAGAATCAACCCGACAGGAACAGACAAGCATACTCGATGACATGTTCAAGAAGGAACACCGATGATCAAGAAAACCAACCATCAAAACCGACAAACAGATCAAGAACCCGCAAATTATGGATCTGAGTTTTACACGTTGATTAAAGCAATGTAAATCTATTTATAGAGTTTTATTTTTGTTTTAAATCATATTAGATGGTCATGCATGCTTTATGTAAATGCTTTAATGCATCCTAACGGATCTAAAGCATATCTAGCTATAGATCAAGATCAAGTTGTATATCTTGAATCTAAAGTTAACGTGTAATTGCATGAATCAAGAATTGAGCCTAGATTAGTATAAATAGATATTTGTACTCATTTGTGAGTACATGAATTCTTATTACGATAGCCATGAAGAAAATCTAAGGAGCAGAAGGCAGAATTCATGCAAAGAGCAGAAATAGAATACATCAGCTATCAAGAACACACAGAGGCTACCGACGAGCAGATAAAGGTAATACTCAATCATGGAAGGATGATTAATAGTATTTTTGGAGCTTTATTGGATCTATTATCAGAAATTGAAGATTTCATTTATCATCAGATCAAAGACTTATGTAGTTGCATTCTAACAAGTGCGTCACATCTAAAATCCTTTTGTAGAAGGTGGACTTAACCATCCTTTGTAAATCTCTTAACAGAGTGCACACTTAACAGTGTTGTTAAAAGATTCAAATGAAGTAGATCTTAATAGGTCTCCACTGTAATACTCCTAACAGGGTAGGTCATCAGAAGTGACCAAAATTGTAAGCCTTAATCGGCTCTTCTTATTTGCAGATAGTGAAGTTTGTGGGTAACAATCCCCACCGCAGTTTTTTACTTCCTTAACAGAAGTTTTCTACGATACCATATCTTGTGTTATGTGTTATTTATTTTCATGAATGTTTCTATTACTCTTACATATCAAAAGGAATGTATGATATGATTTCATATGCATAAAGAAAGATGAACAGATAGATAAGTTAAATTTACAAACTGATGACTAAGGGTTAATGGGCTAACCAAGAAAAGTTTTAGAGGTACTGATTCACCCCTCCCCTCTCAGTACAAATTATCTCAATATAATTCCAACAATCTCATCCAATTTGACTGGATTTTTATTCTTTTTCTTCTTTTTCTTTGCAATTGTGGTGGAGGCAGTTGTATCTAGTACCGTAGAAAGATCATTTGCTTGGTCTGATGTACTTGGTGAAGGCTTTGGGGGTGTTGTGCCTTTTACCTCCTACTCAGTATTTACCTATTGGTTGGTAATGGATGTCTCCATATCAACCTTATCTTTATCTGCAACTTCTCCTTCGGTATCCTTTGGAGTGGTATCACCTTTTTCTTCACCTACATCTTTTTGCTCTCCATCTGTTACTTTCTGTTCATCATTTGTGTTTTTATTCTCTTCTTCACCCTTATCCTCGGGTATGCTTGCATCATGGTTGGGTGACTTCTCCTTTTCTGAGATGATATTGATATCTTGTATCAATAATGGTATGTCACCTGGTATATTTGTTTGTGCAACATCCATTTTAATGTCCCATTCCTTTATTTTCTTGTTGGCACCAGTGACATCTTCATCTACCTTTACCTCATCGACATGATCACTTCTAGTGATATCTATTATTTTCACATCTTGGATTGATACATCTGTTATGCCTCCTAATGACTATAAAGGTACATCATCCATGGTCTTGCTTGCCTATGTTGTCAATTCAACTAGATTGATGTCCTTGGTGTCATTTATGAATATGTGGTCAGGGCTCAATGTAGCCTCTTTCTCTTCATTGTGAGGGGTCTCGATAAGTTCTAATAATTTCTTGGGGCTTGTATCCTCCTTAGGTGGATTGAGTATTCCTCTCCAAGTATCATCACTTTCTTTGCTAATATTTATTAAGCTTCCCTGTAGTACATTGTAGGCTCTCAATTTTGCTGAGAACTTCTTTGAATGCTTCTTCATCATTTCATCAATTTCTTCCATCTTTTACTTGGGTGGCATAATTGAAACTAGGGATATGTCCCTTCTTTGTCTTTTAGAATTTAGTGTATATGTCCACCTTTCTGATAACCTGACATTAAGTTCTTATGGCATCATCTTATCAAACTGTACAGGTATATATTTGAATACAATCATTTCCTGGATGATGGCTTCTTCAATATTTTTCTGATCCTCGGGAGATAAGGTTAGCCATTGCCTTATTTTTGCATTTGATATGCTACCTGTCTTGACTATTGATCCAACAATCTCATCAATTATCATAGGAAATTTGTGTTTTTCAGGTTGTTCATCTTGTTCAGTGTCTTCATTATCTTCCTTGCTTCAGATTAATCTCCTTCTCATCTTTGGTTTTGATGTTTTCCTGATTTGAGGGTTTCTTTTATAAGTCCTCAATTGTCCTTTCTTAACCAGTGGTGAGTGTGCTTTTGTAGTTTGAATACTTTTTCTTAATGCAGTAGTTGTCCTTGGTTTCTTTGGGGGTGGTGCATCAGACTCTATTGAATCAAAGTCACTAAATTTTTCACCTTCACTGATAGGTGACTGTCCCTCGGTGGCTTCTTGTTAATCTATTTCTTCATCATTTACTAACAACTTCTTTTCAAGTGTTTTCACCATTTTGGTCTTCTTTCTATCTATCTTTTTAAAAACTAAGCCTATTTTGATTCCGGCCTTAGCTTCTTCATAGGTGCCAAAACTTGGTAATGATTTGTCCAGTGGTTCATTCAATAATGGTTCAATAGAATTTGTGGCTTGGTCTATGTTTATCTCATAGTCAAGTGGTGCTAACCATGTTGTCCTCGGTACAATTGGTTTGATCAAAGTTGTATCGATGTCCACCATGAAACAAATATCATCTTTAAATTGATCCACCAGTTGTTTTGGTATCCTCATCCTTTTCTATATTCTGTCCTTGAATTTGATGAAATATTTATCCATGACTAATTTAAATTTGTCCCCTAGTGACTTAATGAATTCAATAATTTGAATTATCACTAGTCGGGTAGTGTCCCAATTGACATTACCGATAGATGGGAAGAAGTCTTAAAAGTAGAAAAATATACACATGAGGATTGAACCGAACTTACATGAATTATATTTTTCTGATCTTATGGTCCTCATGTTCTCCTCTAGTTGCTTTAGTAGAAGCTTGTATAGATCCAATTGTAGACCCTTCTTCACAATCTTATGGGAAGTGTCAAATGCTCTGCATGAAATACTATTATTCTGCTGGCTTAGAATACCTTATATCCCAGTACACATGCACCAAATTTTAGTTCTAGATTGGTGATGGAATTTACCTTCAATCCTCTGCCATCACATACTGCACCTATCATCTTTTCTATGTCAGGGCGAGGAGGATATTTGAGTTCTTTTGCCTTGTCAATTACTGGATAACCAGTTATTGTGTGTATTAAATCCTTGGTGATTGGTTTTGGCTCATCCAGCCACATCTTTCATTCATGTACCCGGCTAAGAACTATCCAGATCCACTCAATCTTGAACTCCTTCAAGAACATTAGGACATTTGTTAGCCCTTTCACCTCAATGTGTTTATGTTCATCTTTGATGTTTTCATCTGTGCAAAGCTTCTTGTAAGCTTCCTCAACTTCTAGATCTTCAATTTTTACAACTTTGTAGTTGATATAGGCTCGGACATCCTCGACTAGCAAAACCCTAGGTGGTATGCTTGAGAATTCTCCAACTTTTTTGGGTTGTGAAGAAACCTCTAGGTAGAATTTGTACTTAGGCTCTTCACATGTAGAGTTATTGATCAAATTAACTTTCTTATCCTTTTCATTCTTGATCTTGGAAACGCGATATGTGGTTACCATTATTTCTGGAAATTAGGAATTTTCTCATAAACAAACTGTGAGCTCGGTGAGTCTTAGTTACTCACTTGATCTGTTGGAGCTACTATTAATCTGTCTGAATACTGTGAATATGCTTGTGAGTCACTCTGTAATCTGGTCATTATTCTTCACTCTCCTCTTGGCTCTTAATCACTTTGTGAATGAATGAGCTTTTTCATAGCCCTTTTATAGATGATGCCCTAAGTGGTGTAATAAATTCTTTACCCACTTCTCGGTGTTCAAAGACAGATTCACTCAGGAAACATACCAACTTCTTCCTTGGTGAGAGTGTGATTCTTAGGGTAAGTGTCAATTCAATTGACCTTTCACATGTTCACCAATGGTGTTTAGTATGTGGCAAAGACTAATTGTCTTTTACATGATTATCGATGATGCTCGGTTTACATTAACAACTTAGCTTTTATATGTATACCGATGATTCTTGGTATGTATTGACCAACAAGATTGGATTCACAAATTCATAACAAGTAATACCATAGTTCATCTTTATTCATGCTAGTTTGGCATTTTATCAATGTATAATGGAACTTATGTAAAATATAACTTTGTATAGTGCAGTTCCATACTTACTTGTTCTTCTTAGGTGGGGGTGGCATTATCACCAGATCCATTGGATTAGGTGTCACCAATTGTATTTCTTGGTCCAGCATCATCAGTGTTTGCAGCTTTCCTCCATATTTTGTTTCTCATCCTTTTGATATCTTCAATGGTATTACCATTGGAAAAAGTGCTTGTCTCTGTCACTCGGTCTCTGTAGTCCTTCCTTAGATGATCGACCCTATGATAGTGTAAGCATGGCATTCCGAAGTTATCCCATCTTCTAGACCTTCTCATCCATTTTCTCATGAAATTTGTAGCTATGTGTCCATATCTACCACATATTGTGCTCCATGTGTTGTAATCCCAAACATATGAGTTACTGAATCTTTTGGGTTTATAAGCATTTTCTTGTTCTTTTGGCTTCCATGCTTGATTCTTCTTCTTGCATTCAAGAGATGTGTGCCCATGTATTTTGCAAGTAGAACAATATTTTTCCATGTAGGTTTCCTTCTTTGGTTGTTTCACCTTAGATCTGCATTCATGTGCCTTGTGTCCTTTATTTTTATAGTTATAACAATTTCCTATGAATGTAGATGAGGATTTAATAATACCTCTAGCTTTGCTCCTGCAAATAATTGATGTGTGGCATGGTTTTCCATAGTAATTGCATGATTGTTTCCTTGGTCTTGGATTTGTGTAGAAATATTTTTTATCATCTTAGTATGATGATTCTCCATGCTTAGTATACCCTAGACCATTATTTTTGTTGACTCTTCTTTGTTCATCTAGAAAATCATCCATTCTTTTTGTACTTTCTTCAGCTTTTTTGATCATATCATTGTGTTGTTGCATGCTTCAATCTTTCATTTTCTTCTCTTAGCTCACCAATGGCTTCCAATTTTCCATTGAGTTCTATGTTCACTTGGTTTTCCTCCTAACTCATAGGAGAAATTTGATTGGTGATCTCATGATGATGTTCAGTTAGTCTTTGTATCTCTGATTCTCTCTCTTATTGCTTTTCAGGGATCTTCCTCTTGTCATCAATAGCTAGTGTCCTTTCTTGCTCAACTTGTCTAGCATTGTTCTTAACATCAATCATCCTTACCATTTGTGTCTCTTGACTGATTTGTAGTACCATTAATTGCTCTGTCAGATGTTGATTGATTTCATTCAGACTTGTAATGCTTCCTTTTGATGTGTCTAATGTGTTGCTAGATGTAGATCCTGATGACTCAAATAAATCATGTATCTCTTCTTCATGATAGTTAGTTTCATTACAGTGAGATTCCATAACCTTTCTTTCATCTAGTATCTCTCTCATCTTGATTCTTTCTTATTTATATTTCTCATAGAAGATCTGTATCTGCAACTTCTGATTCTCAATATTCTGTTCTATCTTATACCTTTTCATTGTATGATCTTTTCTCTCAAGTGATTAAAAATTTTCCAATTAAGAGATCTAGCTCTGATACCAATTGTTGGAAAAATGGAATGGTGTGTACTTAGAGGGGAGGGGTGAATTAGTACCCTTAAAACTTTTATCAATTAACCCTTAATCCTTTAGTAATCAATTCCTTGCATTACCAACCATAGATGCTATTCTATCTTTATGCATGTAATATCAAATCATAAACTTAATTTGCATGTAAAAATTCATAGCAACATTCATGAAATGTAATGACACATGACACATGAATTGGTAACGTAGAAAACCCCTGTTAGAAGGTAAAAACTATGATGGGGATGAAACCCACAAAGCTTCACTATCTACAGAATGGAAGGTGTTGATTAAGGCTACAAGTTTGATCACTTCTGATGATCTTACCCTGTTAGGAGTAACATGTTTAGACTTGTTAAGGTATACTCAGTTAAGATATTTAGCAACACTTTTTAGTGTGCACTCGGTTAAGAGATTTACAAAAGGATTGTTAAATCCACCTTCTTAAAGGATTTCTTCTATTTTCTACACTTGTTAGAATGTAGTCAAAAATACTTATTGACCTGATAAAATGAAATCTTGATTTTCTGAGTATAGATCCTTTAAGTTCACAATATGATGTATCATCTATACTGATTGATTAATACCTCTGTTATGCTCGGTAGCATTGAATCTTGTTCTTTATAACTGATTTCATCTTTTGTTGTCCTTCTACATGAAACTCAGTATTTGATCCATAGATGTCTGTTGCAACTACAATCATCATTGTCTGATTGATTTCTACATCTATTTATACAATGAGTTGACCTAAATAGGTTTCAAACTTAACAATGATAACTCTATGATCAAAGGTCTACAACTTGACCTTGATCTCCTAGTTTGCATTTTTTCAATCAATTAGACTTCTTAAAACAAGTACATATGCTTTGTTAGAGTAATCATTAGTTTGCTTATTAATTAAATCATGTTGATTTAATTAGTTAAGTTATTACTCTATGCTTAAGTTACTTAGGCGCTTTATATTTCTCTAGGGTTTTCACCTTTAGGGTTTTGGTATCCTTTATAAGGAATCACTGCTTTGTATTTCATTAAAGAGATTGTAATATTTTCATCATTGTTAATAGAAGTTTTATTCTTGCAACATGGTTTTTCAGTCTCTGGCCTTTTGGCCACCATAGCTTCTTCTCTTCTTGTCTGTTTCTTGCTTCTCTGTGACAGTCTTGCATGCAGGTGGTCTTGAGAGGATTTGCATTTATCAAATCTAACATGGTATCAGAGCCATCTTGCTGCTGGCTGTTCTGGTTTTGTTGAAACATTCAGACTCAGAGGGTTTTAGAGTTTTTTCAGTGGTTTTTATGGAGTTTTAGGGGAAAGCTTTGGTTATGGTCACTTTGGGCTCAAACGGACATTGCCATTGAGCATAGAGGACCCCAAAACCCCAGAAATGACATAAAATTCATCCATTTTGGACTATTGGACTCTGAGGCAAAAAAATTTTGGTTCCTGTGCCGTACGGCACAGAAACCGAGGCAAAAATAAAAAAAAATTTAAAAAACCATTATTTTTTATGGTTTTTAGTTTACAAATTAGTGCAGTCTTTGGTTTTTGGAAGGCACCACAGCCGGGCCACCACCGCCCCACCGGGGCTCGGCCTCCGCTGGCAGCGCCCCCCCACTACTCTGCGCACTCCACACTCCGCGCCCCAGCCCGCCTCTCCGTCGCGGCCCCCGCCGCCTGTGGCCGCCAGTCCACGGCCCCCGCCGCTCAGCTGCTCTGCAGCCCCTCCCCGCCGGCTTCTGCCCTTAGCGCAACTGCTCTGCTCTGCTCAGCCCGGTTCTGACACTCCGCCGCCACCCCTGCGCGCCGCTCCGCCCGGCGCCAACTGCCCGCGCTCTGCCCGGGTATTTTCAGCCCCCGTGGGCTTATTAGCTATGGCGGCAGGTCATATGCAGGACCCAGGGGCTTCGGCCCAGCCCCGGCGTGCGCCATGCACTCGGGGGCCCATTTTTAAGCCCTTGGGGCTTATTTTTGACCTTTTTGGGGTTTTTAGAGGTACCTGGGCCTTTTTTGCGATATCTTGAGCATACGAGGGTTTTTTTTCGACTTCCATATACCGTCGGAAAGCTCTTTCTAAGAAATTTTCGATGATGGAGGTTGCGGTTTTGGGTTCTACCATTTCAATAGCATTTTTTTCTGTTGAAGTCCGATGTCTTGTTTTGCCTTCTGGGAGTCATATCTGGCTCATCCGGACTCCATTTTTGGAAAATGAGATATCGTCGGAAAGCTGGTTCAGTGCACTATGCAGTTGCAAGATTCTTTTTTCTAGATTCTACTCCAAGTTTTCTCTCCTCCAAGTTTGGCATTTTATGCCCTCTGGTGGATTGCTTGGTTCTACAGGTCCTAGGATCTCTTCTTCTGATTTTATAGCTCACTCTTCTTTCTGACATCTGATCTTGTATGCTTCTTCTGATGCATTTATTTTCTATAAACACACTGAGATAAAGTCCCTGCTTCTGCATTTCTGGGATTTTGAGCACCTTGTATGGTTTTAGTACTCGCACTATGTTATAAAGTGCCATGGGGGGTTATGATGCTTTTGCCATTTTAGGCGCATCCACCTTTGTCAAGTAAGCATACCTTCCATGAAATTAGCCCATGTTGTGTGTCGATGACACCACCCTTTATCCTATGTTTGTACTTCTGTTGCACTCTTGGTGTTCCTAGTTCTTCTTTTGCAGATGTTTCTGGCATTACATTTCAGTGTTCCTGTCACCTCTCCCAGTTCAGCATTATGGGGGGGTTCACCTATTAGTTCTATTGCTTCCTGGTTTAATTGATCAGCTCTTCAGACATTATCTTCTCTACCTGGTCATGCACTTCAGTGGGGGTTCCAGCAGTCTCTTCTGACAGAGTTTTTAGCTTCATTCTTTGGAGATGCTTCTTTCTCATTCTTGTTCCTCTCTCTGGGACACCTTTCCCTAGATTGGAGGCTTAGTTTCCTTCATCTAGTTTTCTTTCTTTTTTTGGGTACCTGATCAGGCCTTGTTGTCGGGACCCATCTTTCCTGCTTTCTGTAGTAGTTTAGCTATTTTTCTTCTCCCTAAGTTACACTTAAGGGGGGGTGTTAGAGTAATCATTAGTTTTCTTATTAATTAAATCATGTTGATTTAATTAGTTAAGTTATTACTCTATGCTTAAGTTACTTAGGCGCTTTATATTTCTCTAGGGTTTTCACCTTTAGGGTTTCGGTATCCTTTATAAGGAATCACCGCTTTGTATTTCATTAAAGAGATTGTAATATTTTTATCATTGTTAATAGAAGTTTTATTCTTGCAACATGGTTTTTCAGTCTCTGGCCTTTTGGCCGCCATAGCTTCTTCTCTTCTTGTCTATTTCTTGCTTCTCTGTGATAGTCTTGCATGCAGGTGGTCTTGGGAGGATTTGCGTTTATCAAATCTAACATGCTTTACTTGTCCCTCAAGAAATGGTTTTAAAGATAAGAATTAAAAGCTAAATATAAAAACTTAAGTGTTTTATCTAATGTGTAACTCAGATCCACATTTCTCAGAATTAAAGATGTCTCTTGGTAGACTGGTGCTCGGGTTTCTCTATAGTTTTTCCTTGGTGATGTCTTTGTAGACATTCTGATTCTCAGTTTGCTCTGTAGATTGACTGTTAGTGTTCACTATGAGCTTGTCTTTCGAGTTCCTTTGTGAACTTGTTTGTCAGTGAAGATTGGTTTCAGTGTTCGCTTGTACTTAACATTTTTGGTGACCTTTGTGAACTATTGTGTCGGGTTGAACTATAAACCTGTCTTTCGGTGATCATGTTACCGATAGTTCAAAACATGTTTCCTTTGTATACTAATGAAAAAATGATCATCATCTCCAACCAAATAAAATGATCATGGAATTTTCTCAGTGCATACCTTATCCAATCTAGATGAAAATCATCAGGAATCTTGGCTTCATATGTAAGACCTTTATGCACTAAATTCATATGCTCATCCTTCAACTTTTCACCATCACTCAGGGTAAGGAATTCATTATAGATTTCATTAGCTCCAAGTTTCTTAAGCTTAGACTGTATGAATGATCAATTGTCTTTAGTTAGAAATACACCATAGGGTATCGATGATATAGCACCCATAGGATCATTCCTGTTAGCCTTCAATAGGTGTAGCTTGAATATGAGTCTTGGCTCATCCAAAACATTGATCATCATGGGAGTATCCATAATGATAGAAATTAGCACTTTGAAATAACACTCCTATATAATATTCATTCAATACACAATAACCTCTAACTTCACTAATAGGTGTTCTTCAACAATCGATGTAATTCACTACTCAAAATCACAAGTTACACACAAGAAATGCTCACAATCACTTTAGAGTGTATATAGATTCTCTCCAGTAAACTCTTAAGAATTTAAAGTAACAAAATATTTTAGTTTACCATCTATATATATCCTTGAGAATTTAGTCATTATTTTCAATGGTCAAATAGTGCTTTTTACTGGTGACAATGTTATAACAAAACAGCCATTATATGCATGCACAAAACCATATATTGCACTTTATCTTAACTAACATAATTAAATCACAAATACACATCTTAGTATGCATATGAATCTTACCGCTCATTCACTAATAGAGTTTCTTGAAGAATTTTATTTTTAGTGCTCCCTCTAAGTCATAACAGAATTAGTTCATCGATGAATTCTCCACATTTCTTGAATCTGTGGAGTTCTCAGATAACTCAGAAGATTTAAATTCACCTTTCTCCACCCATGTATTCTTCATTTAACTATTGAATTTCTCAGCATCAACAATTATCTTACCTTTATCCTTTACAACCTTGTTCACCAGTTGGCCTCTAGTATCCTTTCTTACTCTACATGATCTAGCAAGATGACCAACTCTATTACAGATATAAAAAATCCATACCTGTTTGATTCCAAGGTCTAGAATTTCCTCTAGCTGACCTTAATCTACAATTCATAGCCATATGTCCATTGTTGTGATAGATAGAATAGTTGATATCTGACCAATTACCCTGATTATTAGGTCTTTGACTATTGTAATCATATGACCACTAAATCAAATGAATTATCTCTCCTTATATATTGAGCTCTTAAGTGGTTTAAGACCTAAAAAATTTCCATCAAAGTCAGTAAAAAATATTTACCAACCTCCTCAAAATCAGCATCAATCATACCTAGTAGGTCATCCTCAAACATAATATACATTTTCATAAATGATATTCGAACTCAGATCCACCGCCTTAACTGATTCAACATGAAATTCTAAATGGTGACCCAATAGGTACACTTTCTTCCTCATAACAAACATTAAATTAGCTATTGTGATCAGAACCATGACTTCCTCATACCATATTAATGTCTCCTCTAAGATCACATCTGATTTTCTATGTAACTTGACCGCTATCAATTAAACTGACTAAAAATATTCTTCCTATACACCTCTTGTACACCGATCAACATAGTTAATTATATCTACCTTTACCCATCATGTACAGATCTTACGAGTCATTCCAATCATATTAACTGAACATATTTCCATCAATGAAAACCAATTATGTATCTACTTATGACTGATCTTTAGATCTCCTCCAAAAACTACAATAATACCAACACACGATCGCATTGTCATCACTTCCCTCCAAGGTAACCATTATCTAATGGTGATAATATGCTCAAACAACCATCCAAAGTATGCCTCCACATATGGTTGCATTCCCTCCTATACGTAATTCAGAATCAATCACCTAATAGGTATGCGGTATATCCAACATACGTCAAAAAGGATGATCATAGTCTGACTCGTGGGAAAATGGAAACTTGAAGTGGGACTATGCTACCTCTTTATCAAGGCAGTCATGATGCAGGAGCATCTTGGGTCATTGGAAATCCTTCTCAACCCATTTTTTTTTTTTTTCTTTATTTTTTTCGGAGGCTTCTCAAGAATTACTTTGTTGCTCGGGTATGTCGTTTGGTTATGCTTGTTCAAGTTGGTCTCTGTTGCTTAGGTTTCTATTGCTTGGGCATGCTTGTTTATGATTTCATTTCTTTGTCACTTGGGTTTTTCTTCTGTTTCTCAGGTATGCTTGGCTCGAGTCCTATTTATGTTTCTTGGGTTATGCTTTTCCCGATTCACTATGTTGCTCGATCATCCTTTGCCCGAGTTATTTATTTTGGAGTTGGATCTGGTGGCTGACTTCTTCAATTAATTTCCATAGCTTAATTGATTTGGGGTCTCTCATTGGGATCTGTATGGACCTAAATCTGGGTCTCACCTATGGATTTGAGCGATGACCTCTTTGGTGGACTCTTGTATATATTTGTTTCTATGTTCTTAGTTGAGGGGGTAGTTTTGGAGAAGATATAAGATTAAGAATTGAATTATCTGGAAGGTAGGTCTATGACCTCACATGTATGAAGATAAAATTGTAATTCATTGAATGTATACGGCCCAAACCAGGAAGGCATTATAGCTTGGAATTTAATTTTTTTGATCAATTAATGAAAAGGATCTCTATTTTTTCTTCTCTCACTGTATTTTTGTTGCTTCTGCAATGTTTCTACAAGTAGGTTTGGTAGTTGGGAGAGCCTTTGGCCCCATTATCATCCCTCCTTATGTCAATTCATGAGCACATTATGCACTCTCAACCACAACCACAAATGTACATGATCTAAACCGCATAGCCCTACATGTCCCCACTCTATCAGTGTCAACTGCTCGGCTAGCACCATAGTCTCTAGCCATCTCTCTCATGACCTAAATATTGATCCCCCCTTCTATATTCACAAACCATGCCCATTAGTCCTTGTTAAACCCTTAGTCTAGTCTGAGGCATCCTAACAAACCCCCTGTCCTCTATCTCTTGCTCCCAAACCCCTTCCTCTTCCTTTTTATAACAATCGGCATAGACGTCGATTGACATGCGCAGATGATGATCGATGCATACACTAATTGACACCTTCAGTGTCTTACCCAGTAAACCCCATTGACCATCATACACACAGATGACTATCCAACAATAGTCATCTGCATCCCCCTCCTTTTCACCCCTACAGATGAAAATATTTTATTTTCATCTTCCTAGATGACGATCAGAAGATTGTCATCTTTGTAGATGATGATTAGAAGATCTTCGTCTCCGTAGGTGATGATTGGTAGATTTTCATGGTGAAACCCTAATTTGTAGATTAATTTCCATACGTAATTGCTCAGGGAAGTATCTCTTATACCTATGTTAATATTCATGATTATTTTATTATCATTTTAATTATACTTATTATCTCTCAACTTGCATATTCGTATTTGAATTCATAAAACTAGTCGTTATGTATGTATTTTGTGGTTTAGTTGGCTTTTTATACCTTTCAAAAATCTAGCCAATGACTAATCTTCAAATGGAGATCAATGGCTGGCATTATCCCTCGACTGGCAAGATGAATATCTCTTAACCTTTAAGACATACTACCTAGCTAATGCATGTCAGATAAGAACTTGGTTAAGTGGGGTCAAAGTAAATTTAAACAATGAGGAGGTCCATCTTCATCTAACGGTTGGTGCTATGCCTAAAGGTAGATGATGGAGGATCTTTACCATTAAGGCTTTGCGTGATACTGACACATGTCCTAGTCCCACTAAGATCTAAGTGGAATATTAATAGTTAAAGCCCTGCTTAGATCAAATTGCATCAATGGTCGGCATGTTTCCTTAAGGGAGAAGATGCATGTTTTTAACCATCAAGGCATTGAGCCTGATTTTCGTATATCCTAGACCCACTAAAATCTCACTGATAAAGAAAAGGAGCTATGGTTAAATTCTGATGAAGTTCAGAAATAATCTATGGTTGGCGTTATGCCTCAAGCCCACGATTAATTATGTTTAACCATCAAGGAAACACGACAGTGTGACGCATGTTATGGGCCCGCAGATGTTCTAACAGAGAGACAAAAAAGATACAGTTAGTCATTTTTGATTCATTGAACAAAATGACGAGGACTCACATCAGTTTGAGAGACATGTTAAAGTGTGAACTACTATAGCTTCGATCTTTCAGAATAATTTTTAAATCAACGATG
This sequence comes from Thuja plicata, assembly GCA_018584345.1. NCBI lineage: Eukaryota > Viridiplantae > Streptophyta > Pinopsida > Cupressales > Cupressaceae > Thuja > Thuja plicata. The sequence goes on along the minus strand of MU225326.1, from coordinate 3,074,173 downwards.
ATCTTTTAACCTGGTAGAAAAGGTGATCGACTGTTAACAAAGGTTTGAGGATTAATCTACAATTAGGTTTGATGAAGATCAATGACAGGAGTTATGACTTAAAGGAAGAGATGCGAGACTTTTATCCCTTAAGTCATTACGCGATGTTGCCATGTGTCTTTGATGGTTGACAGGGCAGAGAGTTTGGATGGCGACGTCAACAGGGATTTTTTATTTATTATTTTATTTCATATTTTAATTTTAAAATGTATTAGCAAGGGTTTTTTCTATTTTATTAATGTGTTTTTGACATGTTCTTGAAGGGTTTTCAAAGGTGGTGATTTCCAAAATAATGTGACCCTGGTAAAATTCAGGAGCATGATCACATGTAGACATACTTGATGGAATTTTTATGAGCATGAAGAATACTAGAGGGTGGTCAACAATGTCAACATTCCTTTTTTCAATGATGATGCTATTCAACATGCCAGAGATGATATTCATTATTAGAAGCAGAGATATTTGATAAATACATATGGTCAAAGTACTATGATATTGTAATGTTATCATTTGATAATCTGAGAAAGAATTACCAAGGATTTGATCACAACTATAACATGGAATCAATTGTACTAATTTTCAAAATCAATAAAAGATAAGTGTTTCTTTCTCACTTGTGGCAAAAGGGTTAAATTCATTTTAATTAGTCCTTTGCAATTATTGAAGGAATTGCAATTGCTATTCTAGATATGCTTGTGTAGAGATATTACATGTATTATATCATTGTGTGATCATCAAGGAGTTTGTGAAAAGTAATTTTTTCCTACTTCTTGTTCAACTGGTCTCCCAACCATATGAGTTAAATTCATTTGAACTAACAAAGATATAAATAGACTTAATCTCTCTACATCCAAAGCATTCGAATAGTTGATAGTATTGATACTATCTTACAAAGTTGTACATACGATTGATTTTGGATTGACTCTATTGTCCAATTGTATAGGCACTGATATAATTAATTATTGGATATAGTCATTAAGTTCATGGTTTCATGTTGTTGAGATATTCTATTATTCAATCATTTATATATACATTCTTATAAAACAATTTTGCAATCTTTATAAACCATTCAGTTTTGTAGTTATATGTTATTTATCACAAGTTGATTGCTTTCAAGTACCTTTCCATATTTGAGAGGGAGAATTTTGAAGTGATTTCATCCACTATAAAAATCCTTGAAGGAGAGATCAGGGTATAGGCCTACCAGCCTTGGTTCTGTAGAGCCAGAATTGCAGAAGTTTCAACTTTGCTTAGTAGAATATTTTTAGTTGGCCAAGTCACTTGGGTTTCCCACCATTGGATTGGAAAGTCCATAGGAAATCCAATATGTTTATTTGAGCACCAACATGTCATCTACACAAATAATGATCTAGCAATTTTCATCTCTGCCCTGAAACCCAAATTCCCCTAATAAATGCGTCTAAAATATGCATTAAATACAAAATTTAAAACCAAAGACTGAGTTTGGTTTGGGTACTCACTTGTGGTCCTACGTTGGCTAACTGGTGGTGTATTTGGATACACTCTCCTAGCTGTAATCGCTCTCGTAGATCGGCCATCACTCTCTTTTTATTTGTGCTTTAATTCTTTGTGGGTGAAAGTGACTCCTTCTAGGGCCATGGTGAATTCCCTATTCTCATTCTTTAAAGGTAAGGGACGGTTGGTTAAGGGAAAGTTGCAATTTTTTTTTAAGGTTATCATTCTCTAGTTCCATCAATTTATGATAAGAATCATGATTTGAAATTTGTGGAGGTTTGGAGTATAGATTTTGATCTCACACTTGTGAACACAAAAATAATGATAAACATGGATGATGATGTGGATGTGTTGGGTTTTAATAATGTGTTAGATGTTACTTTTAGAGTTGAAGTGGATTTTGTTAAGTTTATTTCAGATACACATGCCATAATAGATGCCAGGTGGAGTGAATTTGTTAATCAGCTTGAAGAACTTAAGAGTTTTAGCTAGCCTAGTGACAAGGAGATTAACATATGGGAGTTGTTTTTAAAGGGCAAGAAGTCCCAAGTAGATTGATTACTGACATCAATTTGTCTTATTATTTTTGTTGTTATGATAGAGTATAAATATTGTTAAAGAGGGAGATCAGTTACATTCGTAGGTATCTTTAATTTGTTGTAAAAGCTACGGATGACCTAGGCCTTTTAAAGCTTTACTAATTTGAATAAATGATATATATGGCCCTTGTTATTATTTCCAGTTGTTCATGGTTGTTCCTGGCTACCACATCATGGTGGATTTGAAGATTTGATATTGTTTTGGTTATGTCATTCTTTTCAGTTCAAATTTTGTTGTTACCAAGTGATCTGAAGCTTGTTGCATCCCTTAGCATATAAAAGGGCTTCCAAGATCACTTTATAAGGGATCACATTTTTTTTATGTCATTCAAGTAATGATATAGTATAATACAATTTATTCATATAGTCTTTTGGATAAGCATGTTGTATTTTGATAGCTAAATGATTAAATGAAGTTGATACTATTGTCTTTGTACCATATTTAAAATTTATAAGAATTGACTAAAAATTTAGGATTTGTCTCAATTTTTCTTTCTATAAAATAGAAATGAGTTTTTTATATATTGCTTTCTTTTAAGGAAATAATTAAACATGCTAAGGATAATCACTATGAAAGTTTAATTTTAATGCAAATTCACTGATAGCAGTCCATAGATGTCAAAAAAGTATGCCAGGCATATTTTATTTAATTCTCTATGTTATACATTGAATGAATTATGTTGTCAAATATATTTTGCCTTTAAGTGACTCTTGACCCAAATAGATTAGGCACTAGTCATAATTGGTCCATAATTTTGTATGGTGAAACATCTCAAAATTATAAAACTGTCTTTTGTTTGTTTGTTTGTTTGATAAATTATCCTATGATTATTCAAAACAAGTGTGGTGTTCTGGGAAGTATCCATAGTTTTCCATTTGCTAAAAGAGTTGTGTAGTGTTATTTGGTTAAGTAGATGAGATATAGGTGTACCCACATGAGTCTTATGAAGCTCAAAGTGTAGAAGGTTTTGTGGCCTTGTCAGTGTTGGGATTGTCATGTCCTGGATTTGTTGATAATGTAGTGATTTGTTTCATTATGTTCTCAGTCATTCATATTGAAGCTTGATTTACCTTTTAGAATTAGGGGTAGTAGGAAAAAACACCAACAGGTCACACCACCCTTGCCAACTTATAACCAAAGACAAAACAACACGGAGGCAAAGAGAGAATAAATTTCTTCACAAAGTATATATTGATAACACTTAGAGGTCATGACAATGCTTTCGAATTCTTGAGAATGAAATATTTGCAACTTCTTGAAAGATATCACTACAACTTCTTACAATATGAGATCATTACAAATACTCTCCAAAGATAACCCAACAATAACACAAGAAAAACTTAAGAAAAGCAAGATAAAATGTTGAATCTCTATTCTTCCATTGGAACTAAATGTTCCACCACTTGTACAAACATTAGCCAAGTTCACTTTCAAATACTCAAAACTAGATTTCACAAGCCTACAACTTCTTAAGGATATAATCCTTTCTTCTTGAGGATATTACAAAAACTCCAACAACCTGTACAATTGATTTAAATGAGTATACATAGTAGTTCCCACCCAAGAGATTACAAACACAAGTAATGTGGGATAAAAGGTAGGTGAAACTACCTTGGTACAAATATTAAATGCATGTTGTAATTTAATAAATGCCTAAAGCTTTTAATAAAAGAGGAACTTTCCAAAAAATTCTAAAATGCCCCCTATACATCTTGATAAATAGAAAAGTTACAAAAGTAACTTTATAATTTTATTTTATTTTCTTTTCTTTTCTTTTATTGTATGTTTGTCACTTTCTCTCTCTCTTATATGTGTGTGTGTGTGTGTGTGTGTGTGTGTGTGTATTGGTGATGCAAAATTTATCTTACACCCAGGATGCTCCTACAACTGACACCCAGGGTAATTTGAGAAGTGAGCTCATCACATCTCAGGTTTTCAAAGGAAAACCAAGATGATTAGTTACTTCTTCTGTTGATATCCATGATGAATCTTCAACAGGTCACCCTTTCCATTTAACCAAGAATTCTTCATATTGTTTGTTTATTGTGCTTCTTCCCACATGACTATCCAAAATGTCCTCTATCTCTTCTACAACTAAAGTAGGTATCATAATATTTCATTGTGGTTCTTCTATTTCATCTTTAATTCTTCCTTCATGATCCTCTACCAAATCTGAAATGTTGAACATAGGTGAAATGTTAAGTCCATTTGACAACTCTACCTCATAAGCATTTCTATAATTATGCTTCTTCAAGATTTTGCATGGTCCAAATTTCTTCATCTTCAACTTATTATATGTTCCTGGGTGATCTCACAATAGTGTTTCCCACTTTTGGGCATGAAAGAAAATTGGGAGTGAATTTTTTCTCCCATTTCAAACCCTTCACCCGAAGAGGGGCCTTTGAATGAAGGGGGTTAAGGAATTTGTGTGAATGCACTAACATGTGGGTGTTTGTGCGAAGACACATCTTCATGCAAACTACTTCACGCAAAGTTATTCATGCAAAGGGGGTCTTTGTATGAAGACCCCTTTGGATGGATTTCAAATAAATTTTTGGCGGTGATAGTCATTTTCACAGAAAAAATTACTATGCTCATGGACCCTGGGAATTAGATTGAACCCAATGATGACCCAGACTGACATCAGCATTCTGTGAGCACTTTCAACCTCTTCAGACCATGATTGATACTAGCTGCACATAATTCTTCCTTTTTTTGTTTATTTTTTATTGTAAATTATATGTTTTTCAATTATCTTAGTTTTTCATTTTCAGTAGTTTTTGATTGAAACAAATTAGATCTTTTTTAGACAATGTTAGAAAACCGTAGTTAGAAAATATTAGAAAACCATTGTTAAACAACCATAGAAAATGTTTGTTTTTTAATTATTTTTAGTTACTTATATCAGTAGTTTTCATTTCCAGTAATTTATAAATTTTTTTATTAGAAAATTATTAGAAAATTTTAAAACCTCAGAAAAATTTAGAAAAGTTTAAAATGTTTGGAGAATTTAGAAAATTATTAGAAAATGTTAGAACAAATTAAAAAAAATGCATATAGAAAACTTAGTACCCCTTAGTACATGGTAAGACCTCTTAAAACATTGTAGGATGCCTTAATACATCTTAGGACATCTTTTGACCCTGTAAGAAACCGAGAACCCTTTAATACATCCTACTACGTCCTTGTACCCATTTTAACCCCAATGCTACATATATTTAAATGTTATACTTATGTATAGTTAGATGTTTAAATGTTTAAATTTCTTTCTGATATGTTTAAATGTTATGTATATGTTCTATATGTTTCCAATGTTACATATATATGTTATACATGTATAGTTAGATGTTGAAATGTTATCCTAGGACCCCTTAGTACATCCTAGGACCTTTTAAGACACCTACGACCCCTTAAGACACCTAATATCCCTTAGTACATCCTAGGACCTCTTAAAGCATTATAGGATTCCTTGATACATCCTAGGACCCCTTATTACATCCTAGGACCTCTTAAGACATTATAGGATGCCTTAATACATCCTAAGACATCTTTTGACCCTGTAAGAAACCCAAAACCCTTTAATACATCTGACTACATCCTTGGACCCATTTTGACCCCAATACTACATATATTTAAATGTTATACATATGCATAGCTAGATGTTAAAGTGCTTACATTTATTTCTGATATGTTTAAATGTTATGTATATGTTCTAGATGTTTCCAATGTTATGTAGAAATTTTATACATGTATAGTTAAATGCTAAAATGTTATCCTAGGACCCCTGAGTACATCTTAGGAAATTTTAAGACACCTAGGGCCCCTTACAACACCTAGGACCCCTTAGTAGGACCTTTTATCACATAAGCTTCCTTAACAACCCCTATTATGACATAAAACCCCTTAAGAACCCTTAGTAGAACCTGTTATGACATAATAGGACTTTTTATGACATAAGACCCTTAGTAGGACCTATTATGACATAATACCCCTTAAGATGACCTATTATAACATAATACCCCTTAGTAGAATCTATTATGACATAAGACCACTTAAGATGACCTATTGCAACAAAAGACCACGTATGAGCCCCTATTATAACATCAGACCCATTAAGACACCTAGGACCCCTTAGTAGGGTCTAATATGACATGATAGGGTCTATTATGACATAATAGGACCTATTTTGACATAATAGGACCTATTATGACATAAGACCACTTAAGATGGCCTATTACAAAATAAGACTTCTATGGCCCCTTAAGACACCTAGGACCCCTTAGTAGGACCTTTTATGACATAAGATTCCTTAACAATCCCTAATATGATATAATACCCCTTCAGAACCCTTAGCATGACCTATTATGACATAAGACCCCTTAAGATGACCTATTATAACATAAGACCCCTTAGTTGAATCTATTATGACATAATACCACTTAAGATGACCTATTACAACATAAGACCCCTTAAGAAACCTTAAGACACCTAGGGCCCCTTAAGACACCTAGGACCCCTTAGTAGGACCTACTATAACATAATGGGGTCTATTATGACATAATATGACCTATTATGACATAAGACCACTTAAGATGACCTATTACAACATAAGACACATTAAGACACCTAGGACCCCTTAGTAGGACCTTTTATGACATAAGATTCCCTAACAACCCTATTATGACATAAATCCCCTTAAGAACCCTTAACAGGACCTATTATGACATAATAAAACTTATTATGACATAAGACCCTTAGTAGGACCTATTATGATATAATACCCCTTAAGATGGCCTATTACAACATAAGACCCCTTAAGAGTCCTTATTACATAAATCCCCTTAAGACCCCTTAGTAGGGCCTACTATGACATAATAGGACCTATTATGATACAAGACCACTTAAGGTGACCTATTACAACATAAGACCCCTTAGGAGTGCCTATTATGACATAAGACCACTTAAGATAACCTATTACAAAATAAGACCCCTTTAAGAGTCCCTATTATAAAATAATACCATTAAGACACCTTAAGACACCTAGGGTCCCTTAAGACACCTAGGACCCCTTTGTAGGTCCTACTATGACATAATAGGGTCTATTATGATATAAGACCCCTTAGTAGTGCCTATTATGACATAATAAGACCTATTTTGACATAATATGACCTATTATGACATAAGACCACTTAATATGACCTATTACAATATAAGACCCCTTAAAGAGTCCATATTATGACATAAAACCCCTTAAGAACCCTTAGCAGGACCTATTATGACTTAATAGAACCTATCATGACATAAGACCCTTAATAGGACCTATTATGAAATGATACTTGTCCTATTATGACATAAGACCCCTTAAGATTACCTATTATAATATAAGAACCCTTAGGAGGACTTATTATGACATAAGACCACTTAAGATGACCTTTTATGACATAAGACCCCCTTGCTATGACCTATTATGACATTATACCAGGCTTAGTAGGACTTATATGTTATGAAATTATAACCCTTAAGAGGACCTATTATTCAACATAATTCTCCTTAATAGGACTGGTAGTTAGATGTTTAAATGAACTATATAGATGTACATCAAGTTAGATGTTTAGATATTTAAATTTATTAATGATATGTTTAAATGTTATGTATAGTTAGATCTTTTAAAAAAATTATACTTTATTACATGTTTCTTGAGTAAAAGATGCTCTCTCTCTCTCTCTCTCTCTCTCTCTCTCTCTCTCTCTCTCTCATACATCATTTATAATTGTACATGTATGATTTTAGATTTTAATATTGGTTTCCATTTTAAATGCAATTGTAATGTACTTGTACTTAATTTTTAACAATTAACATATGTTAACTCTAGATGGCCACACACGATAGAGATGATGTACTAGGTTAGGATGTACCTCAAGGTGATGCACCTGAGGGTCATGAACCTAATTTTGGTGCACACCCTATTCCACCTCGCATTCCAGATATTACGACCATAGTTTAGACTTCTCGCACAAAGATGCACCGACTATGAGATTCCATTAGTAGATTTGAGGAGGGTTTGTACAAAGGTATATGTACTACTATAATAAGGAGTCTTGAGGATTTTACTACAAGGTTGAGATCTCATTCTTCATTTATACCATAGGTTATTGAGACTATTTTTGGAGAGTTTAGAGCTAAGGTCTCAGATGACGTATCCTTAGAGATAGTCCAAAGTTGTGTCCTTAAGGAGATCATCAAACAAGAGGTCTTCCCATATTATGATGGGAAGGCCAAGGTGAGGGGATATTAGGTTACATGATGAGTCATTCCTTAGATAGCTTGTATGGTATACCCTCAATTCCTCATAGCACATGGTTGTTATCATGATAACGATCATATTCCATTATATTTTTCCCAATGCTTGTACGTTGAGATCCATTTGGGTCTTAACGTCAACTATCTAGATATTCCTAGATATTTTGGTCAAGGGCATGGTAGATTTTTTGATTTTGATCAGTATCATAGGACTGATCAAGTTGTGCATTCTCAAAAATAGTTGGTTGGGCAAAAGACTCTTACAGTGGCACTAGCAATGGAAACTACCCCTGATAGAGTTATCATTTCTTCCCAGAGGGAAGTAGTTGATAGGATAGGGAAGATTTCATATGAAACTAAGTCAAATGAGATAGCCTTATGAGGCATCATCTAGTACTGCAAGCTCAAGAAATGAGGCATATAGAGATGTAGGTCTTCCTTTGCCAAATGAGATATGAGCGCTTTCTGGACAATAGAGACTTGGATTCGACACTTTATTTTTTGGAGGATCTATTCTAGTCATATTCCTATATTGTAGACTTGTAGAGGATACCGGTATAGTTTATCATAGATGTCATCAGAGTTTTGCATAGCCCTATAGTTCCACCAACCTAGGACACTCCATCGAGTCATACACAATACAGTTCATAATACTTATCATAACACTTTGCACCCACAAATCACCCCACAAGTACAGAGGTAGGGATACAAGTTGGAGATGTCTACATCATAGCTAAGGGCCTAGAGGAATTTGAGGAGAATATACAAGGGTTGATTCAGGTTGACATTGGCACTGATATAGGATCCTATATGGATATGTTATTACATCCAGGTTCTGACTCTACACCCCCCTACACTCCTCATTACTATAGAAGTTTGGGACCAAAGATGGTATAGGTGATGCATATTTTGTAAATGATACACTATTACGTGTTGATGATTCTCCTTCTCTTGAGACCCAGGTATTTAATTTGATTTTTTTAATATCAATGTAAACTTATTCAATTTTTATTTTATAGTGAACAATTAATTGTAGTCATGTGTACTAATGTTCATAGATGTATAATATTTTGTAGGCACAGTTAGCATATCATATTACCTCAAGTGTGGGCTCAAAGCATGTTCATAGGAGAGATTCAGTGGATGTGACACCTACTAGTGGTTAGGTAAGTTTTAAATATACTTTTAAATGTGTGTATACATGTAATTTTATTTATATATTTTAAATAATTTACATAATTATATGCGTTTATATAACCAATTGTTGTACTAAATTTGCAGGGGTAAGTTGATGCTTCACATCCAGAGGATGCTCATGACACTCATTCAGAGGGTCACTCTGTTCGTATGTGTATGGATGACTCCCTAGTTTATGACATATTGTATATCTTTGATTCAAGACCTGTTATTCATTTCATTATTATATGTTTGATATTTATCTGTTACATTTATGATTTGACATATATCTAGATTTCTATATACTCTGGATGTGTGCATGGATGATCTATGTGTTTATGTTTTACATATAGATGATTTATGTGTTACATTTATGATTTTACATTATATAGATTTATGGTTGGAATCCAGATGATTTATACATGTGTTTATGTTTGATGTATAGATAGATGTACATATTTAGGATTTGTTTAGATTTTTTATTTGATTAAAGATGATTATGATTTGATTAGATGATTATACATAGATCATTTGATTAGATGCTCTGATTTGATCATATTATTATACATAGATGATTTGATTAGATGATCTTATACATCTAGATAATTTTATTAGATTCTTTGATTTGATTAGATAATTATACATAGATTATTTGATTAGATGATATTATACATCTAGATGATTTGATTAGACATTTTGATTAGATGATCATATCTAAATTATTTGATTTGATTAGATGATTTGATTACATAGATATTTTTAATCTTAACACCTATTTGACATCAATTGAATACAAGAAATAATCTTAACAAAAAAAATTTAATCTTAACACATATTTGACATTAATTGAATGCAAACAATTATCAAGAAACATATATAATGTTCATGTATAATCTTAACAAAGAATATTTAATCTTAACACCTATTTGACATCAACAGATATAATCAAGTATATCAAGTAACATATATAATGTTGGAAACAATTGTTTAAATTGTGTGTTGTCCTTGATGTTACACAAATGTCATATCAGTCATCAGACAGAGTCTACCAAGTTCAGAATGTCATATCAGTCATTAGACAGAGTCTACCGAGCTAAGAATGTTCAGCAAAGCAGTTTACCGAGTCTACCGAGTTCAGACGGTAAGAGAAGCAATTTACAGAGTCTACCGAGCACTCTAGAATACCATATCAAGAAGTTAGTTACTACCTGGCTCTCTCAGTCAACAAAGAAATTCAGTACTTACCGAGTTCAGTCGGTCATCAAAGAATATATGAAGGAAAAGTCAGTCTTTACCGAGTTCGCAGTACTTACCGAGTTCAGTCAGTTACCAAAGGATTTAGCAGAATCTGCAGTATTCACCGAGCA
>MU225326.1:3030678-3056879 GCA_018584345.1 Thuja plicata | reverse complement strand
AGTGAAAATCAGTAACTAGTTACATTGGTGGTTTTCCCAAATTGGGTTTCCACGTTATATCTGGTGTTACTTGTGTTCATGTTATTTGTTTTATGCATGTCAATAACTGTGAATTTTTAATGAACAATAAAAGGTCAATTTACCGAGTAACAGCAATATATATTGAAGACATCTAAGGGACTTGTGGATTTATTTTTGTGGTAACTGATTCACCCCTCCCCTCTCAGTTACTCCATCCATATTTCCAACAATATAAATCAAGTGACATATATATTGAAAGTAACATATATAAATCAAGCAATAATCAAGTATAGCCATCATATGTTTAAGCATCTTTAATCTTTAATCAAGTAACATATATAATATTCATGTATAATCTTAACAAATAATATTTAATCTTAACACCTATTTGACATCAATAGATATAATCAAGTATATCAAGTAACATATATAACACACGTATAATCAAGTAACATATACAATACAAGAAATAATTAATTAATTTAATCAAATAACATATACCAAGTAACATATAGATTGAAAGTAACATATATAAATCAAGTAATATGTATATTAAAAGTAACATATATCAATCAAGTCAAAATCAAGTAACATATATAACACACATGTAATAAATCTTAACAAGTAATCTTTAATCTTCACACTTATTTGACATGAATCAAATACAAGCAATAATCAAGTAACATATATAACACATGTATTTAATATTAACAAAAAATCAAGCATATCCATCATATGTTTAAGTATATCAACAAATAATTCAAGTATAATCCATCATATGTTTAAGTACATATATCAAAAAAGTATAATCCATCATAAATATATCAAGTCTTAAAACATGAAATATGTATATAATATTATTTATACCACCTCAAGTGGTTTAGACCGCTCATGGAGAACATGTACTATTCTCTCATGATCCTCACTATCTAGTATCCGCTTATGACGTCCCCATTGAGATTTAACTACATGGAGACAAAGGGAGGTACTAGGTGGCTATATTGAAACACCTTGTTGTTAGGTTGATAATCAACAAAGTGAATCCCATGTTGGACTATTTTGAATTATTTGAAATATGTTCCCTCTAAAAAAACTAAACCTGCACCACAAATTTTAACAACATTTAAAATAGTTTATTAAATTTGTTAAAATTGATATATATATATATATATATATATATATATATATATATATATATATGTTGGTAAATAGATTGTTCATTTGAATGTAACTCTAAAATACCCAAAAATGCTTCAGAACAATTGAATACAACAGTTGGGAAATAGTTACTTGAGAATCTATTCTCCCTCTGAATTTGAAAGGTACAGCTCCCTTATATGAATGATATTCAATGAATTTTGACCTTTCCTAATCTAACAGAGGTATGCTCTTAACCCGAGAGCAGGAGAGGTAAACCAAGCTAAGCCTAGACAGGAAATAGCTTAGGTTAAGTAAAAACAACTCTAAATCTAGCCAATTCTGAGATCTTATCAATCAGATTAACTCCCAAAATTGGTGATACATGAATGATTACTAAAAATGTAGATGCAAAACTAAAGACTATCAATGTACTGATATTGAGTCGATCTATGTAATAGGAACATTCCCAAAACTTAGGATAGAAACTGATTTTCCCCTTAATTAGCTGTATCAAATCATAATACAGAATTCTAGTTCAAATACAAATTACAAATCTAATTCAAAAGAAACATTCAAATTCAACAGAAAGATAAATGAAATGCAATAGGATAGTTAAAGAAATGACATTCAGACATACACAATTGACTCAGCAAAAATGCTCTGCTTCACACCAAAATTTAGCCGACCTTTGTATTGATTTTGGAAATAATACATATAGAGTTCTAGAATGGACTGTTACAAAAAGGGGGAACCAAAACGGTTCAACTTACCCAACCAGCAATGATAACCAAACATTTATCCATTACAAAACTTAACAAAAATAGCATAAGGGGGAATGTATCTAAGATTTAGTTTCCTTCCCCTTATCTACTTTGGCCCTGTAGGTGATTATAGCAGTGATGACTTGGATGAGATCTTCATGTCTATTGATGTGGACATTGGTGTAATGGATGAGCCATCTAGAATGTTCTTTGGATAGAGTCTTGATTACTTCTGTCCGATCTTTCAGTTCCTCCATAGCCCTAAAGATGCATCCACTCAATTGTTGGAGCTCTGGTACCTTGTCTAGATGAGTCAAAGACTGCTCCACTAAATTGTGTAGATAATCTGTGAATGACTTCTACATGTTGACTACTCCAACTATTTCTTTGCCTTGACTTCTAGTTTGCGATTCTGCATAAAGTCCTACGAGAAGTTTAAAATCTTTACTTTGTTCTTCGTGGACCTTAACATCTATTTGTTGTAGTCCGGTCTTGGCCTGAATGATCATCTTGATTTTGAACTCCATACTTTGGAGCCATTCGATCAAAGGCTCATCACCCTTCTGTAGAAACTTAGCCTTTTGGGCTTCCTTAGTCTTCATCTTCACTACCACATGCAACATGACTATGCATTCCTGGCATCTTACTCTTTCCGCAGTGAGAGTCTGTAAATTCTTACCAATGTTGCTCCTCTCTGTTTCTAGCCTTAGAAGAGCATTACCTAACTGTTCAATTATTTCTAGGCCTTATGACTCAAGCCTCTCGATCCACCTTTTACCAATCTTCCCATAATGTCGATCCTCTTGCAACTTAGCCAGAATGGCTTGGTTTTCCGCAGCACTGGGATCAAAGGAGGTTTGGGTGCTAGGAGTGCTCACAATAGGAGTGAGAAGCTGTCTGATGAAGTCAGTTAGTTGGGCCACTTCTACTTTAAGCTAAATTTTGGAAGTCTTGAGATCTTCAAGCTCTTCCTCTATCACTACATTAGTGGACTTCCACCAGTCCACCTTGGTATCATGACAAGCCAATCCCATATCAAATGAATGCAACTGAAAGTTTGAGGCCGCTAGAGCTTCAATTCTGCCCTCTTTAGTGGGTTTGGCTACTTCCATGGTGAAATGCCTATCTCAGGATCACGACCCAGAGTAAACATTGTCTTCACACTCTTCTGCTTGCTTGTGGTAGCCTTGGGCTAAAAGGCCCATGATAGAGTGTCTTTTCTAGGAATTGCTTCTCCCACTCTCTTCCTTTTGTGCTCTAGAGTGTTTGCTATCCATGACTCTACACTGGTAACTTTGTTGGCAGAAACCAACTCTTCGATGAACAACTTCCTTATGAGCGGAGGAGTATCTTTCGGGAGGGAAGCAAATGGATTCACCAAAGTGGTTGAGGAGGAGATTAATTTAACAACTTGACCAACCTCCTATTACTCCCCACCCCTTTTATCTGATTTTGTAGCAGAGGTACTAGGGCTATCCTCTCCTACTTCAATTATGATAGGGGATTTCCACCTTGGAGTTTCTTGGGTCGAGGTCCCGGCCAAAGTATCCATAGCAATAGCACTAGTGGAATATTAAGACTCTATAGCTTTAGAAAGCTCAGGTGTAGACTTAATTTGGTCTGTTGAGACTGCTTCTTCAGTGGCTCTGATGTGTGGAAGAGGACCTCTCCATAGGTCTTCTCTAAGAGAGAAGTCTTCTCAGGAGGTTCATCACCTCCTCCCGACAGTTGAATTGATCCTTTCACAATTGTTGGGATTGTTGCTGATGAAGTGGTTGCAATGCCAGAAGTCAGCTTTTCCAGAGTTCACTGATTAGGAGGCTTCCTTTCTGACCTCTTCCTTCGGCCTGCAGTCCACTTAACCCATTGGACTATTCTTTTGTAAATCCCCCCATCAGAGCCTGAAAGTCACTTACTGCTTGGTCTAGCATAGGCTTCGAGCTGATAGGGGTGAACTTTATCTTCTCCAAGTATGTGTCACTGTACAGATGATTGCCATCATCTTCTAGCCCTTCTACTGCAATGTTAATCTTGAAATTTTTTATCTATTCAATGGTTAACCAGGCATAGAATCTTTCCCTCCTCTCTAAGTCATCTTTGCAATTGGCCCAATAGTCCTCAATATCAGGTACATGATGAATTTCTTGACTCATCTATAAAACATCTCTGGCATAATTAACTGGATCATATTTTGGCCTTAGAACGTCATATGTTTCCAGAGAGAACCTCTTTGATAATGTTTTAAGAACATTCTTCACCTCCGACCGGGACACACAACTGTAAGCTCCTATGGTCATTGGGAATTCATAGCCTTTCTTCTTTGCCTTGGCATAGATTAGATTCACTTGGAGTGCTTGCCTCATCACCTCGATCAACACGATCATGTCAGTAGGGTATATGGGCAGCTTCAAAGGAAATTCATCAAAACCTGCAAGACGAAGATATGAGAAATCTCTGAACTGAATAAAATAGCATCCAAATTGGCTTATAAAAGCCATGGCTTCAGGAGAAAATCTCCTTTTTAGACAACCTTGTAGCTCCCTGCACACTCTCATTGTAAAGGCATCATTAACTATGAGATAATCAGCATAACTATTTTGTAGTTGCAAAGAAGGGAAAAACTCATAGATTTTTACATTATATGGGAATTCCTCTAACCTAGGAAGCCCAGGCCAGATTTGAATTATAGCTAAAATATACAAGAGGATCGAAGACATGTAGAATTCATTCTGGAACTTGGCCCTATTGAGGGCGTCTAAGATATTCTCACTCACCATAATAGCTCAGTCAATGAAATGATGTTGGGAGCAGATTATCTGAACCAGGAAGAAATATTGTTCAACAAAATTAAGAGCTTCACTCTCACCTCTAATCCTGTGAAGCAATACCAGGATATCCATGATTTTTGGCTTTAGGTTTGCACCAAATAATGTTTTGGGCAACTTTCCATTAGCGCTCTTGGGTTCTTTAAACCAGGACTTCATGATCTCTCTTTTCCATATAGGTCTCTTCGCTAAATATTCAGAGACTGCCTGACTGTAAGTCATTTCAGAGTATTCTATTTGTTCTGGAATACAAAGAGAATATTGGATAGACTCTTTATCAATAGAGAGGAGCACCATTTTGTCAGGTAGAATAATCTACTTGGTGTCTAGGTTGTATCGAGCTATACATTCCCAGACCAATTCAGGAGCTTGAACCGCCATACAAAAATTGGCGGCTTCAACTAACCTGCTCTCCTTAAGATTTTCTGTGATAGGATGCATCTGCTCTTCTCTCAATCTATTCTAGAAGTTTTTCATATCGAAGAACTTTAGTGAAGTATTTGATATTTTGTGGCAATCAGAGATAATACCGTTCATTCCATCGAATCCCACAAATCTAGAAGCCATGTGAGTATGATTATGGATTTCTCTTTGGAATACAGAGACAATGAACAACTAATCTTAGGGACTTTGAATTCAAACAATTTGGCAAACAAATTGTGGTCCCTGTTTGAAATCTTCAACTGATTTTATACTTTTGAATTCTTACTGTTTAACGGCTGACTTCCCATGCCACATGAATGAAGAGACCTCTACATTAATGTACAAGTCTGTTACTGAGTAAAATGGCTTTATTTGAATTAATTAATTTGCTTTACATGCCATTAGAGAACATATTTTCACTTTAGTAACCGTAATGGTAAATTTCTTGAAGCGGCAAAAAATTACTTTCCCGCTTCTCCTTAGGGCGGAGAAATACTTTTTTACTGCTCTCTATCTGAAAATCTGCCAAAGGAGAAATCTGGCCTATAGGGGTGTCAAAATGATATGTGTTGATTCCATCAGCCTTTTTTATATGCTAGATCTCTTATGAGATGAATTCTTCTTCAAAATTTCTTCACCTCAATGGTTTGGCAGAGCATGCACTTTGCGAGTTGAAACCTGCTTGTAGGAGCAGCGGAGAAGCCATTTTCCACTTTTCCGCCTATAAGCTAACTCCATGAATTTTCCTTTCCTTGGCCATTTCTTTTGTTTCCCATAGGCTCGATCTAAATGCTCGAAGCTTTCCATCTCTATTTTCTCCTGGTACTCTTAAGTTTATCATTTGCAGAAAATGCACTTCGTAGGTGATTTTCTGCCAAAGAGAAGCTAAAATTTGATTTCCCATCAATGCTGCAACATGAAGATATGAGACCAAATATTTCATCTGTATGTGAGTTTGAGGTTAGAATCTCTCAAACCACGACCTTTACCGGATTGGTAACTTAACCTACCCGATAAAAACATGATTTCAGACCCAGAATCCACCCAGCTTAGGAAGGAGAAGTCAAATTAAGGAAATCTAATAAAGGCCTTCTATCCTAAGGGGATTTCTAGACTTAGACTCCAGACTCACATGAAACTTCCAAGACTACTACTACACATTAAACATCCATTTTTGTCTTAAGGTATAAAGACTAAAAGTGGGGCAATAGTTGGCTCTGTCTGGGGACTTGGACATTCACATGTCCAAGCAAGGAACTTGAATCTCTAGTTTTGCAAAGCTCAACAAAAGGTGGCTCGTAACAAAACTAAAGCAAGACACGGAAAGGAAAGCAGAAAGGAAAACTAACTAGGAAAACAAAAATAGTAACTAAACATAACTATTGTACAATATAGGGGTTACCTGCTTTCAATTTAGATCTGATAGAGCTTCAAATCCTGACCATTATACATTAGGAGTAGTGCCTCACCATCTAGGTAAGTCAATTTGAAAGAATTTTTGTCAAACACCTGATGGATTTTGAAAGGTCCTTTCCATAGTGTTTCAAATTTCTCATGCATACCTTTGGGTGCCCTCCGCTTGTCCCACAATAGCACCACGTCCCCCTCCATAAATTTCTGGGGCCTACTCTTTTTATCAAATAAGTTCTTCACATGCATCTGATGTCATGTAATATGATCGACCATTTTCTCTCTTTCTTCTTCCAATTTGCTTAGGTACAGGATCCTCTTCTCTAAACCATCTTCATATATGTCATCTTCTACTACTGTCCTCAGTTTGCAAGTTGCTAATTCCAATGGAAATGGGAGACTAGCTTCTACTCCATAGATGAGTTCAAAAGGAGATATGCCAATGGCTCTTTTGGGAGTCACTCTATCCACCCAGAGGGATTCATAGATTTTTTTATGCCAACTTCTCTGGTTTTCTGCAATGAGCTTTTTCATGATATTCACCAATTTTTTGTTGCTAGACTCCGCTCTGTCATTACCTTGGGGGAAATAATCAAAGGAATGGCCAATCATGATGTTGTACTCAAAACAAAATTTAGTAATTTCTTGGGAAGAAAAGTGTGCGGCATTATCCATAACTAACTTAATAGGCACACCAAATCTTACCAGAATATTCTCTTTGATAAACTCACATACTATCTCTGAGGTAGTCCTTTTGGTTGCCTTGGCTTCCACCCATTTTGTGAAGTAGTCAGTTGTAGTAATTATGTAAGTATGACCTAAGCTGGATGTAGGATTTATAGGACTGATAAAATCAAGCCCCCACTGCTAGAATGGTCCTTCAATTATCACTGGTCTGAGGGGTAATGCTGCTAACTGTGGCTTCCCAGTAAACATATTACACTTTTCGCATCTTGCCACCCATTGGTACACATCTTTAAACATTCCCAGCTAGTAATAACACTTTCTCAAAATATTTAATGCAGTGACTGATGAGGAGAAGTGTCCTCCGCAAGCTTCATCATGAAAAACCTTTAACAACTTCTCTTTTTGTTGTTTGTTGACACATCGGAGGAATGTTCCATCGATAGATCTCTTATATAATCTATCCTCCCAGATTACATATTTGGAAGCTTTAAGTTTTAGGTCTCTTCTTTTCTTTGAAGTTAATCCTTTAGGACATTCACCATATGTCAAGAAATATACAATGTTTTCAAACCATGGTTCTTGCATACTTACTGCTAAAACCAACTGTGTAGCTTCTAGATCATTGTCTGCTTGATTTTCTGCCATTGCTTTGCATAGGGTGTTCCCTCTTACCAATTTGGTGGCCTTGATTTCTATGTCATATTCTTAGGTTTTAGCTACCCATGTTCCTCTGTTGTTACACCCCACATCCTGTTGAGTCAAAATACTATTTACTACAAGATCAGGCACATACACAAGAGAGTGGGAATGTAGGATATAAAATCTAAGATTCTTAAGAGCCTTTACCACCACAAAAGCATGTTTTTTAGTCTAAGAATATCTCAGGTCATGATTTTTTAGAGGTGTGCTTATAAACCTGACGGGGCCTTGAATTCCCTCATCATTCTCTTGCATCAGGATAGCTGACAGAGTATGTTCAGAAGAATAACAGTAGATTATGAAATCTTTCTTGTAGTCCAGGTGACATAAAACTGGAGCGTTAGCTATGGCATTCTTGATGTTTTTGAAAGCTTTCTTACCAGAATCATTCCACTTGAAATTCACATTTCCCTTCATCATATCAACTATACATTTAGTAATCTCAGAGAAATCAGGGACGAATCTCCTGAGGAAGTTAACTTGGCCAAAAAATGACTTCACTCCAGTTTTGTTCACTAGTAAACTCAGTTGCTGAATGGCTCTCACCCTTTCTGGATCAATTCTTATACCTTCTTGGGAGACAATGTGACCCAATAATTTCCCTTCAGTTATGCAAAATACTAATTTCTTGGGATTCAGTGAAATCCCATCTTCCCAGCACTTTTGCAATACTCTCCTTAGATCATTTATATGATCTACTCTCTTATTAGAGAACACGGTAAGATCATCTAGATACATACCAATTATTTTGTTCTTCATATCACTAAAAGAAAGATACATACCTCTCTAAAAATTGGCTCTGGTGTTGATCAATCCGAACAGCATCCTGTGATATACAAAGGTCCCCCACGGAGTAGTGAAAGCCATTTTATGCTGATCTGCTTTCTCAACTTTGATTTGATTATACCCTAAGAAGCCATCTAAAATAGACATCATTTTGGCTCCAGCCACGATCTGCAAGAGATGATCCATATTGGGAAGGGTGTAGTTGTCTTTCAAAGAATATTGATTTAGATTCCTGAAGTCTACACAGATCCTTATTTCTCCATTCTTCTTCCTTACGGGCACTATGTTCGCCACCCAAGTAGAGTGATGGATGGGATATATGATCTTTTCTTTGAGCATTTTATCAACTTCCCTAAATATGGCATCGGCAACTTTGGGATTATAGTTCCTTTGCTTTTTCCTGAATGGGGTAGCTTTGGGTTTTAAAGGAATCTGATGTTTGAATTTCCCATTCATAAAAATTTTAAAATGTTCATAGCTCCAGGCAAAAACATCTGAGTACTCTAAAAAAATCCTCCTAGCCTTATTCCTTTCTTCTTTAGTACAACACTTCCCAATGTTGATCATCTTGGGGTCTTTCTCAGTTCCAATATTCATTCCTTCATATTCACCAGTGGTAGGTCCCCTTTCAATTCTTTTCTTCTTCACAAAGGTGTCATGTCTATTGAAGATATTTTCAAGCGTGACCAAATGAGGCAAAATGATATTACCTTGCAATTGAATAACATCCAACTTGTCTTTCCTTTGTTCATCTTGGTGGTTTCCTTTATGGCTGCCATAGACATCTTTATGGAAGTCACCTCTGCTCTCTAAAAAGAGAAGGAGATTCTTGTCATCTTCGAAAACTTGCCAATCTTCCATGTTATTGGGCATAGATGGCCAATATAACCTCCACTTGGTATTTTTTAGCTTTGAATTCTGGGTGGGGGAGTGGTAATGAAGTAGAGACAGCCAAAGATTCTACTTTTGAATTCAACTCTCTTGGCACAGATTCGATAAAGAAAGCATCTAGTGCTTCTATTTTGTCCCATACTTTGTTTCTATAGTTCTTCAACCTGTGGTTCTTTATGGAGTATTGATTCTTAACTTGATGTACAATTAGCTCAGCATCACCATGAGCTCTCAGGATTTTCACACCTTTTTCCTTTGCAGTGATAATCCCTAATAGGAGGGCTTCATACTCGGCAATGTTTTTGGTGTTCCCAAACTCTAATTTGTAAGCCATGGGCTCACATACTCCATCTGGTGATATCAAGACCACACTTGCGCCAGATCCTGACGATGCACAACTGGCATCAAATTCAAGAGTCCATATCTGTGGTGGTATTTCTTTGGCAGAAATTTGCTTTTCCTCTTCAAAAATTTTTGTTTCTTCCTTGAGATCATTGGTGAACAACATATAATTACCAAATTCCAATTCTTGGTACAAGATTTGAGCGTTAGGGTCATCAGATTTCAATACTGTAAACTTAGCTTTCTCTTTGGGGACCAGTTTAATCTTTTTATTGCCTACTGGGATTAATTCTTGGGACCAATCCAGCTTTATCTCCCCTCCAAGGTCTCTGCAAAAACTCCTTCTCAACATCAACCCGTAGCTAGCAGGTATATCCGCAATAAGGATTGTAAGCAACATCTTCTTCTCGGGATGTGCTGCTAGAGCCACTTGAGCATCCTTGATTTGGCCAACTAGGGGTACTTGCTTGGAATCCATAGAGTAACACCTACCATGAGCTTTAGTGAGAGTAAGTCCTAAAGCTTTGGCCATAGTTTATGGCATTACATTATTTGAGGCTCTGGAGTCTATTATACAATTGCTCAGCTTGCAACCGTTAATATATAATGACACATAGAATGGGTCAAGATTTTTGCCTGGGAAGGTGGCTAAAATATATGATTCCCCTTGTTTGACTGGGTCTGCAAATAAAGACTCATTCTCTATGGTAGTCATGACACTTTGATTTAACTCCCGACTCCCTCCTTTACAGTAATCTACTAGCTTTTGCAGCTCAACAGGATTAGACTTAAGATAGTCTATGGGAGAGATCTGAATTTTGGAATCTCTACATAATTGAATAATATCAAAAGAGTTTTTTTCGTTACCTAGTTGCAGAGTCCTCAGTCCTTGATTGGCCTCCTTTGAATTGGAAGTAGATGTCTCATTATCTTTAGGTGGTTTCAAGCCAGGGCCTTTATCTTTCTGACTCCGGGTCAGGACTGTATAAGAGGTCCCATCTATGGTAGCATAACATGTTGCTTCTTGTTCTGAATCTGATTCATACTCTAAATATAAGTTTTCAGAGTTGCCATGTGAGTATGAATCTAGTTCAGCTCCAGACACTACAGCGTTCCACTCATCTGTCTGATGCATTTACCAAGCATGAGCTACATCAAGGCAGCTTTCCCCATCATGATTTGTGGTTAAGTGGAAGGCACACATGTTTCCTCTTTTAGGAGGAGCCTCTATAGTTAGCCTCTATGGTGGGGTAGTTAATTGTAACATTTTTCCCTCTGTATTCCTCCCGTCATTGTATCTTCCAGGATGCTCCTGAAGGTTTCGTTGATAGGGATTATTGAATCTGGGAAGTTGCCTCTTGAAAGTAGTGAATTCATTAGACAGTTTTTGGATCATCTCATCAGATGACATAGTATTTCTACTACTAGCTCTAGACCGTATCTCTCTTTTCCATTTCCTGAATGAAATCATGTGGTCCTCGAGTTCTATAGCAGTTATTTGTGTTGCATCCAAATTTGTAGGGTTCACTCTCCTTAAATAATAATTCATATCTGGTGGCATAGCACTTATGAAGAAAGTTTTCAAATTTCCCGCCATAGGCCTATCAACTACTGGGATACGATTTACCAGCTTGTTAAATTTAGCTATAAAATCCCTCATGTTGATTGTTGATTCTTTCTTAATAGAAGTCAATTGGGTCAATAGGGTATGCTCATCTTTAGTAGTCTTGAACCTTCTTTTGAAGGTGGCTCTCATAGTAGCCCAATTGGTAATAGAAGAATCAGGAAAATGATGAAACCAATCAGCAGCACCTTCGATGAGAGTCTCAACAAATAGTCTGACGGCCACATCTTCTTCTCGTACCGCTAGGATGTTAACTGAAGGGAAGAATGTGGCAATATGCTAATCTGTAGATACTTTCCCATCTCCAGAAAATTTGGGAAAGTTCTTCCTAGAGCCTGTAGGAAGAGGATTGTATGCTGCTAGTTGCAGGGGCCCGACTGCAGCAGCCCAAGGAAGCGCCATAGCTACTTGGGGTAAGTAGGGTGTTAGATTGATAATGGGAGGGGTGATTACCCCATGCAATGTCAACACTTTGCAAGTGGTGGATAACTGGGTGGTTTGTTTAGGAGGTGAAGAAGGTCTACTCTGGCTCCTTGTAGTTCTGTTTCCCCGATGAGGTACTTCTAAAAGAGCAAAATTAATATCTGCAAGTCTCTCAAAGATTGGGTCTGTGCTGCCTTCTTTCCTGGTACTTCTGAGAAATCTCTTAGGCTCTAGATTTTTGCCTAATTTTGTGGCCTAGCTTCACGCTCTGCCCTTCTTAAATTTCTTCTCTATGGGCTCTTTCAAGTGCTTCTGCTCTAACTTTTTCCTGCTCTAGCACTTGACTAGCGTTTCTATAGTGTTCAGTGCTTCTTCTGTATCTCCAGACAAAAGTATTTAATGAGGAAACAAGATCCTCTTGATCGTCTTGGAATCCAAGATTGGGTTGGAGTACAGGGATTATATTTTCATGGGGAAGCACCATCTTTCCTCATTGTATGCTTCTGGTATAATGACTATTTGTCTCCCCAGCAGAGTCGCCAAAAAATTGTTGGTAAACAGATTGTTCCTTTGAATGTAACTCTAAAATACCCAAAAATGCTTAATAATAATTGAATACAAAAGTTGGGAAATAGTTACTTGAGAATCTATTCTCCCTCTAAATTTGAAAGGTACAGCTCCCTTATATGAATGATATTCAATGAATTTTGACCTTTCCTAATCTAACAGAGGTATGCTCTTAACCTGAGAGTAGGAGAGGTAAACCAAGCTAATCCTAGATAGGAAATAGCTCAGGCTAAGTAAAAACAAATCTAAAACTAGCCAATTCTAAGATCTTCTCAATTAGATTAACTCCCAAAATTGGTGATGCATGAATGATTACTAAAAATGTAGATGCAAAACTAAAGACTATCAATGTACTGATATTGAGTCGATCTATGTCATAGGAACATTTCCAAAACTTAGGATAGAAACTAATTTTCCCCTTAATTAGCTATATCAAATCATAATACAGAATTTTGGTTCAAATACATTTACAAATCTAATTCAAAAGAAACATTCAAATTCAACAGAAAGATAAATGAAATGCAATGGGACAGTTAAAGAAATGGCATTCAGACATACATAATTGACTCAGCAAAAATGCTCTTCTTCACACCAAAATTTAGTCGACCTTTGTATTGATTTTGGAAATAATACATATAGAGTTCCAGATTGGACCATTACAAAAAGGGGGAACTGAAATGGTTCAACTTCCCCAATTGGAAATCACAACCAAAGGTTTATCACAAAACTTAACAAAAATAGCATAAGGGGGAATGTATCTATGATTCAATTTCCTCCCCCTTATCTACTTTGGCCCTATAGGCAATTACAACAGTGATGACTTGGATGAGCTCTTCATGTCTGTTGACATGGACATTGGTGTAACAGACAAGCCATCTAGAATGTTCTTTGGCTAGAGTCTTGATTGCTTCTGTCTGATCTTTCAGTTCCTCCATAGCCCTAAAGATGCATCCACTCAATTGCTGGAGCTCTGGTACCTTGTCTAGATGATCAAAGAATGCTCCGCTAAATTGTGTAGATAATTTGTGAATGACTTTTGCATGTTGAATACTCCAACTATTGCTTTGCCTTGACCGTTGGTTTGCAATTCTGCATGAATTCCTAAGAGAAGTTTAAAATCTTTACTTTGTTCTTCTTGGACCTTAACATCTGTTTGTTGTAGTCCGGTCTTGGCCTGAATGATCATCTCAATTTTGAACTCCAAACTTTGGAGCCATTCGATCAAAGGCTCATCACCCTTTTGTAGAATCTTAGCCTTTAGGGATTCCTTAGTCTTCATCTTCACTACCACATGCAACATGACTATGCATTCCTGGCATCTTACTCTTTCTACAGTGAGAGTCTATAAATTCTTACCAATGTTGCTCCTCTCTATTTCTAGCCTTAGAAGAGTGTTACCTAACTATTCAATGATTACTAGGCCTTCTAACTTGAGCCTCTCGATCCACCTTTTACCAATCTACCCATAATGTCGATCCTCTTGCAAATTAGCCAGAATGGCTTGGTTCTATGTAGCACTGGGATCAAAGGAGGTTTGGGTGCTGGGAGTGCTCACAATAGGAGTGAGAATCTATCTGATGAAGTTAGTTAGTTGGGCCACTTCCACTTTAAGCTAAATTTTGGAAGTCTTGAGATCTTCAAGCTCTTCCTCAATCACTACATTAGTGTACTTCCACAAGTCCACCTTGGTATCATGTCAAACCAATCCCATATCAAATGACTGCAACTGAAAGTCTGAGGTTGCCAGATCTTTGATTCTGCCCTCTTTAGTGGGTTTGGCTACTTCCATGGTGAAATGCCCTGTCTCAAGATCATGACCCAGAGTAGACATTGTCTTCACACTCTTCTACTTACTTGTGGTAGCCTTGGGCTGAAAGGCCTGTGATAGAGTGTCTTTGCTGGGAATTGCTTCTCCCACTCTCTTCCTTTTGTTCTCTAGAGTGTTTTCTATCCATGACACTGCGCTAATAACTTTGTTGGTAGAAACCAACTCTTCGATGAATAGCTTCCTTATGAGTGGAGGAGTAGCTTTAGGGAGGGAAGTGAATGGATTCACCGAAGTGGGCGAGGAGGAGATTAATTTAACAACTTGAGCAACCTCCTATTGCTCCCCACCCCTTTTATCTGATTTTGTAGTAGAGGTACTAGGGCTATCCTCTCCTACTTCAACTATGACAGGGGATTTCCACCTTGGAGTTTCTTGGGTTGAGGTCCCAGCCAAAGTATCCACAATAATAGCAATAGCCAGTTGTTCAAAATCTATAGCTTTAGAAAGATCGGCTATAGACTTAATTTGGTCTGTCGGGACTACTTCTTCAGTGGCCCCGATGTGTGGAAGAGGACCCTCTCCACAGGTATTCTCTAAGAGAGAATTCTTCTCAGGAGGTTCATCACCTCCTCCCGATGGTTGAATTGATCCTTTTGCAACTATTGGGATTGTTGTTGATGAAGTGGTTGCAACACCAGAAGTCACCTTTTCCAGAGTTCGCTGAGTGGGAGGCTTCCTTTTTGACCTCTTCCTTCGGCCTGCAGTCCACTCAACCCATTGGACTATTCTTTTGTAAATCCCCCCCATCAGAGCCTGCAAGTCACTTACTTCTTGGTCTAGCATAGGCTCCAAGCTGATAGGGGTGGAATTTATCTTCTCCAAGTATGTTTCATCATACAGATGATTTCCATCATCTTCTAGCCCTTCTACTGCAATGTTAACATTGAACTTTTTGATCTGTTCAATGGTTAACCAGACATAGAATCTTTCCCTACTCTCCAGGTCATCTTTGTAATTGGCCAAATAGTCCTCAATATCAGGTACATGATGAATTTCCTAACTCATTTGTAAGACATCTCTGGCATAATTAACTCGATCATATTATGGCCTTAGAACATCATATGTTTCCAGAGAGAACCTCTTTGAGAATGTTTTAAGAACATTCTTCGCCTCCGATCGGGACACACAACTGTAAGCTCCGATGGTCATTGGGAATTTGTAGCCTTTCTTCTTTGCCTCAGCACAGATCAGATTCACTTGGATTTCTTGCCTCATCACCTTGATTAGCACAATCATGTCAGTAGGGTATCTGGGAAGCTTCAAAGGAAAGTCATCAAAACCTGCAAGACGAAGATATGAGAAATATCTGAACTGAATAAAATAGCATCCAAATTGGCTTATAAAATCCATGTCTTCAGGAGAAAATCTCCTTTCCAGAAAACCGTGTAGCTCCCTACACACTCTCACTGTAAAGGTGTCATTAACTATGAGATAATCAACATAACTATTTTGTAGTTGCAAAGAAGGGAAAAACTCATAGCTTTTTACATCATCTGGGAATTCCTCTAACCTAGGAAGCCCCGGCCAAATTTGAATCATAGCTAAAATATACAAGAGGATCGAAGACATGTAGAATTGATTCTGGAACTTGG
This sequence comes from Thuja plicata, assembly GCA_018584345.1. NCBI lineage: Eukaryota > Viridiplantae > Streptophyta > Pinopsida > Cupressales > Cupressaceae > Thuja > Thuja plicata. The sequence continues at coordinate 3,040,860 of MU225326.1, read as the reverse complement.
CCCTATTGAGGGAATCTAATAGATTCTCACTCACCATAAGGGCCCAGTCAATGAAATGATGTTGGGAGCAGATTATCTGAACTAGGAAGAAATGTTGTTCAACAAAATTAAGAGCTTCGCTCTCACCTCTAATCCTATGAAGCAATACTAGGATATCCATGATTTCTGGCTTTAGGTTTGCGCTGAATAATGTTTTGGGAAACTTTCCCTTGGCACTCTTGGGTTCTTTAAACCAGGACTTCATGATCTCTCTTTTCCATATAGGTCTCTTCGCTGAATATTCAGAGACTACTCGACTATAAGTCATTTTGGAGTATTCTATTTGTTCTGGAATACGGAGACAATTCTGGACAGACTCTCTATCAATAGAGAGGAGCACCATGTTGTCAGGTAGAAGAATCTACTTGGTGTCTGGGTTGTATCGAGCTATACATTCCCAGACCAATTCAGGAGCTTGAACCGCCACAAGAAAACCGGCGGCTTTCACTTACTCACTCTCCTTAAGCTTTTCTATGATAGGATGCATCTGCTCCACTCTCAATCTATTCTGGAAGTTTTGTATATCAAAGAACTTTAGTGAAGTATCTGAGATTTTGTGGCAATCAGAGATAATACCGTTCATTCTGTGGAATCCCACAAATCTATAAGCCATGTGAGTATGACTACGGATCTCTCTTTGGAATATAGAGACAATGAACAACTGATCTTAGGGACTTTGAATTCAAACAATTTGGCAAACAAATGTTGGTCCCTGTTCGAAATCTTCAACTGATTTTATACTTTTGAATTCTTACCATTTAACGGCCGACTTCCCGTGCCACATGAATGAAGAGACCTCTACATTAATGCACAAGTTCGTTATTGAGTAAAACAGCTCTATTTGAATTAATTACTTTGCTTTACATGCCATTTGAGAACATCTTTTCACTTTAGTAACCATAACGATAACTTTCTTGAAGCGGTGGAAAATTACTTTCCCGCTTCTCCTTAGGGCGGAGAAATACTTTTGTAGTGCTCTCTGTCTGAAAATCCACCAAAGGAGAAATCTGGCATATAGGGGTGTCAAAATGATATGTGTTGATTCCATCAGCCTTTTTTATATGCTAGATCTCTTATGAGATGAATTCTTCTTCAAAATTCCTTCACCTCAATGGTTTGGCAGAGCATGCACTTTGCGAGTCAAAACCTGCCTGTAGGAGCAACGGAGAAGCCATTTTTCTCTTTTCTTCCTATAATCTAACTCCATGAATTTTCCTTTCCTTGACCATTTTTTTGTTTCCCATAGGCTCGATCTAAATTCTTGAAGCTTTCTTGTCCTTGAATTTCTCATTTTCCATCTCTATTTGCTCCAGGTACTCTTAAGTCTGTCATTTGTGGAAAACGCACTCCGCAGGTGATTTTTTGCCAAAGAGAAGCTAAAATTTGATTTCCTGTCAGTGCTGCAACATGAAGATATGAGACCAAATATTTCATTTGTATGTGAGTTTGAGGTTAGAATCTTTCAAACCATGGCCTTTACCAGATTGGGAACTTAACCTACCCCATAAAAACATGATTTCAGACCCAAAATCCACCCAGCTTAGGAAGGAGAAGTCAAATTAGGGAAATTTTATAAAGGCCTTCTATCCTAAGGGGATTTCTAGACTGACTCCGGACTCACATGAAACTTCCAAGACTACTACTATACATTAAACATCCATTCTTATCTTAAGGTATAAAGACTAAAAGTGGGGCAACAATATTAACTCAACAAAATTCAATATAGATCTAAAGCATGCAAACCTGTGGGGAACAACATTCCATCACTTTCTTCGGGGTCAATTAACTTCAACTTCTCTACAGTATAATTAAAAAAATGGTAACTAATTCCTTGTACATTTCCAGGCTCAACAATCACTGCAAAGACATCTCTTGCACAATAAATGTATAGATGATAAAAAATACTTACTTCAATCTAGATCTAGATATATACATGTGTATGTGTAACTTAATTTATTATACTTACCAATTTTGACCAATCTTGAAATATGTTCACAATTAATAGAAATGAAAGGAATGTCATCAAAGTTTTCATCTTCAACTCCATCAACTGTACCAGCAACAAGTGGCACAAAATTCCATGCACCTACATATCCATGTTTCTAGTTGATGCACTCCTCATAGTTTTAAGAAATGCAGTGACACCAAAACATGAGTACTCCCTAGTGTTCAATGTCCAATTGTGAAAATTTGTACTCATAATTGAATACAAAGATCTCTATCCTCTTGCAACAATGCATAGTTTTTCTATCCACACCTGAACACACATGCATATATAACTTAAAAATGGGATAACTTATGAATTTCATTTTTAAAATTTGAATATAGGATGTAAAATTTAAACAAGAAAATATATATATATATATATATATATATATATATATAAATAAATAATTTAGACAAGTGCATACATGTTATCTCCCAAAATACTCTATGTGGTATCGCTTGACTCATTCTTGATGATGTGCCAACATCGTTTGGTGTGAAATGTGTCTTACACCATTTAACAACATCATGTGCATCTTTTATAAAAACTCACTGATAATTCATTTTATACTTTTATAGAGCATTTTTTATGCAAGCTCCAACATCATCATGTTCAACTTTTTCATGTCCACTCTCAAAGAAACTCCTCACATGTGGTATGTTTTCATTACGATGATATCTACATAGTGCATAAAATGGTCTTGATTATTTGAATTGTATCGCACATCCATTTGACCAAACATACTGTTTATCAAATTTTACGCCCCTTTCTTTCAAATTTGCAAAAAAATATCTTAAAGTAGTGTTCTACATAATGAATATCATGCTCTTTATCATCACTTATATAAAAGTGATATTCTTTCTTGATGACCCATGCTTCAATTGAACACCATCCAAATCCAACTGTGCATGTTTATAACACACCTATACCATAATAATAATATGCTCTGAAAAATAGTATTATGATTTAATGGCCTTTTGATGAACAAAGGAATAGTTTTTTGCAAAATCAACAACCAATAGAATAGTTCCAAGTGGAAAATTGTCTCTCAATGTTTTGAATTGTTGTGCTTACCACTTTGCAAAAAAAGCTTGATGAATGTAGAGTGGAATTAATTTTTTAAATGTCTCCATAAATGCACCAATAGTTATCTCCTCTTCAACATATTCTAACCTTTTGGATTCTTTCCCAAATTTTGTTTCATTTCTTACATATTTGTTACTCTTCTAATTTACCATCTTTGTCACATCATTGTCTTCATTTTTCAAAGGGAAAAGAGCCAAATCAGTACATGTTTCACATATTCCTTTTATGCAATTTATTTGACCAACTACATCATCTCTTTTGTCACATAAAATATATGAGATGAACTCACTTCGTCTACTAGGCAGAGCATTTTGAACATCATAAGTGTCTTCTACAAACTTTTAAAAAACCTGATAGTCAAGATCAAATTTGATATGATAACAACAAAATATTTCAAATACTTTATTTTTCCTCACATAATATGAATTCAATCTTTCAACTAATGTTTTCCCAATATTTATTTTGGGATTTTAACTACAAAATGACACATACATTTCATGTTGAATTGTGTTCAACCATTGTTTTGTGTGATGTCATATTCATTAGCTCTAATCCCGTGTCTGATAAAATCTCTACTATTTGATGAAGGATGAGTGTTCTCATTCCAAAATGATGTGATCAAATTCTTGATTCCCTCCTCAATTCTATCAGAACAAGGAGCTCTACACTAATCACCCAATTTCCTTACATGTTGCTATCATCCAAAATCATTGTCCTCTTAACATATGTAGATATTGTTTTCCTACTAAAACTAATATTATACTAAAGTGAAGATATTTGTCTATTTTGGGGCATAGTGTTACCTACAATGAATGTCAAAACCACTCTTCTTGTAATGGATTTGTATTTATATTGAGATCACTTCCCTACAGCATTCAAACCTTTCCTAACATTTTCAAAAATATCACTTTGAATGTTAGAATTTTTTCTCTTTTTTAATGTTGTGTCTACACCCAAAAATTTTAATGGTTCTTGCAACTTTTTTTTGTATAAGTACAATTGAAAGCAATTGGGGCTTGTTCAAGTATTTCAATATTATCAAATTTACCCATTATTTCCCCTTATATATTATACATTGACCTCTTCTTAGAGAGACTTAAGGGTTGAACATCAGCAAGTTATCTCAATTTATCCACATCCATTGTAAGTAAATAATCTAGGTTTCTGTAATTAATTATTTTCTTTACAGTTTGAGCTAGATCTATATGTTCATCCATACCAGTAGGAACAAGTGATCCTGACCCTTCTCCAACTTCCATTGCTTGAGCTTCTATAGGGAGTGATCTGACCCTTCTTCAACATCCATTTCTTTGACTTGGATTGACCCTTATACTTGAGCTTCTCCTTCATCTTGAGCTTGTTGATTGTGAGCTACATGCAAAAAAATGAATCAAATTAGAAAAAATAGAGAAAAATCAAAGCAGAGACACATAAACTCAAGCATGTGAAATTTGATATGCATACCTTATTTAGTTTTATAACAATATTCCAATGAAGCTTTGTGTTTTTTTATTCTCTACCAAGTGATCTTTTCCTTGCATATTTACTTTCCCTTCCCTTGTTTCCCATCTTTGTTCTTCAAAAAAATACGAGAGATAAAAAACTTGCATATATATTAAATTTCCTATGTTTCTATTAAAAAATAGAAAATTCAATAAATTTATGTTTCTCAAAAAAAGAAAAAAAAATACTTTTATTTATACCCAAATGAAAATTCATGACCAAAAAAATAAAATTGGTCGACCTAGTTTGAGCGAACACACCTAGCAAAAAAATTTGGCAGTGTCCTTTCCGCCATAATTTTTCTAGGGGGTGTTGGTGCAAAGGGTAATTCGCACGAAGCCCTTTTAACCCCTTCATGCAAAGGGGTCTTCGTGCGAAGGGGCTAAACATGATTTTTTTGCTAAGGACAATAGAATTTTGCAGAATTTTACCCTTTCGAGGTGTCAATCAAGGTCCAAATAAGACAATCTTATGAGAAAAATTCTAGATTATGCTACTCTAAACAAGCTTTATAATGACTATAATTAAAATATATATTGAATTCATTGTGGTTTTTTATTCTTAGTTTAATTAAAAATAGGTTGTCTGGCCATTTAGCAACCTCTCTCTTCGACGCTTTGAGAAAAATAGTAAATTAGGAAAAAAAATTATGAAAAATATGTAGGAAATAGGTATTTATGTTATCTTTCTATAAAAAAAAAAAGGATTTCAATATGTATAGATCAAGTTAGAGCAATCTGAAATAACCTATGTCTAGATTGTAATTAATGTTACTTTATAACTCAATAAAATATAAATTTTTAAAACAAATCGAATGAAACCAATTGGATCCTCTAGGTATTGGCATTACAAACCTAACCTCCAAATAATTTCATCGTTGTCATTTCTAAAAAAGACATTACGGTGATCCGAATGACTGTCACTCTTTAAAAATGTTAATGTTTCATACAAATCACTTTTCGAAGGAGAAGGAAAAATGGATACAAATCAATTCCAATTTTTTTTTTAAAATAATATTTAGAAACTAGAAACAAAAGTATAAATTTTACTAGTTTACATCATCTTCAAACTCTTAATAGTTTTGCAGCAATATGTGTCCAAAAGTGAAGTTTTTTTTCTTCAAAATGTTTGTTTTAGTGTCAAAGTTTGCCAAAAAGTGGGACACAGTATTGTGGGACCAAAGACTATTGGAAATCTCTCTCTTCTAAAATGAACCATGACTTCATCACTAATCTAAAATTCTTTATATCTCTACTTTTGATCTTCCTTAGCCTTTTATTAAATATTCATTTTTGTAATATGTCTTTTCATCTCTTCATGCAAATTCTTCAGGTGTTCTGCAAAGTCTTTAGCCTTGGCACTCCTCTTGTGTCCTTTGTTCAATTTCCTTAACTTTGAATCATTTTTAGGATTACTCCCATATACTATTTCAAATGGTGATTTACCAGTGCTCCTATTGACAAAATTATTGTATGCAAATTCTTCCTGTGGAAAAATTGTATCCCACCCATTGGGCTTATCTCTCACTAAGCATCTCAATAGGTTCCCCAAACTCCTATTCACCAATTATATCTATCTATCAGTTTGTGGATGGTGCACTGAATTGAACTTGAAATCTGTCTTCAACTTTTTCCACAGTGTCCTCCAAAAGTACCTAACAAACTTGGTGACTCATTCTAAAACTATGCTATTTGGTAGACCATGTAGTCTCACCACTTCTTTGAAAAACAATTATTCCACATGAACAACATCAATAGTCTTCTTACAAGGACTAAAATGTGTCAAATTTAAGAACATGTCTACCATAACAAAAATGGAATCATGTCCTCTTTGGGTCCTTGGTAAACCACGAACAAAGCTCATACTAATATCCTCCCATGGAATTTCTAGTGCAAGTAATGGCAGATATAACCCTATATTTTGTTTGGTCCCTTTTGCCATATGAAATATTCTACAACTTTGCACAAACTTATTAACATCTTTCTACAATTGTGGCCAATAATAATTATCACTAACCAAATAAATGGTCTTATCTTGACCAAAATATACAACCAATCCTCCACCATGCTTCTCTTTGACTAGGTTCTCTCCCATGGAACTCTTAGGAATGAACAAATGGCTTCCTTTGATTAACATCCCATATCTGATTATAAAATCCAACCACTTGGTCCTGTCCAATATAAAGGGCTCCATGCAAGCTCTCTAGGCCTTGCCAAAACTAGGATCCTTTGGATAAAAAATCTTGAGCTCATTGAACCCAATAACTTTGATCTCCATCTCTGTCAAAAAAATTATCTCCTACTCATAGAATCTGCAACCCTATTAGACCTTCCACACATATGCTTCAAAACAAAAGTGTAACTCTGCCAAAATGCAACCCATTTTAAATACCTTCGGTTCAACTTTCCTTGAATATTCAAATAATGCAAAGCTTGATGATCAGTAAACAAAAAATATTGTTTAGGAAAAAGATAATGTCTCCACTTCTTCAATGCCTAAACTATAGCATAAAACTCTTGATCATAAATAAAATATTTCCTTTTGGCATCATTCAACTTCTCACTAAAATAAGCAATGGTTTTACCTTCCTAACTCAAAACAACTCCAATGGTATCGCCACTAGCATCATAGTATACTTGAAATACCTTATTAAAATATGGAAGAGCCAAAATAGGTTGCTCTTTAAATTTTCTTTTCAACAAATCAAAACTCTTTGTTTCTTTTGTAGTGCACTTAAACTCTTCCTTATCCCCTCTCATGGTTTTAGTTAAGGGTCCACAAATACTACAAAAATTCTTGATAAAATTTATATAAAAGCTAGCCAAATTATGAAAAGATCTTACCTTAGTAGCACTCCTTGGAGTAGGCCATTCAAGGTTAACCTTCACTTTCTTTGGGTCCATCTTAAGACCATTTTCTAAGACAAAAAATCCTAGGTACACCAACTCCTTCTTTCCAAAACTGCACTACTTCAAAATAATCGATAACTTTTGTTCTCTTAATTTCTCAAGAACCCTACGAATATGCATCATATGTTCTTCCAATATCTTACTAAAGATCAAAATATCATCCAAGTAAGCAATAAAAACTTACTCAGAAATTTTTTCAATACCTCATTCATGAGCTGCATGAATTTGATCAGTACATTGGTTAGCTCAAAATGCATGACTAACCACTCATACAATCCCTCCTTTGTCTTGAAGTTTGTCTTCCATTAATCTTCTTCTCTAATCAAAATTTAGTGATACCCACTCTTCAAATCTATCTTTGTGAAGTACTCAACTCCACTCAAGCAGTCCATAATTTCATCCATCCTTGGTAAGGGAAACATATTCTTGAAATTAATCTTATTGATATCTCAATAATCTATACACATCCTCCATTCTCTATTTTTTTGGGTTATAGTACTATAGGTACAACACATGGACTCAAACTCTCTTGAATAAATCATTTCTAAAACAAATCTACCACTTGTCTATTCAAATCTTCAGTCTCTATTAGAGTCATTTAATGGGTTACCTTATTTAGAAAACTAGCTCCAGGAATCAAGTCCATTTGATGACTAATATTTCATATTGGTGGTAATCCATCAGGTACATTATTAGATACAATATCTTGAAGCTCACCCAAAAAATATGCAACTTCCACATGTACATCTTCTACGCCCTCTTTATCAACTTTTTTAATTAAAGAAAAACACATATGCTCATGCTTCATGCCTTCTAGAAAATTCATCAAATAAACATATTATGGAATTACTACATACATTTTCCTTTGTTTCCTTTAATGACTTCCGCTTGTTTCAGATTCAATCCTTTGTCAAAGAATAGGTATTTTCATACCCATCATGTACGGCACGATGATCAAACTACCATGGTTTCCCTAACAATAGATGACAAGAATCTATAGGAATTATATCACATAATACCTCATCATGATAGTTTCCAATTTTGAACTTTACTAGACAGTGTTCACTGACCAAAACCTTGTGATCCTTCTACAACCAAGAAATCCGATAAGGATTTAGATGCTTTCTTCTCTCTAACTTCAATTTATCAACCATTTCCTCTAAGATAAGGTTATTAGTACTACCACCATCAACAATGGAATTTCATACCTTACCATTACACTTACACCTTGTGCGAAACAAATTCTTCCTTTGCTCAGGTTCCTTCTCATCATTTAGCAAGGCTCTTCTGGTGACAAGGACCTCTCCTCTTTTAGCATTTTCAGAATGCAAATACTTAGCATCCTTATTTGTATGTGCAACTTATGTATTTCCCTCTAGTCTCCTATTTATTCTTCCTTGATGTTGGGGACACTCAGGCTCTATATCCCTCTTTTCCACAATGGAAAAATGTCCCACGAAAACCTCCTCTTTCTGGTCCTTTCCCTCTCCCTCTCCCTCTTTGATCTTTGTTATTTTGATCATGAGGATTATAGAAATTGTTTAACCTCTATTTTTTATTGATAATAGATTCACCATTCTTTTTCTTATCTTTATTTATACCTCCATAGGATTTTCCACCAGTCTTTCCACCATGACCTCTCTCATTGTTCTTGTTCTCAAACTTCTTGTTTAGTTTTTCCTGTACCTTCAAAGAAAATTTATATGCATATTTAATGGTAGAAATTATTATTGTTATCAACTCTTCTTGAATGCTAGGCTTCAATCCATGTATGTAATAAGAAACCTTCTCCTTGTTAGCTTCATAATAAGCCATTCTAATAAGGACTCTATAGAACTCTTCTATATATTCTTGAACAAATTTTACCACTTGCTTCAACCCTTGCATTTTATTCAAAAAATCAAGCTCATAGTCACAAGGAATAAATTATCTCTTCAATTTTTCCACCATCTGATCCTATCTTTTTATCTTCTTCCCTCTTCTATTTCTCTCTAACTGAACTTAATTATTTCCACCAAATTCTAGCATGACCTTTTAGCTTGGCCTTTTCAAACCTAACTCTCTCAAGGTCCTCTACTTCTTCATACTCAAAATACTCTTCCATATCATTGATCCAATCAGTCAACTCTTCTGGATTAAGATTTCTAGAAAATGTGGAAACTTAAATCTTTGGCCTCTTTCCAATCTTGGAAATGGCCCTCAAAAACCTATCCTCATCAAGATTTATGAAAAATTATTTCTCTTCTTCAAATTCTTCTTCTTCTTCAGATTTGTCCCCACTTTCATCTCTTTCTCTAATATTTGATCCTCTTCTTAGTTTCTCTTTTAGTGCTTTCACTTGTCTTTGGAGGGCTCTAAAACCCTCTTTTTTCACACCATGGTTCCTTCTTGGAGGCATTTTTCCTCACTTATCTTTCAAACCCACAACCACAGTCCTAGTGCAAACTGCCTCTTGTTTGGTGATCTATTTACATGCTCAAGAACTTCTTCTCTGATACCACTTGATGAAGGGACACACCAACCTTTATAAATGATGTAGGAGCATCCCAGGGTAGTTGGCTATCCTGCATGTTTGGGAGATTTGATGGAGTTGTGTGGACTTATTTTCATGTGTGAGGGGTTTGGTAGAGTTGGATAAACCTACTTGGGTCTTGGGTA
>MU225326.1:3015416-3028351 GCA_018584345.1 Thuja plicata | reverse complement strand
GATGTATTTAATGGAACTTGGCATGGTCTTGGTTGCTTGGCATGGTTTGGGAGGAGCTCGGCCTTGCTTAGGAATTTGGTGCCTATTACAGGCCATATAAGTAATTTTCCACAAAGAGTTAGAGGATTAAAATTTCATGGATTAAAGAGGGCCTATATTTCTACCTACGGTTTGAAGCACGAGTCCTAATTCTTCTGGAGCTAGGAGATATCATGATTTTACTAAGACATCAATTTTGGGCATTCAATTGTTGTTGTTGGCCGACTTGTGGCATTTAATTTATGTGTTTGTATTTAATTTATGTTATGGGCTGACCTGTGGCTTAGATTGGTATAATTAGGGGTTGTGGGGGAAGTCTTTAGTAATTATTCATTCATCCTGGAGAAGAGGAAGAGGTAGAGGAGCGAGTTTTGAGAAGAGCTAGTGGCTCCGGCTTGGGGGACAAGGGGATTGCTTGGTGGACTTGTAAGCACAAGTTTAGATCTTCCTTGGGGGCTCCTACCAGTGTGTGGATCTATAATAGCTAGGATTATTCATCCACCTGGGAGAAGAGGAGGTGGTTTTGGAGCGAGTTTTGAGAGGAGCTAGTGGCTGCGGCTTGGGAAACAAAGAGATTGCTTGGTGGGCTTGCGAGCACAAGTTTAGATTTTCCTTGGGTGTTCCTACCAGTGTGTGGATCTGGGCTAGCTAGGGTTTCATTTGGATCTTGCGAGATCTTATGGAGTTTCTATTGTAATTGCATTGTATTTGGTCGTAGCCCGAAAGGCCTTACAGCCAGGCATGTTGGATGAAAATATAATGATTCTATTATGAGTATTTGCATTGTGTGGATATAAATCTCTCTGTTGTTATTTATATTCCATTGTGTGGTTATTGGTTGGGGGCTAGGACATCTCCATTGGGGATCCTCCTACCTTGACCGTCATCAATAAATTACAAAAAAATAAAAAACAATATGAAGGAAAAGAGAGAATAATTTTCTTCACAAAGTATAGATTAATAACACTTAAAGGTGATGACAATGCTTGAGAATGCTTGAGAATGAAATCTTTGCAACTTCTTGGAATAGATCACTACAAATTCTTACAATATGAGATCATTACAAACACTCTCCAAAGATAACCCAACAATAACACAAGAACAACTTAAGAAATGAAAGAGAAAATGTTGAATCTCTATTATTCTATTGGAAATAAATATTCTACCATGACTTCTACAAACATTAGTCAAGTTGGTTTTCAAATACTCAAACTAGAGCTCACAAGCTTACAACTTCTTAATAATATTATTATTTCTTCTCGAGGATCTTACAAAAACTCCAAAAACCTTTACAATTGATTTCCATGAGTATATATTGTAGTTCCCACCCAAGATATTACAAACACAAGCAATGCGGGATAAAAGGTAGGTGTAACTACCTTGCTACAAAAATTAAATGCATGTTGTAATTTCATAAATTATTAAAGCATTTAATTAAATAGGAACTTTCCACAAACATATAAAATGCCACCTATGCACCTTGATAAATGAAATAGTTACAAAAGTAACTTTAGAATTTTATTTTATTTTCTTTTGTTGCATTTTCGTCACTTTCTCTCTACTCAATTTTATTTTTATAATTTTTTTTTTGGTGATGCAAGATTGCTCTTACACCATGGATGCTTCTACATCATTTAACCACATCAGTTTCCTCTATGTAGGTATGTTTCAGGGTGAATCCATCCAAGCTTGGCAAAATATATCTGATATCCTTAATAATCCCCTCAACCTTCCAGCCAGCAGAAGTAGAACCACATATAACTTTGATGATAAGTTTGGACTCTCCTTCAATCTCAAGGTAATTAATACCAATTGAAATAAAAATTTGAGACCCCATAGGAGGGCCATTCCCTCATCGAGACCTTCATAGTTGTTAGTTAATGAATCTGTCTTCTTTCTTCAAATCAATTTAATACTCTATAACCCATCTGAAAATAACAAACTTTTCTAACAGCAGGATCTAATAATCACAATAACATCTAGACCCTCTAAATTCAATGGTATAGCTCCTGTATAATATATTCAATGAATACTTAAATGAAAAATGCTATAAGTAGAGATTTTACTTTTCACCCGAAATTAATTAAGGTGTTTGAAAGCATATCATTTATCAACATAAAATGACTACCAATTGAAAGATGATTCAACACATAAACTGAAGCCTACAAACTTCAGACTTTCTCATTCACTGAAATATAGATAAAACAGAGTAAACTTTAACTACTGATAAAATAAGGATATGTAAGACATTTATCAACCAATCCAGATATCCCAGCAAAGATCCTCCACAATTTTATAAACACACAGATTCATAAAAATGAGAGTTTTTCTTTTATTGATTTCCAAATATCCCAACAGATTTCAAAATATATCACATCCAAAAAAAACTAAGTCTAATTACTAAAATTCTACTAATTAAAGTTTTCAACCCTAACTTAGCCTTTTCTCTAGCTATATATAGTAATCGGTATATCAAAAATATTGTAGAACTCCTCAGAATTGTCCTTTTAAAATAGTTTTAAAACTGAAAAGACAAAAACATGCAAGAAAACTAAATCCTCTACATGCGTCAAAACTGACAGATCACGATCAAGGAGTCACCAAAGGATTTGGCTGCTCACCTTGGAGATTGGAGGATTGAGAGGCTCGCCATTCCACATGTGCTCTGGAGAAGCTATCCACAATAGTGTGATAGGGCAGGGCAATGTGCACAACTATCTGCTTCCATAGCTTCTTCTCCTTACAAACCTGCACCATTTTTTGCTTGTGTGATTCCAAATGATCAAAACACACACCCAACATGGATTCTACATTGGCCATCTCACTGAAGTTCGCTATTGACAAGGACTTGTTATCCCTCACCATTGTCATTTATTTTTCAAATTCTTGAGTCAAATTTCCCAGTTCCTTTATAGTTTGACCATCCTCTTTGGTGAGAGCTATATTTAGGAATTTCAAGTCCTTGCTCATCATTTTGATCAGCTCCTTGAGCTCATTTAGCAGCTTAACCAAACTTTCATGTCTAGATTCCAGGATCATGTTCCTCCATTCAATTATTTTCATGGCCACATAGAACACTTCATCGTCAATTCCAAGAACTAGTTTTTCAGCAAAGAAGTTGGATACACCAATCTTCTCAACTTCATACATTTGACTCACAATAAGAGACCACTTTCTCTTTTCCTTTTCCCACACAGTCATTTCCGCTTGCATCTTAGTAATCACTGCATTAACTGTCTCTCTGTCTTAAAACAATTGAGATATATAATCCCCTGCACCTTAGATAATGCCTTGTATCCACTGGCCAAATACATCTACAACCATCTAACTCCTCTTAACCTGTTCAAGAATGTTGTGGCTCTCAGGTGACCGCGGGTCGAAGGAATGAGAGATTTGATAAATTGGGGTAGGGTTGGGATTTATGAGTTCTTGAATAAACTCAACCAACAACTTGATGAGAGCTCATCCTTTAAGGTCCTCTTAATTATCTTTTTGGTAGATGATTCCAGGTGAGTTACATCTACCTCTCTGGTTCCTTCTCTGAGGTGTATCTTTTCAACAATGTAGTCATCAGCCATGATATCACTAACAACCTTGCTACTTTTAGGAACCAAGCGCTCTTCTACCCAATGCCCTGTTATTTCATCTACAATGATCTTGGATTGTGTCTTCATCCATTTGGGATTCACTACAGTTCCAAGGCACTTGCTTACCATATCTTCTACCAGTAGAGTGATAGGCAGGATATTTATTTTTTTGTTGATAGACGTCTCAATCCAGCTGAGAATTGAGGATGGGGTTTGCAGGGACATATCTATAACCAATGAGGAGTCTCCAACATTAGGCTGGTGATCTATTGGGTTAGCTTCTAGCTTAATGGGAGAATTTTGAGGATTGTGATCAATATCCATGTTGTCTAGGTCAATTACCTCCTTTTCTTCATGTTCTTTGGGTCTCTATTTCCTAGAGCGCAGAATTCTAGTGGACCACTTAGCAGAGAAATCTTCTTCCTTTGTCTCACTCTTGACTTTAGATGGAGCCTTCTTAAATTTAGTCTTCTTAGAACCTGCAAGGGGAACAACATCATTAGAAATAAGACTAGGGCTGGCTACAGATTGTTTCTTGTTAACCCCTCTGGTGTTACATTTTCTCATTTTGGGAGGTTTTTTACTTTCTATCCAGTCTTTTGTTCTTTTAATAACACTAAGGGTTTTAATGTGGATATTATCTCTTTCTTCTATACCCCAGTTAATTTTAGGCAGAGGTTGATGTTTAACCTTCTTTTCATATTTTGCACTTATTATTTCATCATCTTCCCCTTTTCTATTCCTACAATATGTAAATCAATATGCAGTGGAACAATCAGACTAAGTCTAAACCTAGACCATCTTCTTCTTATCACCTCCTGATCATCAGCACAATCCTCCCAATAGTCCTCCATCTATGGAATGTGGTGGAACTCATTTACTATGCTGAAATGTTGAGCTGCATAGCCTCTAACATCAAAATCTTTCCTATCTTCAAAAGTCTTCAAATTTAGCTTTTTGAGTTCCAATTCTAAATTTAATGCATCTTCAGAGGTTTTACATTGATAATTGCCTAGCCCAATGGGAAAATAGGACTTATCCCTACCTTTCTTTTCTTTCAGTTTATTATGTACATGCACCAATTGGTGAGTTACCTCCATAAAAACTAGGCTATCAAGGGCATACCTAGGAATCTTGAAGGGTTCCCCATCAAATCCCCCTACTCTTAAATATGTGAACCTTCTAAATTGAGTGTAGTAGCTTCCATATATATTCAAAACAACTCTGGCTTCTTTCAACAACCTCTGTTCTGTATCACCTTTTAACTCAAACACTAGCCTCCTTGAAAATATGCCATTAAACTTCATGAAACTACCAAGGATGAGTATCTCTTTAAAGAGGCCTTTCCATTCCTTAGTACATGCAAGAACATAAAACAAAAAGGAGACCATGCATAAATCGTTTCTCCCTGAGCAATTAGCTAGTTGGTGATGAAGCTCATCTGCTATATCGTTTTCCCAGTTAATATATTTATGTCCTCCTAAGGTCACATGGATATAATAATACATCCAATCATGCCACAAGTATGCACGTTGATTCCCCTTTAGTCTATTCAGTAGTATTACTAAATCTATGACCTCAAGCTTGAAATGATCAATGGTAAGGGGATTTGGCAACTTGAACCCTCTCGTCTGTGACTTTAATAACCAGCATTGTGCTATTTCATTCCTATATCTCTTCTTTTTTTAGAAAATATAGTTTGGGAGGTAGATATTGTCCACGCCTCATATGGTTCCTTATCAGGTATACCCATGGCCTTTAAAATTATATTTTTGTTTATAAAAACAAGAGGGATTCTATCTATCTTTTTTATACAGCTCTCTTCACTTTTGTAGTGTAGCACACATTCTACCACTAATTTCAGGCGTGATGCCAATTTGGGGAAAGTGGCTGCCTCTACCAACCCACTCTCAACTACTTTGATCATCATAGAATTAGGGGAGGGATTCTTTATTTTTTCCCTAATTTCTCTGAAGGTTTGGGAAGGCACACCAATGTCTTTGCACTTGGGAAGAGAGCATACTAAGCTTGGGGTGCAGCTCAAAATAGGAACATGGGTTTTCATGGTGAGGCAAATGATATGAATAATAAACCAAAGACTTACAGAAAACAAAGGCAGGTATTTGATTCAAATCAAAGCATAGAAAAATTTCTTGATGAAACATTAAAGAGAAAAGCTTTAAGAGGAAATAACTGACCTACAATAATCTGGAATTGTTCTACTACTTGGGAAGAAGGAGAAATCTGAGCGACATTACTTCTTCAAGTGCGGTGAATAGCCATAATTGACAAGGAGAAGTTAAGATGCAATTTATAACAGCTTTCTTAAAAAAGATTGCGGGATACAAATTTAATGCAGGAGTCAAGCATTATGTCAAATAAATGCAGACGTTAAATGAATTAAATGAAAATGTCAAATCTTGAACTTCACATGATCAAACCATCTTTACAATGTCACTTCAATGATGATTATCGATGATTTCCCATACAAGTTAATCTTTCTCTGTCATCTGTCACATCAATCTTCTCATTACCAATGTTCGCCAATGACCAAGTGGCAAACCCTTTTTGAAATTTGAACCTTGAACTAAGGTAGTTCAAATTTCAAATTCAACCTGTACGATTATTAAGAAGGACTTCCCTTTGGCATTATTTTTAGAAAAAAACAATACAAGCGGCTACAAGAATCACTCTACAGTTGAACTTTGAATCTTGAACTAAGGACAGTTCAACATTTTAGTTCAATGGGAAGGCCGAATTTTCATAACTTGCCACTGACATCACATAGTTTTGAAATAAAAGTGAGCTCATCACGGGGTGACAATGAAATTTGAATTTTGAACTAAGGCAGTTCAAAATTCAAGTTAAACATGCTAGGTGTATCTGCAAAGTGTCAAAGTTAGGAAAAACAAGTTTAGGATTTTGACACTTAGATCAATAAAACTTTTAGAGGGGATTCTAGTGAAGAAGGGAAACACGAGGAAGAAATAATGGGTGGTAAAAATGGCTCCAGTTGGGGACAAGGAATCATGAGGATGCAAAATTAACCTAAAGGCTTTGGTTTCACAAACCAGGGAGGCAACTCCGAAAAGGGTCGAACCTATAAACAAAAATAGGAAAGCAAACAAAAAGAACTAGGAAAAGAACAAAGCAGGAAAGAAAAACACACATGAACACTATGTACATAGAAGAAAAGAATTATCTACATTTGATATAGCTTAAGATCTTGATCATTAAAGGTCCAAGGAAAAATAGTTCCCTCAAGGTGTTCCAAAATAAAAGAATTACCTCCCAGAGCTTTGTTGACCAGAAAAGGTCCCTTCCACAAAGATTCAAATTTTCTATGTGCGCCTTTAGGATCCCTTCTCTTGTACCAGAGGAGGACTTGGTCTCCTTCCATAAATTTTCATGGTCTACTCCTATCAAAAATTTTCTTTACCTGGGCTTGGTGCAAAGCTATATGTTCTACCATTTCTTCTCTCTTCTTGAATTTTATTCAAATACATAATCCTTTTTTTGAGCCCATTCTGGAACACTTGATCTTTGATTACTGTATGCAGCTTTGATGTTGCTAACTCCAAGGGTAAGGATAATTGTGACTCCACACCATAGAATAGTTCAAAGATATTCATACAAATTTATCTCTTGGGTGAGGTACGATCAGCCCAGAGAGCTTCAAAGAGATTCTTATGCCAATCCCTTGCACTATCATTTACTAGTTTCTTCATAATGGTGATCAAGTTCTTGTTGCTTGATTCTGCCTGACCATTCCCTTGGGGATAATAGTCAGAGGCATGGGATAAATGGATGCCATGATCATAAACGAACATTTTCAGCTTGTGAGAGGAAAAGTTAGTAGCATTATCAGAGACCAGCTTGTGAGGTATGCCAAACCTGACTAGTATGTAGTTTTTTAGAAAATCACACACCACCTCAGAAGTAGTCTTTCTAACTGGGAATGCCTTGACCCACTTGGTGAAGTAGTCGGTTGCGGTCAAGATGTTTGTATGTCTAGCACTAGAGGGAGGATTGATTGGCCCACCAAAATCCAATCCCACTATCTAAAGGGCTCCTCAATTACCATCAGTCTTAGAGGTAAAGCTGCTAGTTGGGGTTTTCCACTAAACAGCTTTCATTTTTCACATTTAGCAACCCACTTATATGCATCTCCAAACATCCCAGGCCAATAGTAACAAATCCTAAGAATTTTGAAAGTAGTTATTATGGAGGAAAAATGACCACCACATGCTTCATCATAAAATTTCTTGAGCAATTTCTCTTGTTTATCCTTATCTACACACCTTAGAAAAGCTCCATCCAACCCTTTTTTGTATAGGATGTCATCTATAATAACATATTTTTATGCTTTTAATCTAAGGTTCCTCTTCTCTTTAGGACTCAAGTGCGTTGGGAAATCTCCATATGTCAAATAATAAGCAACATTAGAGAACCATGGGTCCTGTAAGCCGACAAAGAGAGCCAGAGGTGTATGATCTTCTGGTGTTTGTTTGGACATTAACTTGCACAAGCCCTGACCTTTGACTAACTTTGTTGGATGAATATCTAAATCAAACTCTTGGATCCTTTAAATCTAGGTTGCTCTTTTATCCATACTCGCCTCTTGTTGAGTTAAAACATCCTTCACAATAGTACTAGGTACGTACACAGTGAAATGGGAATGTAGGATATAAAATCTAAAATAATTTACGGCCCTTACCATGACATATACTTGTTTTTCAACCATAGGGTAGTTCAACTCATGTTTCTTGAGTGGCAGATTCATGAAGGCAAATGGCACCTCCTCTCCTTTATCACTTTTTTGAGATAATATCCCAGACAATGTGTGTTCTGAAGCATAGCAGTAGATAACAAAATCTTTCATGTAATCAAGGTTTATCAAGGTAGGGGTAGATGCAATAGCTTCCTTAACATCATCAAATGCCTCTATCGCTTTAGGGCTCCACTTAAAAGGGTTCTTCTCACTTAAAAGGCCTACCATGTGTTTAGTAGTTTCAGCAAAATCAAGTACAAATCTCCTTAGGAAGTTGATTTGGCCGAAAAAAGGACTTCACCCCTGTTCTGTTAGAAGGGAAACCTATCTGTTGAATGGCTCTCACCCTCCCAGGGTTGATTTTTATCCCATCTTTTGATACAATGTGACCCAACAACTTTCCCTCTGTAACACAAAAGATAGATTTCTTGGGATTTAAGGATATTCTGTGTTCTCTACACCTTTGAGGGACTATTCTAAGGTCTTTCAAGTGATTCTTTGGCCTTTTGGAAAATACTGTCAAGTCATATAAGTAAATGACAATTATCTTGTTGATCAAATGACTGAAGGAAGAGTTCATTTCTCATTGGAAGGTTGCACCAACATTGATCAACCCAAGAGGTATGTGATTGTAAGCATATGTTCCCCATGGTGTTGTAAAGGCCATTTTATGTTGATCTTCATCAAAAACCTGGATTTGAATGTAACCATAAAATTCATCCAGCATGGAAATCATCTCCAACCTTGAAACTATCTGTAATATGTGGTCCATCACAAGGAGTGCATAATTTTCTTTTAAACTGCTCTAATTTAGATTCCTAAAGTCCACACAAATTCAAATTTCTCCATTATTTTTCCTCATAGGGACAATATTTGGCACCCAGGTAGAGTGGTGGATGGGGTAAATGATTCTATCTTGCATCATTTTATCTACCTCATTCTGAATTGCTTTAGACACCTTCAGATTTTAGTTCCTTGGTTTCTACTTGAATGGGGCAAACCCTGGCTTGAGGGCAATGTGATGCTAAAACTTCCCTCCTTTGAAATTCTTGAGGTCTTGATAAGACCAAGAAAAAGTGTCCTTGAATTACTTTAAAAAATTAATAAACCTCCTCTTCTCATCAGAGGTACAACATTTTCCCAAATTAACATATTTGGGATCTCCTCCCTCCCCTATGTCTATTTTTTCAAAATCTTCTTCAGTAACTACCTCATCGGGGTCGGGTTTCTTTTTAACTACATCATGTCGATCAAAAATATTTTCGAAGGAAACCAGACCTTTGGGTATGTAGTTTCCTTTTAACTGGGAAATTCCTTCATCTATATTTTTACCATGATCAAGGTAGAACTCATTGATGACATGTAACTGACTAAAATTTTGACAATGTTAAGTTGAAGATGATGCAAGACATTAAATCAGTTAATGGTTTGTATTGTCATTGATGTCAACTTGATATCATCTATATGGTCATATAAATAATGCCAAAGACTTCAGAGAATCAATGGAATAGAGGTTATGCTTTTAGCAATGCATAAAATTCAAGTATTCACCAAGTGATAGACTACACCAGTGGAGTGCACACCATCGGTAAAGACAGAGATAAAGTCACAGTGATACCCGATGAGCAGAAGATAGTGTTTCTTGATGAAGCAGAATCATAGGATGCCCAACAAGCTAAAAATAGTGTTTCCCGACGAGCAAGATCCAATGATGCCCGACGGACAGAGATCCCAAAGCTAACTAAAGTTGCACTGATGGAACTGGTAGTCGTCATTGGTGACGAACTACAGAATTGACTGACAGAATAGAGAGATCAAAAAATGACAAAATATCTAGCTAACAAAGCTTAAAGATAGACTTCACTAGTTGTTTTATTTGTTTTATTCAACCACAGTTAAGTAATTGATTTAAAGAAGTTTTATACAGTTGGAAAGAAGATAACTATGAGATAAATCAAGAGTTAAAGCCGTAAATCAATTTGGATGGATTGTTTTTCACGCCAAGATTCAAGAATCAAGAACCAAGAATTAAGGAATATCATGTCTATATAAAAGACAAGCATAGTTCATTTCCACAAGCAATCAGATACATGGGGGAGTGAATTGAGAGAAGATGCTGAAGAGAAACTGATGAAGGATAAACTTCATGCAGTCCTGATCAATCAAGATAAGGGAGAGCTAAAGAATTCTACAGACACCGACACACAGTGAAGCACAACATCACAAAGAAGAAAGAGTGAAGTACAAAGAAAGTGAATTGAGTCTCTTAATAGAGCAGGACTTAATAGTCTTTTATAATTGAGGTATATCCTAACAGATTGCCAAATGGTTGACTCATGATAGTAGAATAAGACTTACCTAAAGCCTATTGACAGTCTAAGAAGGAGGCTGATTCAAGGATGGTAGTAAGATTAGCATAAAGCCTATTGACAGTCTAGAGACTGATTCAAGGATGGTAGAATAGATTCCAGATACTAAGTGACAACCTATGTATAAAAATCCTCTAAAAAGGTCGCACTTAACCATGCATTTGTAACCTTTAATAGGGTTGGCTCCTAATAGGTCTCACTTCAGAAGAGTGAAAATTTGGGGTACCGGTCCCAGGTGGTTTTTCCCTTAACAGGATTTCCACGTTAAAATCCTTGTGTTATATGTGTATGGTTTATTACTTTATTGTTTTACATTTCACATATGTATTTATGGATTGATTGGTATACTCTGCATATTTATTGAGTATCAGTAAATAAGTTTTATTGCTTATCAGTAATCAAGGAGAATGAGGATAGAAAAGGTAAACCGACAGACAGTTATTTATTTCAAGTATTTCAAAGGCATACATCTTGTAGGGACTTAATAATCTAAGGTATATTGATTGGTGGACAAAAATTTAAAAGAAATTTTTTTTGAGGCCTATGATTAACCCCGCGTCCCCCCTCTCAATTATTACTAACAATTGGTATCAGAGCTTGTGTGCTAGAAGGAAGGTTTCAAGACCTAAGTAAATATCACAAGATGAATAGACGAGATGTGCCCAAGTTGAACAAGGACAAATTTGCTTCATGGAAAAGAATAATAAAGATTCACTTATTAGGTATTGGCAATGATATTACTCAATACTTAGATACTACATATGTGTTGCCTACAGGACCATTGACAGTAGATCAATTGAGAGTAAAACATGAACATAACTGCATGGTTATAGAACTTTCAGCTTCACTCTCTGATGCTGAATTTGAGGATTTCAAAGATTGAAAAAATGCAAAAACAATGTGGGATAAGCTAAAGCTTGTACATGGAGGTGATGAAAATGTTCTGAGAGCCAAGGAAAAAAGTCTTAGAGGAAAGTTTGATGATCTCAGAATGAAAGATGGTGAGAACATCACTCAGTACAACACAAAAATAAAAGAAGTAGTCAATGCTATACAAGGTGTTGGAGGTACACTTGAAGAGGATACAGTGGTAAGTAAAATCCTAAGAACCCTATTGCCTATATATGTTATTAAAGTCTCTACTATTCAAGAAATGAGAGTAGTAGAAAACAATACAGTCACTCTTGATAGCCTGATTGGAAGGCTGATTTCATTTCAGATGAATAATTTTGATAATAGTGTCTTACCAAGTTTAGAGTCTGCATTCAAGTCTTCTATGATAATAAGAAAATCTAGTCAGAGACACTCATCTAGAAGAGACAGTGAAAGTGAAAGTGAAGAAGAAGATCTAGATGAAATTGAAGCACTCATGGTGAGAAGAATTCTAAGAGGCAAAGGTAAATACAAAGACAAGTTACCACTTGTATGTTTTAATTATAAAGAGATTGGACACTTTGTTGCAAGATGTCCTAACAAAAGAAAAGATGACAGAAGTGATAACAGATCTTTTGAGAAGAAATCTGACAGAGGTGATAACAAAGATTAAAGAGGTTACCGAAGATCAGAAAGAAATGATACCTGAGATTACAAGGATAAAGGCAAGAAGGCTAGCTATCTAGCTGCTTGCAAAGATGAAGATACTGACACTGAATCGGATGGTGATATCGAGATAGTATTTGTTGCTGTGAAGGATGATTTAGATGAAGATGAAAGGTACGAAGAAACTGCACTCATATCTAAGATTAGTAAGAATGATATCTGGATTATAGATAGTGGCTGCACTCACTATATGACCGGTGACAAAGAAAAGTTTAATACTTTTGAATACTATAAAGGTGGTATAGTAAGAATGGGAAATGATTCACCTTGTGAAATTGAAGGTAAAGGAACAGTAATGCTGAATAACCTGATTAAATGTGAAAATACTTATTGGGTAAAAGGATTGAATTATAATCTATTGAGTGTTTCTCAGCTAAATAATTTAGGTCATAGAGTAGAATTTGAGAACAAGAAGGCAAAGATCTTCAATAAATTAGGAATATTGATTGGTACCGGTGAACAGACCAAAGGTAACTTATTCTATCTAAATGATACTAACCCCACTTGCTTGATGACTAGAAACAAAGACATATGGTTGTGGCACAAAAGGTTGTGTCATGTGAATTTTGA
>MU225326.1:2977330-3012847 GCA_018584345.1 Thuja plicata | reverse complement strand
TTTAAGAGAACAAGTTCAAGAAAAAGAGGTGATACTTGAATATGTGCAATCAAAAGAACAATTGGCTGATATCTTCACCAAGCCACTGCCCAAGGATACATTTGAGTACCTAAGAAAAAGACTAGGGTTCAAACCCATGTCTAACAGTCAGTAAAAGGACTAAAAGTTGCATCAGCCATATATTATCAAAATATCATTCATGATTGATGCAAGCAGAAGATGAACTTCAAAGCTACATATATATACAGAAAGGTATATATCAGAACCGAGCACCAGAACATATTGATATATTGATGATGGATAAGGTAAATTCAAGGAATATATTATGGATAGAAGAAAATTGTTTGACAAAATGTCAGATATTTGTTTGGCATTGTTGTCAAAGGGAGAGAAAGTATCTGTATTATCATTAGAAACTATTCATTATCAGATTACTCCAAACAGGGAGAGATCATATCCATAGGGAGAGAATTTGTATCAAAATTGCAAACAAAAGATAGAGACATCAAAGAAGAAGAACAGTCAAGAGAGAAATTGACACAGATAGAGGATACAACACATCAGAAGAAGAAACAGAAAAGTTGCAAGAATCAAATCTAAGCTTACATAGAGCTTACCGACAGTCAGACATTTCTTATCAGTTATCAAAACAAAATGATTGGTAATTTGATGAATCTCAACAATTGTATTTCATGTTGTATTGGAAATAGTATAGTATGATAATATAGCATGTTTCCATCAATGTCAAAGGGAGAGATTGATGACATGTAACTAATTGAAAGTTTGACAATGTTAAGTTGAAGATGATGCAAGACATTAAATCAGTTAATGGTTTGTATTGTCATTGATGTCAACTTGATATCATCTATATGGTCATATACATAATGCCAAAGACTTCAGAGAATCAATGGAACAGAGGTTATGCTTTTAGCAATGTATAAAATTCAAGTATTCACCAAGTGCAGACTACACCGGCGGAGTACACACCATTGGTAAAGACAGAGATAAAGTCACAGTGATACCCGATGAGCAGAAGATAGTGTTTCCTAATGAAGCAGAATCACTAGATTCCTGATGAGCTAAAAGTAGTGTTGCCCGATGAGCAAGATCCAATGATGCCTGACAGACGGAGATCCTGAAGCTAACTAAAGTTGCATCGACAGAAATGGCAGTTGTCACCACTGATGAACTGTAGAATTGACCGACAAAATAGAGAGATCAGAAAATGACAAAATATCTAGCTGGCAAAGCTTAAAGATAGACTTGACTAGTTTTTTATTTTTTTTATTCTACCACAGTTAAGTAATTTATTTAAAGAAGTTTTATATAGTTGGAAAGAAGATAACTACGAGATAAATCAAGAGTTAAAGCCATAAATCAATTTGGCTGGATTGTTTTTCATGCCAAGATTCAAGAATCAAGAACCAATAAATAAGGAATATCATGTCTATATAAAAGACAAGCATAATTCTTTTCCACAAGAAATCAGATACACAGGGGAGTGAATTGAGAGAAGATGCTGAAGAGAAACTGATGAAGGATAAACTTCATGTAGTCCTAATCAACCAAGCTAAGGGAGAGCTAAAGAATTCTGCAGACATCGATACACAGTGAAGCACAACATCACAAAGTAGAAAGAGTGAAGTACAAAGAAAGTGAATTGATACATTGATCAGGATGGTATTGTACATAAATAGATCTGAATATCTGCAGTTCAATTTGCATTAGAAACAGGTCATTGTGTTTCAGTTTAACCATTGAAGCATTAAGTCTCTTAACATAGAAGGACTTAACAGTCTTTTATAATTGAGGTATATCCTAACAGATTACCAAAAGGTTGACTCATGATAGTAGCATCGGTCTTACCTAAAGCCTATTGATATTCTAAGAAGGAGGCTGATTCAAGGATGGTAGTAAGATTAGCATAAAGCCTATTGACAGTCTAGAGACTGATTCAAGGATGGTAGCATAGATGCCAAATACTAAGTGACAACCTATATATAAAAATCATCTAACAAGGTCACACTTAACCATGTTTTTGTAACCTTTAACAAGGTTGGCTCCTAACAGGGCTCACTTCAGAAGAGTGAAAATTTGGGGTACCCATCCTAGTGGTTTTTCCCTTAATAGGATTTCCACGTTAAAATCCTTGTGTTATATGTGTATGGTTTATTACTTTATTGTTTTACATTTCACATATGCATTTGTGGATTGATTGGTATACTCTGCATATTTACTAAGTATCGGTAAATAAGTTTTACTGCTTATCGGTAATCAAGGAGAATAAGGACAGACAAGGTAAACTGACAGACGGTTATTTATTTCAAGTATTTCAAAGGCATACATCTTGTAGGGACTTAATAATCTGAGGTATATTGATTGGTGGACAAAAATTTAAAAGGATAAATTCTTGAGGCCACTGATTCACCCTCCCCCCCCCCCCTCTCACTTATTACTAACACTCATCACAACTTGATTCCCCCCCCCCCCCCCCCCTCTCACTTATTACTAACACTCATCACAACTTGATTCTGATCCTTCAAAGAAAGTGGTGCTAAAAACTTCAATCATTTGCAAAAACTTGTCAATCTGCTTATCATCCTAGAAGACCTGCCAATGGCTTGTATTTTCAGGTACTCTAGGCCTGTAGACCATTTTGATTCTATAAGAATCTACCTTGAACTTAGGATGAGGAAAAAATAGTGACGCTGAAACTACTAGGGAATCAGCCTTACTGTTTAGAGCTCTTGGAATAACATCTATGGAAAAAGCATCAAATCCTTCAATCTCATCCCATACACAGTTTCTTTAATGCTTGAACCTTTCATTCTTTATTGCATACCTTCCCCTAGTTTTTCTTACTACCTACTCTGCATCTCCCTTAGCTTTAAGCATTTTAATCCTCTTTTTCTTAGCTTCTTCGATACCAAGTAGAAGGGCCTCATATTTGGCAGTGTTGTTAGTATTGTCAAATTCTAATTTGAAAGCATATGGAAACATTTCCCCTTGGGGAGATATCAATATAGCCCCTGCCCCAGAACCAATTGAAGCAAAACTACCATCAAACTCTAGAGACCATAAGGAATATGCATTCTTTCTCTCAAACTATCCTGCATTTGCATCCGAGGAGATCATATAGTTCCCAAATTCACATTCCTCATAGAGTATATGGGATTCGGGGTCTTTAGAGGGGAAAATAGTATACTTTGATTTGGTCTCCAGTTGTAGGGTGATACTCTTATTCCCAACAGGAATGGTGGCCTGGGACCAATCTAGTTTTATTTCCGTCCAAGATCCCTACAGAATGTTCTACTCAATAGAATTCCATAGTTGGCTAGGATGTCTGCCACTAGAATGGTCAATTTGAGCTTTTTGATTGGGTGTGTAGCTAGAGCTACTTGGGCATCTTTGATTTGACCCAACAATGGGACTTGCTTAGAGTCCATGGAATATAATTTACCAAATGTAGCAGTCAAAGGGAGGTCCAATTCTTTAGCAACCGAGACTGGCATTACATTATCCGATGCTCCAAAATCTATAATACAATTGTTAATTTTGTACCCGTGGATGGACAAGGACAGGTAAAAGGGTTTTGGCTTTGGATTGAAAGAGGGATTTGTACTTTCAGTGGACTGTGTGGATATCACAGGTTGGATTATTTTAGGCATAACAACATGCATGACTTGTCTAGTAGAGGCTTCAGGGGTATACTATCCAGGTTTAACATAACTAACTAACCTATCCAACTCCTTGGGATTCATCCTAAGATATTTAGCTGGTAAAATGATATTCCAATCAATGTTATTCTAATCAGTAATATAACCATTGGGAAAATGATAGAACCAATCTACAACCAACTCAACCAAGGTTTGCACAAACAATCTGACTACCACATCTTTGTGTTGAACAGCCAGTATCCCACAGGAAATATTAAAGGCATTGAGGTGATCCTTTGCGGAAACCTTTCCATCCCCATAAAATTTAGGTAAGATCTCTCTTGCCCCTTTGAGAAAACTATGGTTTTCCCCTAATTTTAATGGGCCTACTACCACCCCCAAGGTTCCGCCATCATAACATCTGGGAATATCATAACAAGAGGAGGAGCTTGGATTCCTGATAGGGCTAAAGCTTGCCAATTGTTGGAAGATGATGATACACTAGGAGATGTCTTGGGAAGGGAAGATGGTCTACTCCTAGCTTTTCTTTTGGGTATGTAGGTGGTAGGAAATTGTAAATTTTGTAATTGTTGAAAAAATGCGTCAAAAATACCTTCCCTCCTTTGGGACCTAGTATAAGGACAAGACTCTAGTGTTACTTTTTTATGGTCTTTGGATGGCACTATCAACTACTGTAGCCTCTTGAGCTATTGGGATTCCCCTTAACCACTCGCCAATGTCCTCTTCTTCTTCCAACATGAGCCAGACTTGCTGGTATTGTTGATTATTTGTTTTGACCTTCCAGGAAAGAGAGTTTAAGTCAGCTATAATATCCTCTTGTGTGTCAAGAAAATGGAGGTCTAGTTGAAGAATTGGAGGGATTTCCTCTTGCTCAGGTATCACTACATCCAATAATACCATGATAAAAACATCACATATAATTACACAAAGATGATCTTTCTATGTTTTCCCTCCCCAGTAGAGTCGCCAGAGAAACTGTTAGTTAAAGAATCTGTCTTCTTTCTTCAAATCAATTTAACACTCTATAACCCATCTAAAAACAACAAACTTTTCCAACATCAGGATCTAATAATCACAACAATATCTAGACCCTCTAAATTCAATGGTATAGCTCCTGTATAAGATATTCAATGAATACTTAAATGAAAACTGCTATAAGCAAAGATTTTACTTTTCACCTAAAAGTAATTAAGGCATTTGAAAGCATATCATTTATCAACATAAAACGACTCCCAATTGAAAGATGATTCAACATAAAATGAAGCCTACAGAATTCAAACTTTCTCAATCACTGAAATATAGATAAAATAGATTAAAATTTAACTACTGATAAAACAAGGATTTGTAAGACATTTATCAACCAATCCAAATATCCCAACAGAGATCCTCCATAATTTTATAAACACACAGATTCATAAAAATGAGAGTTTTTCTTTCATTGATTTCTAAATATCCCAACAGATTTTAAAATATATCACTGTACGCCTCCTCTTCATGATCTATGGTTCCCAAGCTTTCCAAAGGCAAGGGTTAGTAGCAAGGTTTTACAAATGATATAAATCAAGCACACAAAGACTACTAAAATGAATAACTTGAAACATAACCAATAAAATGTACAAGCACAAGAAAGGAAAACAAATGAAGGCAACCCTCAAAGTTCTTGAAGCTTCTATTGTCTCTCTCTACTCCTTCCAAAATGTTGTTCTTGATGCTCAGTATTGGTGTGGGTAGCGTTTGTGACTTCAGAAGTTTTGAGAATTTGCTAATTGAAACGAGTGTGTGATCGCAAGATGGCTTGAATGCTAGAACCAAACTAACATAGTAATGACGCACGAGAGCTTGAAATCCTGGATCCTTCAAATGGTTATGAAGGGTTTATTATATAGGAATTGGGGATGAAATGAACGGTTGAGATCAATCCTAGAGATAAGGAGATGAATGGTTGAGATTAAAAGGAATTGGAGAAGCCATCAGTAAACTCCACCTCTTCATTTGGTAAAGAGGAGATAGAGTTTGGTGGACTAAAGAGCTAATTGTTAGTTACCTTTTTGAACTGAAGATGTGGGTGAAGTTACCCATGTGGACTGGAGAGATGGGTGGACTAACCCATGTGATATGATTGGAGTTATCTCTTTGAAGATAAATGAATATTTAATTTATTTATTTAATTAAAGTTTTCAACATGTGAGATAATTAAATTCTTTTTGATTTAGAATTGCTTTATTGAATGAAATTAAATTAATTTAATTGGAAGAATTTAATTAGTAAATTTAAATATTTGAATTTAAACTATAGGAAATTGAATTTAATTAAATAATTAATGGTAATTAGTCAATTAAGGTTAACTAATTAAATAAAATTAATTATTTAATTAATTTTGAGAATTTGATTAGATGATTTGGGGAATGAATTTTAGAAGAAAATAGATGATTAATTAATGATTAAAAAACCATTAATTAATAGATGAAAAATAGTGTTTTTAATGTAAAGTCGCAAGCCTGTCCATTTTTGGGTGTCTACATTTGCCCCTCTTTGATGCGATGTGACTTGTCGCAGTGTGTCAAAGATTCTCTAATTTTGATTCTGCCCCAGCTTTCCCCAGTGATAGTAGGTGTATTTATGCCCCCTCAACAAATTTGAGTGAAGAACCTTGACATGAGTGTTAATTTGTTGAAACCGCAATTTCTAAATCTGGGTTGCTGACTGAGTTGAAAAATGCCATATATTGCCCCTGATATTGAGTGTGGAAGTTTTTGGGGACCGGGAACAAAAATCAGACCTTTTTGTGAAATTAGGGTTTCTAAAAATCCCTATAAGTAGCCAAGGGAGCCATTCATTTTTCACATTGCCTTCTTGGAGCTCTTGATTTCTTGGTGAGTTTTTCTTTAGCTTTCTCTACTTTTTGTCTCCTATTTTCTTGCGATGGCGGGTCTTCCTGATGTGACACACATTTTTGACCGAGTCTGGACCTATCAGAGACCAGCTGGCACAGGACGTCCGATGAGTTTTATCACTTTATGTGTCATTAATGCCTTCATTTATTGCTTTCAAAATTTGTAGTTTTTTGAAAATATGCATGATGTGCCGCAATAGGCTATGGTTTTGCAGCCTGATTTATGGCATCTTATGCCCCGATCATTGGCAGCGTGGATTTTCTGTCAGTTTTGGTACTATTCTTCAGAGTATGGTCAGGGACCATACAGTTTATGCTTGGGGGTCATGCATGTTGGCTCACATGCACTTTCATATGTTCTATGCGGCTTACCTTAATGGTAAGTCGCTCGGCTGTGGTGCGACGCTCCTGCAGATATGGGCATGGGAGCATATTTTTGTATGTCATCCTGTTGGTACACATGCTCTTCCCATCGATAGGCCATATGTTTATATGTATGATGGAGCTATTGTTCAGACTCATATGGGTCATTTGACATACTGGCAGAAACAGTTAGACATGATTCCTTACTTCATATGGAGGCCCTATAGAGATTGTCCTATTTGGGATGGAGAGGACATCCATCTTCCCTTCTATCGTCAATGAAGATATCTGATTGGACGTGTTACTAACCATGTCCATATGATTGACTTTCACAACACTGATAGGGTGTTGCATCAGTTCAGAGAGTGGCATGACATGTCTGATTCTTATGCATACTTTGCTTAGAGGTCGAGGGACTCTACTGTCTAGGGTGGTGTAGTATCACTTGATGCTGCTCGTACTGATTTTGTAGGACGTCTTCCTGTTGCATGGACATGGAGTTCAGCTATTGTAGATGCAGGTTTGTCTTGTTTTCTGATTGTATATGTAATTTCCTGACTGCTTTCTGATACTTGGTCATCTGCTTTGTTATACCCTTTTCTTCCTCTGCAGTGGCACTGATACTTGAATTTTATATTTTGCAGGCACCACACCTCAGTATGATTCTCATTGGGTGCAGGCCCGACCAGTTGCATTGATAGATGTCTCTCATCCTATTGCTCAGACTATTATGAGGAGGGCCCGGTGGGTACAGCGAGGGAGGGGAGATCGGGATGGAGGGAGAGATGGTGGTCGTGATAGAGGGAGGGGTGGAGGACAGGATGGTGGTAGGGGGAGGGGAGATGATGGGGGAGATGATCCTGGTCCAAGGGGTGTTGGTGGTGGAGTGAGGACCAGAGCTGGCCGGAGTGGTGGTCGATCCAGTGCTGCTAGGGTTAGCTTGAGCACTATCCTAGAGGACAAGGAGGCGATGGAGGAGGAGGCACCCCAGTTGGTGCAGAGAGTTCACCGATGGATAGGTGTTATTTTTCCTCCAAGAGAGGAGGACAGGGTGGTTATTGAGGATGTGGATGTCAAGATTGGGGATATAGATGTGGAGGCTCTAGATGAGCACAGTGCAGAGACTGGTTCCTTGACTGATGGTGGCAATACTGGCAGAAGTACAGACAAGAGCTCAGATAGTGATGGTGATGGTATGGGAGACACGACTAAGGAGGGATATATGGATGTAGCCATGGGTGGTATGAAGGATGATCTCTCAAAGCTGGAGTGGATTACATAGCAGGTACATGATCTCTAGGCCAGGTTTGCTTCTACTAATGCTCGTGCTACAACATTGGAGGCCCGAGTTATAGTGGCCGAGTCTAGAGAGTGACAAGCTCATGTAGAGGTTCGGTCATTTATTGAAAGTGTATAGGATGCCTATCAATGAGATGTCCTTGACCAATAATAAAGATCTAGGCATGATTCTTAGAGAGAGATTGAGTACTAGAGGCGCCATTATGAGGGTGTAGTTCCTGCAGAGCAGAGGGTGCCCAGTTACATAGCTTCCCAAAGATCAAGTAGGGCCCAGTGATCACAAAGAAATAGTATTGGAGCTCCTAGTTCATGCCAGAGACCAGCTTCTGATATGCCACCCCCTCATCCACCTCCTGGTGAGGGTGGGGGTAGCACATTTTGATCCCATTTATGTATCATGTACCATTTTTGTAGTGATGTCATTTGATATACACTTAGTAGTATCCATTTTTGTATCCCGACACACTAATATTTATTGATATATATGTTGATTACCTTCCCTTGTCAGACTTGCGACCGTTCATTATACTCAGATAGTTTGATTTATATGAGATGCAGCTAGTGTTTTTGATATGATGTGCATTGGTTTACTTGCTGTATGTATGATTCTACATGATTTGGTGGTTTAGATGATGAGATGTATATGCAATATGACTCTATTATGCAGACTCGTATATGGATGATGAAAATTTTCCTATGATACTGACATGTATATGTAGGATGGTGGAAATGAAATGAATGTTTAAATGAGATGCTTATGGATGCATGTGATTTATGATTTACCATGTATGCAACTACTATGTTTTTTTTTTCATTTTCTCATGCACTTAAATGGAATGAATGTAATCTATTATGCAAAAAA
This sequence comes from Thuja plicata, assembly GCA_018584345.1. Taxonomy (NCBI): domain Eukaryota; kingdom Viridiplantae; phylum Streptophyta; class Pinopsida; order Cupressales; family Cupressaceae; genus Thuja; species Thuja plicata. The sequence goes on along the minus strand of MU225326.1, from coordinate 3,003,753 downwards.
TCTCTGAGTAATGGATGTGTTAATTAGAAAGAAGTTAGTTTGGATAGATGTTCTTTGAGATTGATCTAATAGAATGGAATGATATAAGGGATTTTTTTTTTTTTTTGTTTTTTTTTGTTTTTTGATGGATATGAATTGATAGAAAAGATGAGTTTCCCAAGTCGCTACCCCTGTTTCCAATATTTGTCATCATTGCATCTTTTTTGTATTTTCTAAAATTTTGAAGAGCGTCGAATGATCCAGATCACATACCACCTAGATACCGCTAAGACCTCTTGATAAGCGGAAGGAGTAGAGAGATTGAATAGAAAGAGAAATTAGTGCACCCAAATATTGACCATCTAGGTTCAACTATGTTTCCTATTTGAAAAGAAAGAAAGCCAAAAGCATTGAGATATTGACCATCTGGATACCTCTTTGTCCTCTGATTTAACTAAAGAAAAGAAACCAAGATAGAACTCCTATGCACCCAGAGTCCATCTGGATAACACCGTGAGCTCTTGATTCCAAAAAAGGGAAAGCCAATGCAAACAAGATAGAACTCCTACGCCCCTAGAGTCCATCTAGATAGCATCGTGAGCTCTTGTTTGCAACATAAAGGGAAAGACCATAGAAACTCAGATAGAAATCCATAACACTCAGAGTCCATCTGAATAGTGCTGCAAGCTCTTGATTCTATAAACCAAACAAGAAAATAAAAGAGAAGGAATGTCCAATTCTTTCCCATGATTAAGCTCAGATCATGGAATTACGTGGCTGCCAGATAAGTGATAGTGCCTACCGCATTTATCCTAAATCATCATGGCCCTGAAATCAAAGTGAACATTCAACAGACAACAATCAAAGAAAATAAATCATGATCTATCATAGCTACTCTCCTCACATGGTGGATCCTGGAGTAGCATAAGAAGATAACCATGAAATATAGACTAATATTTGACCGACTTGACTGACCTAGTCAACATTTTTTGGATGGTTCCTTGATGCAGTTGGATTCTCTTGATTGACTCGACTCTCTAGATAGGCTTGATTAGCTTGATTTCTTGAGTGTGTCTAGTTTTAGTAATAGATTAATCATATAAGACTGACCTGTCTAGTTTGAGCGTATCCATCACTCTGTAAGATGATTGATATGATTTGATTGATTGATTTATTTGATCATGTTGGCAGCTGATCAAGCTATGTCAGATGGGCCCAATGTTGGTTCGCAAAGCTCATGATTGTGACAATTGATAGATTGATTTGATTGTTTTGGCAGCTGATCAAGCTGTCTTAGATGGGCCCAATGCTAGTTCACAAAGCTCATGATTGTGACATTGATTGAATAGGCATGATCACCCTTTTCTCTCTTGATAACCAAGCTGGTTTTATTGCTTGGGATTTTGCAATTTTTTGAATGTTTTTGATGAAGATTGATTTTCTCAAGATATTTTTTATCTTTTTAGGATTTTTGATGAGTTTTTTTATTTTTATGATTTTTTCATGACATTTTGAATCGCCCCCTAGTCTGGTGGACTAGTATTTAACCATGGGTAAGTGCTTGGTGCTCAAAGGGGAGTGTGCTTCTAGATATAGCTTGGGTAGTCAGTCTTGCATTTGAAAAGTGCTCAAGCTTTTGGAATTCATTGATGGTGAAGCTGGATTTGAACACTTGGCACCTATTTGCCAGGTTTTCACCAAGGTACCTACTCAATAGCACTTGTTTGCCAGGTTTTTAATGAGAGAGCAATTTTGTTTCTCTTTACTCTTTTGCTTTTTTTGCTTTTTTTTTTTGTCGCCAAGGTGCCTGATTGTCAGGTTTTCACCAAGGTAACATTTTGTATTTTTTGACTTTTTTGGGTATTTTTTGGATATGTAGATAGGTGCCTTAACCATAGAGACCTCAAGGATAGAACCTATTGAGGTGCATGCTATTGATGTATCTAGGGAGCTGATCTCCTTCTAGTGTCGCCAGTATGAATGCCCCACTCTGAGTAGACCTGACAATGACAAATGGTCCTTGCCAAATAGGCTCAAACTTTCCGGGTTTGACTCGCTCTACTTGATTCTTTTGATTTTTCATGAGGACAAGGTCTCCTACCTCAAATTTTCATGGCTTCACCTTCTTGTGACAGTTTCTTCTAAGGCGATTATGATAGCCTTGTAAGTGGTCAAAGGCATGCTGTCTTCTTTCATCTAGTAACTCTAGTTCACTGAGCCTTGCTAATCTGTAGTCTTCATCTGTAATCAAGTTCTTCAATGATATCCTTAGGGATGGAATTTCCACTTTAAGGGGTAATACTACATCTAATCCATAGATTAGGGAGAAAGGAGTGGCTCTTGTAGGTGTTCTCACGCTAGTTTTGTATGCCCATAATGCGGGACTAAACTGTAAATGCCAGTCTCGCCCTGATTTGTTCATTGTTTTCTTCAAGATTGTTTTGTTTGTAGCTTTGGCTTGGCTGTTCCCTTGAGGATAATAAAATGAGGAGAACCCTTATTTGATATGGAACTGTTTGCATAGCTCTTCAACATCCTTGTTCTGGAAAGGTGTACCATGATCTGTCAGGATAGTTTGAGGGATCCCGTATCGATAGATAATGTGGTTAAGTATGAACATTGCTATTTTCTTTCCAGTTATGTAAGTGAGAGGAATTTCTTCCACCAACTTGGTGAAGTACTCTGTTGCTGCTATGATGTATTTGTGTCCATTTGCTGAAGAAGGTGTAATTTTTCCCACTAGGTCAAATCCCCACATGGAAAATGACAATGGTGATGTGATAGGATTTAGTTCCTGGGTTGGTGCATGGATGAGGTCTCCATGAATTTGACACTGTCTACACCTTTGTACATGTTTGTGTGCATCTGTATCTATTGTGGGCCAATAGTATCCCATGCAGATGATCTTCTTAGCTAAGTTGTTTCCACCTCCATGGGTTCCACAAATTCCTTCATGTACCTCGTACAAAGCTTTCTGGGATTCCGTGGAAGTGATACATCGTAGTAGCATTCTGTCTAGACTTCATCTGTATAAATTAGTTGAGAGGATGGTATACCTAGAGGCTTGGTAGATGAGGGACTTTCTCTGGTTCCTAGACAAGTTGGGAGGTAAGAAACTATTTTGGAGATAGTTATAGACATCTTGGTACCATGGGGATTCAAGACCAAAAAGGATGCATGTTGATTCTGTGATGGATGACTGATGTGATGGCACCAAGAGTTTCTCTACTAGAAACTAGAATCTTGTTTCATTACCTGGCATATCAATCAATGATGCTATAGTAGCCATCACATGTGCAACTTTGTTTTGTGCTCATGAGACTTGCTTGAAGAAGGTGTAATGGAACTTGGTGGGTAGTTTTTCCATCTGTGCTTTGTATGGTATGAGCTTCTCATCTTTGGTCGTATAATCATTGTTGACTTAACTAATGATCAATTGTGAATCTCCAAAGACTTTAAGGTTCTTGATTCTCCATTGAATCACTATTTTCAAACCAATGACCAGTGCCTCATATTCTGCTATGTTGTTGGTGCATGGGAAGTTGATTCTGAAAGACTTTGGAATTGTATCATGATCTGGAGTGATAAGCACTATCCCTGCCCCTACACCATGGTTCATGCACGACCCATCAAGTATATTTTCCATACCTCGATCTCTGGTTGTAGTGTCATGATAGATTCATCAGGAAAGTCAAAAATAATAAGCTGATGATCCTGAATGGGTGCCTCTGCTAGTTGATCCGTGATCACTTGCCCTTTGATGACCTTTCTATCTACGTACTCAATGTCAAACTCGCTCAAGATCATTACCCACTTCACCAGTCATCCAGTGAGCACTGCTTTGCTTAGGAGTACTTTAAAGGATCAATATGTGTGATCAACTTTGTTTGGTGACTCAACATATAATGTCTCAGCTTCTGGGAAGCGAAGACAAATGCAAGGCATGACTTCTCAATTGGCGTATAGTTGAGCTCATATCCAACCAATGTTCTTCTTAGATAGTAGATGGCCCTCTCTTTACTTGCGTCATCATGTTGTGCCAAGAGTACACCTAATGCTAACTCTGTCACTGAGATATACAGAAGCAATGGTCTACCTTGGACTGGTGGCACCAATATAGGAGACTTGAGAAGGTAGTCTTTGAATATTTGGAATGCCTATTCGCATTGCTCTATCCATATGAATTTGATGTCTTTGTGCAATAGATGTTGGAATGGATGGAACTTGTCTGCTAGCTGAGCTATGAAGTGCCTGATTGATTGGAGCCTTCCTTGTAACCCTCTTAGCTGCCTCAGGTTTGATGGTGGAGGCATGTCCAATATTGCTTTGAATTTTGCTGGGTCTACTCTGATTCCTCTATGTGACACTATGAACCCTAGTAGCTTTCCTTCTGTGACACCGAATGCACATTTCTTTGGGTTTAGACGGACCTTGAATTCCTACATTCTGTCAAAGATTGGTCCCAATACTTCTAGATGATCCTTGTGAAGCATTGACTTGGCTAGTATGTCATCCACATACTCTTCCATTATCTTGTGGATGAGATCATGAAATATAGTTGTCATAGCCCTTTGATATGTCACGCTAGCATTTTTGAGACCAAATGGCATGACGTTCCAACAGTAAGTGCCCCAAGGACATGTGAAAGCTATTTTATTTTGGTCCTCTGGTGCGATCCTTATCTGATTATACCCTGAAAAGCCATCCATGAGTGATAGAATTTGATGTCCAGCTATTAGATCCACTATCATATCAATGTTGGGTAAGGGAAAGTCATCTTTGGGACAAGCTATGTTTAGATCCTTGAGGTCTGTGCAAATCCTTATTTGACCACTATGCTTTGTAACTGGTACCAAGTTAGATATCTAGTCTGCGTATGGTATAGGTCTTATGAACTTAGCATCCAGGAGCTTCTTCAACTCTGCCTTGACTAGAAATGCAACATGGGGATGCATCTTTCTCAGCTTCTACTTGATAGGTTTGGTGTTGGGTAGAAATGAGAGATGATGTAATACTAGCTCTGGATCTAACCCTAGCATATCTGAGTAGGACCATGAAAAATTGATCATCCTTGCTTTAAAGAAGCAGATAAACTATTCTCTCTCCTCAGGGGTGAGTGATTTTGCCAAGTATATGTTCTTTGGTTTCTTTTCCTCTCCCAAATTGAATTCCTCTGTTTCTTCTGCTAGTAATGTCAATTTTTCCTCTGTTAAGGGGAGGAGTTCCTTCTTTCCATCTTCTAGAATCTCAGTAAGGTTTTCGCTAGAAGATACATCTTGTTTTAGCTTTTTATCATTATTTTGTTCTTTTTTCTTTTGTGGACTAGAAAGAGGAGCTTCCTCCCCAAAATATGCCACTCTGTTGAGGTCAATGGAGAAGCCTACCTTGTGGTCTCTTGATGGAATGCCTTCCCTAAGTCTCATGAAATTAGCAATAGCCTCATCGTTCTTAGAGACATCTAAATTAGGGGGTCCTTGTTGATCCCACTCTATTAGCTCTGGGTGTACAAGACAAATACTTTCATGGTTTTCTGACTCTGGTTGACTGAAAGGGACAATAAATATGGTTCCTACAAAACTAGACTGTGACATGGACGCACCACTTGAGGTCTGATAAATGACATGCTTATCTATGCAGGGTTGCTCGGTAATGGATAGTTGGTCAAATAAGTCTTCTAGGTTTATGATAGTGTCTCCTCTTCGTGATCTGTGGTTCCCAAGCTTTCCAAAGGCAAGGGTTAGTAGCAAGGTTTTACAAATGGTATTTAATTAATTTTGGGAATTTGATTAGATGATTTGGGGAATGAATTTCAGAAGAAAATAGATGATTAATTAATGATTAAAAAACCATTAATTAATAGATGAAAATTAGTGTTTTTAATGTAAAGTCACAAGCCTGTCCATTTTTGGGTGTCTACAATCACATCCAAAAAAAACTAAGTCTAATTAATAAAATTCTACTAATTAAAGTTTTCAACCCTAACTTAGCCTTTTCTCTAGCTATATATAGTCATCGATATATCAAAAATATTACAGAACTCCTCGAGTTGTCCTTTTAAAATAGTCTTAAAACTGAAAAGACAAAAACATGCAATAATACTAAATCCTCTACATGTGCCAAAACTGACGGATCACAATCAAGGATATCAAAAATATTAGCAGCTTAACTGAAATTTCATGTTTAGATTCTAGGATTGTGTTCCTCCATTCAATGCTTTTCATGGCCACATAGAACACTTCATCGTCAAGTCCAGCAACTGGTTTTTTAGCAAGGAAGTTGGTTACACCAATCTTCTCAACTTCATACATTTGACTCACAATAAGAGACCAATTTCTCTTTTCCTTTTCCCACGAAGTCATGTCCACTTGCATCTCACCAATCATTGCATTAACTGTCTCTAGCTTGAATCAATTGAGAAATATAATCCCTTGTGCCTTGGATAATGCTTTGTATCCACTGGCCAAATACATCTGCAGCCAGTTTACTCCTCTTAACTTGTTCAAGAATATTGGGGCTCTCAGGTGACCACAGGTTGAAGGAATGAGAGATTTGAGAAATTGGGGTAGGGTTGGGATTTGTGAGTTCCTAAATAAACTCGACCAATAGCTTGATGAGAGCTTTAAGATCTTTCTTGTCCTTCTCATCCTTTAAGGTCCTCTTAATTATCTTTTTGGTAGATGATTCTAGGTGAGTTACATCTACCTCTCTGGTTCCTTCTCCGAGGTCTATCTTTTAAACAATGTAGTCATCAGCCGTGATATCACTAACAACCTTGCTACTTTTAGGAACTGAGCGTTCTTCTACCCAATGCCATGTTATTTCATCTATAGTGATCTTGGATTCTGTCTTCATCATTTTGGGCTTCACTACAGTTCCAAGGCACTTGCTTACCATATCTTCTATTGGTAGAGCGATAGGCAGGATGTTTCTTATTTTGTTGATAGACGTCTCAAGCTAGCTGAGAGTCGAGGATAGGGTTTGCAGGAACATATCGATAAATAGTGAGGAGTCTCCAACATTAGGCTGGTGATCCTTTGGGTTAGCTTCTAGCTTTAGGGGATAATGTTGAGGACTGTGATCAATATCCAGGTTGTCTAGGTCAATTACCTCCTTTTCTTCAGGTTCTTTAGGACTCTGTTTCCTAGAGCACAAAATTCTAGTGGACCTCTTAGCAGAGAAATATTCTTTCTTTTTCTCACTCTTGACTTTAGATGGAGCCTTCTTCTTTTTAGGCTTCTTAGAACTTGTAAGGGGAACACCATAATTAGAAATAGGACTAGGGCTAGCTAAAGATTGTTTCTTGTTAACCCCTATGGTGTTACGTTTTCCCTTTTTGAGAGGTCTTTTACTTTCTATCCAATATTTTGTCCTATTAATAACAGTAAGGGTTTTAATGTGGATATTGTCTCTTTCTTCTATACCCCAGTCAATTTTAGGCAGAGGTTGATGTTTAACCTTCTTTTCATATTCTGCACATATTATTTCATCATCTTCCCCTTCTTCTATTCCTGCGATATGTAAATAAATATGCAGTGAAATAATCTAACTGAGTGTGAACCTAGACCATCTTCTTCTTATCACCTCCTGATCATTAGCACAATCCTCCCAATATTCCTCCATCTATGGAATTTTGTGGAACTCATTTACTAGGCTGAAATGTTGAGTTGCGTAGCCTCTAACATCAAAATATTTCCTAGCTTCAAAAGTATTCAAATTTACCTTTTTGAGTTCCAATTCTAATTTTAATGCATTTGCAGAGGTTTTACACTGATAATGGCCTAGCTCAATGGAAAAATAGGACTTAGCCCTACCTTTCTTTTCTTTCAGTTTCTTCTGTACATGCGCTAGTTGGAGACTCACCTCCATAACAACTAGTATATCAAGGGCATATATGGGAAGCTTGAAGGGTTTCCCATCGAATCCCCTTCCTCTTAAATACGTGAACCTTCTAAATTGAGTGTAGTATCTTCTGTAAATATTCACAAAATCTCTGGCTTCTTTCGATAAGCTTTGTTCTATATCGCATGTTAACTCAAACACTAGCCTCCCTAAAAATATGTCATTAAACTTCATGAAACTACTTGTGTATGAATCCTTCTGCAAATGGGGATGGTAATCATAAATCTTTATGCTAGGGACAAGTGTCTCTTTAAAGAGGCATTTCTATTCCTTAGTACATGCAAGAACATAAAATAAAAAGGAGACCTTGTAGAACTCGTTTCTCCTTGAGTAATTAGCTAGTTGATGATGAAGCTTATCTATTATATCCTCTCTCTAGTCGATATATTTTTGTCCTCCTAAGGTCACCTGGATATAAAAATACATCCAACCATGCAACAAGTATGCATGTTGATTCCCCTTTAGTCTATTCAGTAGTATTACTAAATCTGTGACCTCAGGCTTGAAATGATCAATGGTAAGGGGATTTGGTACCTGGACCCTCCTGCCTGTGACTTTAATAACCAATACTGTGCTATTTCATTCATATATCTCTACTTTTTCTCAGAAAATATAGTTTGGGAGGTAGATATTGTCCACGCCTCATATGGTTCCTTCTCAGGTATACGCATGGCCTTCAAAATTACATTTCTATTTATAAAAACAAGAAGGCTTCCATCTGTCTTTTTTATACATCTCTCTTCATTGTTGTAGTGCAGTGCACATTCTACCACTAATTTTAGGCATGGTGCCGATTCAAGGAAAGTGGTTGCCTCTGCCAACCCACTCTCAACTACTTTGATCATCATATAATCAGGGGAGGGGTTCTTGATTTTTTCCCTAATTTCTTTGAAGGTTTGGGAAGGCACGATAGTGTCTTCACACTTGGGAAGATAGCATACTAAGCTTGGGGTGTGGAAGAAAATAGGAATAGGGGTTTTCATGGTGAGGCAAATGACAAGAATAATAAACCATAGACTTACAGAAAACAAAGGCAAGTATTTGATTCAAATCAAAGCGTAGAAAACTTTCTTGACAAAATATTAAAGAGCAAAGCTTTGAGGGGAAATAACTGACCTACAATAATCTAGAATTGTTCTACTTCTCGAGAAGAAGGAGAAATCTAAGTGACATTACCTCTTCGAGCGCAGCGAATAACCATAAAATTTGACAAGGAGAAGTTAAGAGGCAATTTATAACAGCTTGCTAAAAAAAGATTGCGAGGATACACATTTAGTGCGAGAGTCAAGCATTATGTCAAATAAATGCAAACGGAAAATGAATTAAATGAAAATGTCAAATCTCAAACTTTACACGATCAAACCGTCTTTACAATGTCACTTCAATGATTATTATTGCTGATTTCCAGTACAAGTTAATCTTTCTCTGCCAGTTGTCACATCAATCTTCTCATTACCAATGTTCTCCAATGACCACGTGGCAACCCTTTTTTGAACTTTGAACCTTGAACTAAGGCAGTTCAAAGTTCAATTTCAACCTGCATGACTATTAAGAAGGGCTGCCCTTTGGTGTGCTTTTGAAAAAAAAAGAATACAAGCAGCTACGAGACTCACTCTATGGTTGAACTTTGAATCTTGAACTAAGGATAGTTCAACATTTGAGTTCAAAGTGAAGGCCGACTTTGCATAACTTGTCGCTGACATCACTTAGTTTTGAAATAAAAGCAAGCACGCCGCAGGGTGACAATGAACTTTGAATTTTGAACTAAGGGAGTTCAAAATTCAATTTCAACATGCTAGGTGTATCTGCAAAGTGTCAAAGGTAGGAAAAACAAGTTTAGGATTTCGACACTTAGATCAATAAAATTTTTAGAGGGGATTCTTGCGAAGAAGGGCAACACAAGGAAGCAAGAATGGGTGGTAACAATGGTATGACCCTTTAAATGACTAGAGAAAGGAACAATCAATTTACCTTTATGGTCCCTTATAACCCTACCTCCTGCCTCCACACCAAGATTGGCAGCACTATCAAAATATAATTTTTTCCAGTGCAGATGCGTTAGTTAATCATGATTAGAATAATTATTGAGTAGGCTCAATGGTTAAGTTAATTTAATTAATCAACCTTAGATGAAAAAAGTGGAAAAATAATTAGTTAAATATAATTTAATTAATTATATGGATAAACAATGGTTTATTATATAATAAAACATTTGATTGATTACAAGAAATTGTAAAGGCAATGAATTATGAGAAATAACTAATTCAAGTCTTTATTTAATAAATTGTGAAGTAGATGATTGATTTTAGGGTATTTACTATACTAAAACTTATCTAGGCCTCAATCTCATTAGACCTCCATTTTCTAATCTTGACTTCCTTGTAGAATGATATATTATAATTGTCTCTAATGATATTTTTTATTAGATTAGATTAAATCCTTCCATCTTTAGTCACCATTCTCTTGTGTAGGGTCATAATGTTGGGCATACCCCTTTATTAGTTTTAGACATTGTAGTAAGTTTGGGAAGCCAAATTATGCCTTACCTAGTCTATTTCTATTTTTTTAAAACTATTTGTATGTTCTGCGAGTTGCATTTGTATTGGTTATCCCTTGGTTCAATTCATCAAGCTAGTATGACCTAGGTCTATATCTATTATGTTTCCCTATTCTAATGTGATGTTATACTTGGGGAGTTTGCATTAGAGTCTTTACTTCATGGATGTATCTTGGGATGTCATAAATTCCTAGAAACACAAGAGAAAATTAAATAATGTTTAATATAAAAAAACTCGTGCTTTTTGAAATTGGGAACTTGAAGGGGATATCATATTATCACAAAATTATTAGGAAAATATACCCATAATGTGGTTTAGAACATATCTTGCATGTGTAGAAAAAAATCTTATACTTGGTACTTTATTAGGTTGTAAGGATTCAAATTACTATTTATAGTTAGGGTTCTATTTTTTATGAGCTAATATATCGTTTTAGCTTATTTTTCTTAAAATGAGGAAAATATTTATAATATAAATAGAAATATGTTTAGGCACTTACTTATTATGCTATAAATTAACTTTGTATCTTCTCTTTTGGGATTGATGGTGATTTTCCTCTCTAATAGGTTATTTCTATAGTTTTAAAATGTGCCTTATTTTTCTCAAAGAAGTCGATAATGTTCATAATTTTCCTTTTAAATAGATTTATAGCTTGTAATTAGCAAGGTAGGGTAGTGAAAATTTAAAACCAATAATGTTAGATAAACATTTAATACATTTATCAAAAGAAGTTCTTGTAGAACTTTTATGTACACACAAATGTTATTTCCATCTTTAGACATCCTATATGTAGTTGTAGTAGCAAGAATAATCTTTTTTAAATTTGCAAGAAATGGGATGTCAAGTCGATAAAATTCTACTTTGTAATCCTTATGAAGTTGGAACCTAATTCTCTACATTTTTTACATGGGTTCAAGGAAGTTAAGTTTGTTGGTTTTGCAATTATCTAATTGGAAGTTTTTTTTTGTATTTGAAAGATTTTTTAATGTCCAAATAATCTGAAATAATATATAGTCCTATTGCATGTAGATTCAAAACTTGCTTCACATATATATAGATGCACTTTGAAATTTGCAAAATTACCATTTAACATATTTATAGGAAATCCATCTACAAAAGGATATAAAGCCTATGGTATATTTTATCTAGTTGAATATTGAATTTCTATAGAACTTATTTGTAAATAAATTTTCACTTTTTCATCTCTTTTCAAATACTTCATATGCATGTAGATATGAAATGAAGTATTTTATCTCATTAAAGATATTTGGATGGAAATCCAATTTTTACAAAATGAAGCATTTTATCTGATTGAGGATCAATTTTTTATAATTTAATTATTTTGCATGTCCTATGATTATTCATATCTTTTGGGGTTTTAAAGCCCAACCAAATTTGTGGGATTTACAAGGTTATCTAAAAATGATATTTCCTTATAATAAAAAGTTTTCAAACTTATTTTTTCTTTATCCCTGATAATTCTATGACTTTAAAAAATGGACTTGGGATCTTTAAAGGCAAAGTGCTAGAAAAATACCATATTTTCTATAAGTATGCTCATTTCATCTAGATTTTCAACCACAATTAGACCCTTGAAAATGCAAACACCATAGATTAAGCAAAATAAAAGATGATCATTAATTTACCAAAAGCAAAATAGAACATGTTATGAAATGTCCAACAAAAAGCTTGTGGGAGACAGAGAAAAATATTGATAGAGAGATATGATCTGAAAGATATGTAGTAGAAAATATTAAAAATCTTATATAAAAAAAATGAACTCCAACATATATTGATGACTATTATTTAAATGATTACTATTATTATTTTTAATGAATTAAGATAAGAAATGGATAAGAAAACAACAATAGAAAAAATAGTAGAAAACAATTAAAAACAACTACAAAGACACTCCATACTACCTATAAACAACAACAAATATTAGTGACTATTATTATTATTATTATAATTGTGGTCCCTAACCATAAAAAAAATATTGGTCACTCCAATTCCTACCATGATAGAGACTAATTACGAAGAAAAAACGATAATAAAATCCTTTGTTAGGTAAGCCTACGTGTTTCATTTTATCCCACTCAAAGTTGTGAGGTGGAAGTAGTTATAGACAAGAAACAAATCTTAAAAATTATACAAGATAAGTAGAGCGTCATTATTAGTGGCCACTAAGACTGCATTATGAACTTAAAATAGTATAATACTAATTAACACTGAAAAGCATTTGCTCATATCTGGCCGGCATATACAATAGTGATTCCGTATGTGATCTTAAAAAATTATATTTTATTTAATTCCGTGCATTTAGGTTGTTCTTCATTACCACAAATTATTGGGTTCTATTTAAAAGATATATCTATGGAGCTTGTACGGACCACTATATATCTATATTTATCTATATATGGATTTTATTTTATCTAATTTTAAAGGGAAATTGACCATTGTAAAGTTGATATATATATATATATATATGGTTCCAAACAATGGACCTTCTTTGTGGGAAAGTTGGTGGAATGTATAAATGGGTTTTTTTTATTGGTCAAGTGTTCTTTCATCATTCAATAGTTGTTTTCTTTATTGACAAAGTATTTAAATGTGAAATGAGGTTGCATCATCAAGTTCAATTTTCAAAAAGATGAAAGGTCGTCAGGTTTTTTTAATGATAATGTTTAACATCCCAAGTATTTCTTATAATCTAACACATCGCTTCACTTTCCTTCATACAGATGCTTGCAACTTGATCAACAACCTTCACAAATTTATTGGTTGATATGCCCTCTAAAATGTATTGTTGGAAATAGTGTGTTTGAAGCTCATTTTTGCATAATCTTACCAAGGACAATTCAATCTCAGATCACAAATCTATTCTAGCTCTTGTACAACATTCACTCCTCAAAACTCTACCTAAATATTGGAATGATGAAATATGTCTAATTTGTTTTAGAACCATGCAACTAAGCTAAAATTTAGTTGTAACATTTATCTAGCAATATAATTTTCATTTTAATCTCCTAGTTAATCTACAAGACTATATCCAACTAGGTTACCATCATCATCTCTACAACACATGATCCCAAAGTTGTGATACCCTTAATATATGCCAATATCCTCAAGTTATCTTCCCAATAACTATTTAAGTCCCACTTGACTCTAAAAACAAGAACACTTTAAAAAACTATCTTGGTGAATACAAGTCAAGAAAACTAGGCTTTCTTTGAGTCACTTATACAATGTAGTACCAACCCATGGAAAAGAACATTCCGCTCAAAGCTTAACTCAAAATTCAATTCTATAGATTGTAGTCATAAGCAGATATAAGGGTGTGTGAATTGTGGTAAAGTTCTCATTATGTGTAGGATTACAATTTTCATTCTTTCACTAAACGAGATTTTTTAAAGATCATGTGATTTTATGGGAAAAGGCTACAATATGAAGCCATAAATACATTAACAAATCCCTCTCAAATTCAAGTCATAATAGTCATCCTTAATTATGTCATTTTCTAGTTCACAAGTTTCACAACTACTAAAAATTAAAGAATTGAAGTATCCATTACAAGTACCTTATCATAATTTACTTATCTAAAAATTTATAACAATCTTTCTTCCTTGGTTATGGGATGAGTCTATTACCATAATGCAATGTATTTCACATACTTTTCTTGCATAAGCATTAAATCTTGAATTTTTTTTGAAACCTAGTACTCATCACATAGTCAACGATGAAAGTTTATTACAAATTGTTGATAGAAAAATAATGTGAGGATGTATATGTCTTGTTATTCTCTCTTCATATTATTGGTAGTGGATCAATAAATTAAAGTGAAGATTCTATAATCATCTCATCAACAATGAATTCAATCACTAGGTTAAAAACACCCTCACACCTAACTAGATTTCACTTGCAACTTATAATATTCAATTTAAATGCATATTGTTAGAAACATTAAAAAATGGAAACGAGCTTAGGAAAGAATCCAAGTGAGTGAGCAAGAGTAAGAGTTTTACCAAATACACAAAGAGTGAGATATTGCTCCAATAGATCAAACACCAAATTCACCAAAATGCTCCAAGACCAACACAAGAACACAATAATTTTGAAAGGGGAAAAACAAGAAAAAAAAACTCCCATGTGTATAATATGAATGAGGCACAAAGCCTAAAGAAGAAGAGAGAACTAGAGCAATAAGCTCTATACAATAATGAGAGCAAGTTTGAGAATGTGAGGAGAAGTGAGAAAATGGAGAAGATTATTAAGTGTGTGTAGAGGCATCTCTTAAATAGAGATGAGTGGAGGAGTTTGCATGTAACTCCCATTTTCTATGAATTCCACATTCACATTGAGTGTGTGCCAAATGTGAGAATCTTCTTAAGGAGGAATATCTAATTTACTTATAAAAGGAATTAAAAATATGTGACATGTCTTCCTACTTGGACTAGAGGACAAATATAATTTAGGATACCTTGGTTTATCTTTTTATTACATAGCTCACCAAGGAAAGATTAATTTATAACACCCCCCTTTAATCTTTACTTGGGGTATTTACATCAAGGGAATCAAACCCAAATTTTTACAATGAGAATGAAATGTCTCTTAACAAAATATGCAACTTGATCTTCAATATAAGGAAGAGATTTGATTGTCTTGATTAAAGTCTTGATGTAGTCATCTTGAAGTTATAGGACATGTGAAGAGAAATTGATTCCATAAGTGGGCCTTGAAGATTCACTTGAAATAAATAAACATAGAAACATGAACCAAGGAACCTATACACAAGAAGAATGACATCTAACATTCAAGTTAGTGTAATTTTGAAACTGTTACATCAGAAATCTTTAAAGAAATGCATGATATTTCATCAAGAAATAAAGGAGCTAAACATGAAATCAAGATCCTCCAAATGGTCAAGGTACCATAAACAACATCCATCCTCTCATCTCAAAATAAATATACTAATGCAGAAATGAGGCTTGCATTAACATTGCATCGACCACATTGATATAGACAGTCCATTAATGAGTTACTGCAAGTGAATGGGTAGTTAATCCATAACCTGCATGACTCACGACCTAAGCAATGAAGAATGCAAATTCATCATCACATTAGTAATATTGCAAAGAGGAGTGAGAGAAGAAACCATAATCCGAGTATAACATATGACTCAAGCACCAATAAACATTTGAATTGATTAGCCAATTATGTCTACCCTAATTCCAAAAATCAAATTAAACAGTTCTAACTATCATCAATGGAAGACACATGTTTCTTTTCTATTCCATTTTAAACATTTTCTTGAAGTTTCTGTTGTTACTCCAATTGAGCATTGAAGTTGTCATTAGTTATCAAGCACACAAAATGGACAGTCGGTAACAAAGTCACAAACAAGACAGTTGGTATAATCATCAAAGTGCATAGTTAACCGAGAGCACTTATCACACCCAGAGTTAACAATGAGTACACATCAATCAAATTTATAGAAAATAACTTTGGGTGGTGCAATAAGGGATTTTCACCAACCACTCGGTGAACAAACATTATGCTTTCTTATCACTAACAATACTTCAGCTTGGTGAGTGTACCATATACTCGGTTACCATAGCAACTTGGTTGTCTCTTCACATTTTCACCGACTCGCATTTCTAACTCGGCACACATTAACCAACTCAACAGGATCATAGAATTTTTTTTTAATACCATAGTGCATCTCAATTCATGATATTTTGGCATATGTACAATGAATATAGGAATTGATGTAGGATATAGCTTCGCAAAACATAGTTCCATACCTACTTGAATTGCTCAATTGGAGACGATGAATCCACCTAATTCATTGGATGAGGTGTCAACGACTATTGTGCTTGGTCCTGAATTATCATTTGATGCTCTTCTCCACATTTGATTTCTGATCCTTACAATTTCATCAATTGTATTTCTATTTCCATAAGTGCTTATTCGGTTTGCACAATCTCTACTTAAGTGA
Source organism: Thuja plicata (assembly GCA_018584345.1). Taxonomy (NCBI): domain Eukaryota; kingdom Viridiplantae; phylum Streptophyta; class Pinopsida; order Cupressales; family Cupressaceae; genus Thuja; species Thuja plicata. The sequence continues at coordinate 2,987,322 of MU225326.1, read as the reverse complement.
CTGACTTTGTGACAGTGAGAACATGCCATACCAAAGTTTGACCAATTCCTAGACTTGGTTCGCCAGTGTCTCATACAATTTTATGCTATATGTCCATATTTATCACATGTTGTACAACTATTCCAAGTGTTATAATCCCAGTCATAAGCATTGCCTTGTCTTCTCAGTTGATCTACCTTGTCTTGTCCTTTAGGCTTCTAGATTTTCTTTGTGTTCTTCCTGCATGCTTGTGATGTATGACCATGCATGTTGCGATTTTGACAGTATTTATCCATGTATGGTTTCTTCTATGGTTTGTTCAACTTGGATCTACACTCATGTGATTGATGTCCATGCTTATTACAATTATAAAAAATACCATTAAATTTAGGAGGGTTTCTAGGAATACCTTTTGCTTTGCTTCTGTAAACATTTGATGTGTGGTCTGGTTTTCCATAGTGATGGCAAGATAGCTTCTTAGGCTTCGGGTTTGAGTATACATTCCTCTTTTCAGCTTGGTTTAACAATTCTCCTTGCTCAGTATACCCTAATCTGGTATTGTTGTTTAGTCTTCTTTGATAGTTCAGAAATTCATCCATTCTCTTAGTGCTTTCTTCAGGTCTCTTAATCACTTCATTATGTTGTTGTAAAATTGTCAATTCATTTCTCAGTTTTTCATTTTCTTTTTTCAATACACCAATATCTTCTATTCTTCTTGCAAGTTCAGTATTCACTCAGTTTGCCTCATGATTCATAGCAACCACTTGATTGGTGATCTCAAAGTAATGTTCAGTAAGTCTCAATTTATCAGATTCTTTTTCTTGTAACTTTTCAATCATCTTTCTTCTATCATCAAAAACCATGTTTCTATCTTTTTCAACTTTCTTTGCATCATTCAAGACTTCAACCATTCTAACCATTTGTGTATCTTGACCGATCTACAATACTTTCACTTATTCAGTAAGTTGTTGATTGCTCTAGTGCAGGAGCACCTATGAAATCCTCAAATCCCTAGTGTTTTGGCTTGTAACTGACCTTATCCAAGTTAGTGTGTGTGTTTTCTTAAGGCCTTAGAAGGTCATTTTGAGTGTGTGACTAGGTGAATTAGTGTTAGTGCTAAGTTCACTATTAGTCTTTGTTAGTTGCTTTTAGTAGTTTAGTCCTAGTTTGGTCTAAAGTTGGGAAATGGGTTATAATTTTGTCCTAGAACCATGTTGGGTGCAAAATATGCTTCATGATTCACTAATTATTTTAGTTCATTGAACTAAATGGGTTAGAGGCCCTAGTTTGTAGTTTGCATCATAAATGCAAAAGATGCCAAAAAGTTGTCATGACAACATTTGCAACTTTTTGCAAATGTTGCATGCAACTCGACAACATTGGATCCCCTCTTTTCTAGGAGTGGGAAATGAATGATCATGGCCTAAAATGGTGGAGATGGTATCTTAGACACTCTATGGCTCGTTTCCTGAGGTAGGGTAAATGTATGCAATTTTTGGAGAGAGAAAACAAGTTTTTTTGAAAACAGTGCACAGTCAACTACTTTGAAAGTTTATGGTGTTTTAATGGATTGAAACATAATATCCAACTATGGATTCATGTATTAGGGATAGTTATAAGATATTTTAATTTAGAGTGAGTAATTTTGAGTTGATTTGTTAACTGTAGAAAAATATCTTCAAACTAGGTAGTCTGCTGGTGTAAATTAGGAAAATTTTGATTTTATGGCTCCCCCATGAAATTCAACCATGGGAAACCTAAAATGTTGAATTAATTTCTTAGGGGAGCATTTTAACATAGTGTATATACAAGTAGGAGGTCAGGAGAAACATTTTTCTATTTATAAAGTCATGCCCAAGCTGAGTTAGGACAGCTGGGCTAGGAGAGTGATAGGTAAAAACCTATATGCAGAGACAAGGGTGTGAATGTGAGAACTGAACCAAGTGTGCTTTCAGTGTTTTTAGGGTCTCATAGGTCCCTAGTGTCGATATTAGAGCCCAACCAATCCATCTAGATTGAGTTTTGCATAGGAATCAGTAGAGAGCTAGTGAGGAGCCAAAATAGGCCTAATAGCCCTACATTTCAGGACAGAGGTGTACAGAATGATTGGGAACCCTAGACCTTAGAAATATTTTAGGTTTCAAAAAAGGGTATCTAAATCCTAAATCTATTTTAAGGGTTGTGTGGAATTCTTCAGAGAAAATCTTGAAAAACTCACTAGATAGGGCTAATTGGTGTTTTAGGCCTAATAGGACAAATTGGGTATGAATTTGAAACTCGACTAACTTGGGGTTGAAGACTTATGGGATTGGATTTGAGTAGTTTCAGAATGAACATTATAAATGTGTACAAGACCCTTGTATCATGGGAGGTGTTGGTATGAATATTTTAGCTTTGGGATTCTTCAAAGCCAATGAAAGCATTGAGACAAAACTGAGATAGTTGTCCTTCAAGGTGGACCACAATTGTTGTGACACTTAGAGAAGAGTTAAGAGAAGTCTTTGAATGAGTGTCTATTGAATAGGGTGATCCTATAGTGAATATTAGGATCCTAATTGGACTAGGACAAGCAAAGTCTTGTCTACTGAATTGTGAAGCACACCTTGGGGCTACTTCTATCAGAGTGGTATTAGAGCCTCTTTTTATCAGGCTTGTGGTTAATGTTACAACCAGAGGAATCCATTGGAGAGTCAACAATGGTGACTAATGATGAATTATCAAAGAAGGTAGATGAACAAGAGGAGGAGAAGAAATTACTCTGAGATAGGCTGGCTCAATTGGAGCAAAAAGTTGATGAAGTTGATGTGAAAGTAGATGAAGTGAAGGACAAAATGGAAGAGAAAGGAAAAGACATTTACATTGAAGATGAAGTCCCTGAAGCTGACCCTATCCTAAATGAAGAACCATTCCAGAAAGCCCTAAAGGCTATGAGTGGAAAAGTATTGGAAGGAGTTCCCATTTTTAGTGGAAAAATGGAACCAGAGGTAGTCGTTGGTTGGATAGAGGGACTAGAGAACCATTTTGAGTGTGATGAAATCATAGAGTCTCAAAAGGTAAAAGTTTCTAAAGAAAGACCAAGAGGGTCTGCTCTCACTTAGTGGAAATTCATCCAAGATGAGAGAGAGAAGGAAGGGAAAATGCCCATTTCTTCATGGAAAGCTATGGTAGCAAGAGTAAGAGATGCTTACATCCCTGAGGATTAAGAAATCTAGTTGCACAAGAGAAGACAAGGTCCAAGGAAGAAGGACCTAGATTTCAACTCATACACTGAAGAGTTTCAGAGACTTTGTACGAGGTCAAGAGTAGTAGAGGATTAGAAAGTGAAGGTTGTAAGATATCTTAATGGACTTAAATTGACCATTCAAGATGAGATGAGTCTTTTAACTCTAGACATAGTTCAGAAATGCCACCAAATTGCTATCAAGGTGGAAGACAAGTTGAAGAAGAAATAAGACTCCAATACTTTAAGAGGAAGGGGTAGAGGAAGAGATACTAGAGGAAAAAGACGTGGTTATGAAAGAAGAAGCTCTGAATCTAAAGGATATTTAGAGACTAAGCTCACTGAACAACATGAAGGAAACTTCAATAGAGGGAGTTCAAGTAGAGGAAGGAACTCTAACAATAGAGGAAGAGGCAGTAGTCAAGGGAGAGGCAACTATTTTGCCAATATGAAGTGCTATCACTGTAATCAATTAGGACATCCAGCATATAGGTGTCTAGAGAAGGGAAGTACCTCTTAAGGAGGTGACAAAAGAGTGAACTATGTTCATGAGGAGATAAGTGGAAACAAGAACCCTAAAGTGACATTAGAATCAGAGGAGGGAGAGAATCTCATAATGAGAAGATCTCTAATCAAAGAGCCAGTGAAGGAAGAACTCAGTCAAAGGAGATCATTATTCAGATTCAAGTGTAAAATGATGGGAAAAGTATGTAGAGTCATCATAGACTCAAGGTCAACTAACAACATAGTGTCAGAGGAGGTAGTCAATAAATTGAAAATGACAAGGATACCCCAGACCAGTCCCTATAAGGTCACTTGGATAAACAAAGGACAACATGTCTTAGTTAATGAGCAAGCTTGGGTAGAATTCTCCATTGGGAGATAGAAGGATAAATTTTTATGTGATATCTTACCTATGGATGCATGTCACTTTCTCCTAGGTAGACCATGTAAATTGATAGGAGGGCCATGCATGATAGAGTGAAAAATTCATACTCCTTCAAGAAAGACAATGTGACATATAAAATCCAGTCACTATTAGAGGATGCAAAGTTGAAGACTATTGGTTCCAATGTACTCATGGTGGGTAAAAAGAGTTCTTAGAGACCTTATATGAAGGAGATGGAGTTGGATTTTCCTTGGTGTTGAATCCAAAGGAAGTTGCATACAAAATAGATAAGAGGACAGAGCTGCCACAAGAAGTCCAAGAAATGCTAGAGAAGCATGAGGGAATAGTGAGTGATCCACAACCATCAACCTTACCCCCTAAGAGGTTTGTAATCCATCATATAGACCTAATACCAAGAGCTATCCTACCCAATAAGGCAGCCTATAAAATGAATCCCCAACAGAATGAAGAAATTTCTAGACAAATCCAAGAGCTTTTAGAACAAGGTCTTATAAGAAAGAGCACTAGCCCTTGTTTCGTACCCACAATCCTAGCACCTAAAAAGGGAGGAACTTGGAGGTTATGTACATACTCCAGAGAAATCAATAGGATCACCATTAGGTATAGGTTCCCTATCCCAGGATAGAAGACCTAATGGACTGTCTAGGAGGAGTAAGGTACTTTACAAAGACAGACCTAAAGAGTGGCTATCCCCAAATCAGAGTAAATGAAGGGGATGAGTGTAAAATAGCCATCAAGACTACAAAATGACTATATGAGTGGCTTTTCATGCCATTTGGGTTGTCAAATGCCCCATCAACATTCATGAGGTTGATGAATGAGGTACTTAAAGAGTACACTGGAAAGTTTATAGTGGTCTACTTAGATGATATTCTCATCTATAGTAAGACAAGAGAAGAGCACCTCAAACACTTGGAATTGGTTTTTAAGAAGCTGCAGGAGGAGAAGTTGATGATCAACTTTAAAAAAGTGTGAATTCATCAAGATAGACTTGGTGTACCTTGGGATTGTGTTATCACAGGGTAACTTAAAAATGGATCAAAGAAAGGTTGAGGCCATCATCAACTGGCCTACTCCAAGAACAAGTACTGAGGTAAGAAGTTTTCACGGTCTTGCACAATACTATAGGAAATTTATTAAAAAATTTAGGGCAATATGTGGTCCTATGTTAGATAAAATTAAGGGAGGCATGAAGACTAAGTTTGTGTGGAATGAGAAAGCTAACAATGGTTTTGAGCTACTGAAGAAAAAGATTGGAACACAACCAATTTTGGGTTTGCCAAGCTTTGAAAAATTATTTACAGTGGAGTGTGATGCCAGCAATGTGGCAATTGGAGCTATCTTAAGTCAGGAGGGAAGACCAGTGTCTTTCCATTTGGAGAAGTTGAGTGAAGCTAAGAAGAAGTATTATTCTTATGACCTAGAGATGTATGCTTTGGTCCAGTCATTGAGAAAATGGAGGCATTATCTATTGCCAAAATAGTTTATTGTCTATTCAAATAATCAAGCATTGAGCTTTTTTAACTCACAAGACAAGTTGAGTCATAAGCATATGAAGTGGGTTGAATACCTACAAGCATACACATTCAACATCAAACAAAAGAAAGGGTTGCAGAATAAAGTTCCAGATGCTTTGAGTAGAAGAGCATTGACCATTCAAGAAATTCAACTATAGAGTATGGGGATTGAAAATTTCAAGGACCTATATGATGAAGATGAGGAATTTGTAGACATCTACAAGGTATGTAAAGAGTATAACAACCACTTTCATAGTCAATACTCTGAGTACACTTTGCAGTATGGTCTATTGTTTAAAGGGAGTTAGCTATGTATCCCTAGGGGGTCTATTAGAGAGAATATTATACAAGAGAAACACAATGGTGCACTTAGTGACCATTTTGGGGTTAACAAATCTCAAGAGTTAGTCCAAAGATTCTATTTTTGGCTCAATATGAACTTGGATGTGAAGAGATATATTGAAGGTTGTGCTATTTGTCAGAAGACCAAAGGAACATCTACAAATGCAGGCCTATATCAACCTTTTCCCATTCCAACCAGACCATTGAAATGTCTAAGCATGGACTTTATAGTAGGTTTTCCCAAGACAAGACAGGGAATGGAAAGTGTCTATGTGATTGTAGACAGATTTAGTAAAATGGCACACTTTGTGCCCTGCAAGACAACCAATGATGCCAGTAAGATAGCTTCTTTATTCTTCAAGGAGGTTGTTAGGATTCATGGTTTACCACTGATTATAGTGTCGGATAGAGACACCAAATTCATGAGCCATTTTTGGAAGACTCTATGGAAAAATAGTGGAACTAATTTGTCTTTTGGATCTGCCTACCATCCTCATTCAGATGGTCAGACAGAGGTAGTAAATAGGAGTCTTAGAAATATCCTAAGGTGTTTAATAAAAGAGTATGGTCAAGTTTGGGACCAACTCATTAGAAAAGAAAAGAATTCTTATAATGACACAATGAATAGGAGTACAGGCAAAAGTCCTTTTGAAATAGTCTATGGTCTTCATCCAAGAGGCATTTATGAGCTCAGAGACCTAAAGGATGGAGCCAAAGGGAGTGGTTATGATGATGATTTTGCCCATTCAATGCAACAAGTTCATGAGACAGTCAGAAAGACACTCATTGACAATACAGAGAAGATCAAGACTAAAGTGGATGAAAGAAGAAGAGATGTCCAATTCAAGGTTGGAGATCTAGTCATGGTTCACCTTAACAAGGAAATACTTTAGAAAGGAACACCTCATAAACTTCAGATGAGAAGAATTGGTCCATGTGTCATACTGGCCAAGTATGGAGCCAATGCCTATAAGGTGGAACTTCCAGAGGATTTGGGCTTATCACCAGTGTTTAATGTTGCAGAATTAGTACTGTACAAAGGCTCAATCCCTGATGTTGATCAAAGTTTAAATGAATTAATACAGGAGGTTGAAGAACTACATTTTCCATCTGCACCAATCAAACAAGAAGAGAAAATTCTAGATTCTAGAGTCTACAAGAAGACCAGAAAGAAGGAGTATAAAGAAAAATTGGTAAAATAGAAAGGAAAACTTGATGCAGATGCAGTATGGATCAATAAAATTGAGTTTAAGAAGTTGGGTGTTGATCTCAACTTACTCAATCCAAGGGTGGATTGAAGTCTTTTGTTTAGGAGAGGATGGTGCAGGAGCACCTAGGCAATCCTCAAAGTCATAGTGTTTTAGCTTGTAACTGACCTTAGCCAAGTCAGTGTGTGTGTTTTCTTAAGGCCTTAGAAGGTCATGTTGAGTGTGTGACTAGGTGAATTAGTGTTAGTGATAAGTTCACTATTAGTATTTGTTAGTTTATTTTAGTAGTTTAGTCCTAGTTTGGTCTAAAGTTGGGAAATGGGTTATAATTGTGTCCTAGACCCATGTTGGGTGAAAAATATGCTTCATGAGTCATTAATGAGGTTATCTCATCAAACTAAATGGATTAGAGGCACTAGTTTGTAGTTTTCATCATAAATGCAAAAGATGCCAAAAAGTTGTCATGACAACATTTGCAACTTTTTGCAAATGTTGCATGCAACTCGACAACATTGGATCCCCTCTTTTATACGAGTGGGAAATTAATGATCATGACCTAAAATTGTGGAGATGGTATCTTTAGATAGTCTATGGCTTGTTTCCCTAGGTAGAGTGAATGTATGCAATTTTTTGAGAGCAAGAAAGCAAGTAGTCTATGGCTTGTTTCCCTAGGTAGAGTGAATGTATGCAATTTTTTGAGAGCAAGAAAGCAAGTTTTTTCTGAAAATAGTGCACACTTGACTACTTTGCAAGTTTATGGTGTTTTAATGGATTGAAAAATAAGATTAAACTATGGATTCATGTATTAGGGATATTTATAAGATCTTTTCATTCAGAGTGTTAGTAATTTTGAGTTGATTTGTTAACTGTAGAAAAATATCTTCAAACTAGGTAGTCTGCTGGTGTAAATCAGGGAAATTTTGGTTTTATGGCTCCCCCACAAAATTCAACTGTGGGAAACATAAAAGGTTGAATTAATGTTTTAGAGAAGCCTCTATACATAGTTTATATACAATTAGGAGGTCAAGAGAAATGTTTTTCTATTTATAAAGTCATGCCCTATGCGAGTTAGGACAACCTGACTAGGAGAGTGACAAGTAAAAATCTATATGCAGAGACAGGGGTGTGAATGGGAGAACTAAACCAAGTGTGTTCTCATTGTTTTTAGGGTCTCATAGGTCCCTAGTGTTGAGATCAAATCCTAACCAATCTATCTGGATTGATTTTTTCATAGAAATCAGTAGAGAGCTAGTGAGGAGCCAAAATAGGCCTAATAGCCCTACATTTTAGGATAGAGGTGTACGAATAGATTGGTAACCTAGACCTTAGAAATGTTTTAGGTTTCAAAAAAGGTTATCTAAATCCTAAATTGGTTTTAGGGTTTGTGTGTATTTTTTTAGAGAAAATCTTGAAAAACTCACTAGATAGGGCTAATTGGTGTTTTAGGCCTAATAGGACAAATTGGGTATGAATTTGAAACTCGACTAACTTGGGGTTGAAGACTTATGGGATTGATTTGAGTAGATGCAGAATGAACATTCTAAGTGTGTAAAAGACCCTTATAGAATGGTAGGTGTTGGTATGGAGAGTTTAGCTTTGGGATTCTTCAAAGCCAATGAAAGCATTGAGACAAAACTGAGATAGTTGTCCTTAAAGGTGAATCACAATTGTTGTGACTCTTAGAGAAGAGTTGAGAGAAGTCTTGGACTCAGTGTCTATTGACTAGGGTGATCCTATAGTGAAGATTAGGATCCTAATTGGAATAGGAAAAGAAAGGTCCTGTCTACTGAATTGTGAAGCACACCTTGGGGATACTTCTATCATGCTCTCATATAGCTTTGATATGATTCCTAAAGATGCATCAGATATGCTACCAGATTCAGATCCAAATGTGTAAAATGGGTCATGAATTTATTCTTCATGATAATTAATCTCACTACAGCAAAGCGCCATGCCCTTTCTCTTAATCAACATCTCCCTGAGTTTTTCTTTGGTTTCCTTGTATTGTTCGACATAGATCTACAACTGTAACTTATGATTTTCAATAGTTTTATCAAGTGTATACCTTTCGATTGTAAGATCTTTTCTCTTTAGTGATTAAACCTTCAAAACAAGATAACTAGCTCTGATACAATTGTTAAAGAGTAATATAAATTTGATCTGAAATATATACAATCTCAATATTGCTTATATAGATCCATTAAGTACATAACAGAGTCACAAACATGACAGTTTGTATAATCACCAAAGTGCAGAGTCAACCGAGAGCACTGATCACACCCAGAGTTAATCGAGTACTATGATACCTGAGCAGACAAACTTTACTGATCAGTAGACACCACTGAGCTACATAGTTTAACTGAACATCAGTATAACTGAGATACACGGACTACACCATGCACCGAGAAACAACATTAACCGAGTGGACCAGAGGCCACATAAAGTTTGTTATGGCATATCATTCTATGTAACAAATTTTTTTCCAACCTAGATAACGGTTTGACAGCATTAATTACAGATTTACAACATTAAATTTTTATGTCTCCTATGTTTATATGATCAAGGTAAATAATGTACACCGTTGATCTTAGGTTAGGGATGTGATTGTAAAGCCCTAATTAGGTCATATCGTTTGATCTATAAATGTATATATGTCAATTTTGTAATGTATGTTGATCAAGCAATAATGTATGTTGGAATAATGATATATTTGGCATCAGTGAATGCACTTAATGAAAACACTTATTCGATTTTGAATGCTTACCGAGCTCATCACTCAGTCCACAGGCTATACCGAGCATTCAGTAAAGCTCACC